>VWYH01009010.1:0-479965 GCA_013399365.1 Pampusana beccarii
AAAAAAAAGGATAGAGAAAAAGAAAAATTGGGAAAAAACAAAATAGTGTCACTTTTTATGCATAGGATTTTAAAGAAGGATAAACCACAGCCTGTGTATATCAGTAGCCCTCCCATCTGCCCTCTCCTCATTTTTAAACCAAGGATTTCTCATACAGAGGACTAGAAGTATTTGGCCAATTAATAAACCAGAAAGTAAAACGCTGTATCTTAAACACATCTAACAGAACCTTATTATGTATGAGTTGACAATTAAACCATGTTTATTTTTATGTGTGATGAAAAAAATAAAAACAAAATAAATTAAATAAGCATCTTGTATTCCAATGCATTTAACCTCTTAATTAGCGCAATATATTTAAAAAAACAACCCCCCCCCCATACACACACACACACTCTCATTCTCCCCCTGTCTTCCCCTCCTGAAATACAAAGAGACTGATCCTAAGAAAATAATTACTGGCCTTATTTTCTGGATGCTAAATAGTCAACAATAAATTGTATATAAAGGGCATACATTAGACTCCACTTCAGTGGTAATTTCTAAAGAACTTTGTAGTGAAATTACATTGTTGCCTGCTCTCCAGTGCATTTGTACGTCATGATAATGATAATGTATCTGCTTAAAGCCCTTGACTCAGAACACATCCGAGTCACAAATCACGGATTTTATTGCTATTAATGTATATTGAGGGCTTGTACAATTAAACATTGTCAAGTATTTATGATTTACATGCTACTACTTCAATTGGAAAACAATTACATAAGTGATGGCTCTGCTTATTATAATCAGCCTGCAATTCTTCATTACTCACTGTAGAACAGAAAAGTCATAGTTGTTTACAGTGCACAGCAGAAAGCAACCCAGGATTTTTTACAGTACCTTTCTGTAATTAAGAAGCGGAGAGTGCAGCTCCTTACAGCTCTCACCTCCATTGTTCATTACCCAAAACAACACCAGTGCAAGATTTCTTACATCTCCACAGTGCACAACCACAAGGAAAAGTTGCACAGTAAAAATACACATTCATACAGAACTGCAAAGAACTTTCCTTACCTCAGACATTCTTACTGTGCTTATGTTTCCAGAGCTATAAACCAGTTTCCCATTCCCTCAGTGAGTTGTACAAAGAAGTACTGGAAACACTCCTGCCTGTACAAGTACTAAGGCAGAACCATCACACGCCTCTTTACTCTTGTCTGACTCTGAGCACCTCAAGGTCTGATGTATGCTCGGGCTGTGCACAGGGGAGTGAAATAAGATCCTCCCCCTTGGTGTTCTCCAGACCTACAGAACCAAGTTGTGGCCGCCTCTCTCTCACCTCCAGCCCGCGGGCCGGGCCCCCCCGGCCGGGGCAGCCCCCGCGCAGCTGGCGTGGGGAGGGCACGACACCCATCCCTCACCGCCCGGATCAAACGCAGCCTCGGGGCGCTCGGAACGCGGGGCGCGGAGCCTCTACCTCTGCTCCGGCAGCCTCAGTAACGCAGTCAATCAATGCAGCTGACCTAAGGCCTGCTACAGGGTGTTTTTTCTCCCCCCCCCCTTCTTCTCAGCGTGTACAAGCTGCAAATAAGCTATGAGGTACTTATGATTAAAATTACTTATTTTTAGCATCACAGCGTTGTTTTTCAAAATGCAGCTGCTGTGTTGTTTTTGGTTTTGTTGGTTTTTTTTTTTTCTTTTTAAACATTTGCAGGTCTCAAAGGTTCGCTGAGCGGGGTGTGTATTTTTTAAAGTTAAAACATTTCCCCCTATCAACTTACTTTTGAGTTAGGGCTGAATTTTATTTCTTTGTATGAAGTTGAAGCTTCCTATTAACAGAAGTACAGGTCATAAAGACAGTAGAAGAATTATTTTCCAGTAATTGGGCCAAAATCTGGTTTCAGTTATTCAGGTGGTGGGTTGCATTAATGAGTTAGAGCAGGATTTTTGTCACAGTAATTTCTCGCCTATTAATACAAAACAAACCAAAACACCACAACAACAAAACAAAGCCTCGAACAAAACACTTCTCCCCTACTCTCTACTTTTGCCTCCTGTAGATAATTTCTTGGCGCTCTCCTAACCCAGGAATACACTGTTCTCCGGCCAGAGATAGACATGAGCCAGTCTCATTGAACTCAGTGGGAATCCTTGCAGGAACACACCAGGACAGGACTTGACCAGATGAATCCCTGTAAGCCCATAGGAAAGGCAGCGGGAAGCAAGATGACTGTAGGGAGTTGGTTAACTTGTTGTCTTCTTCTAATCCTATTTGCTAGATATATGCACAATGCTTAAGGAGAGAGCCTAATTTACATTTTTCTAAATGCTGGAGTACACTGAATGTTAACTCCATGACAGTAGCTGGAACTTGGCCAGGATAAAGCCAATGCAACACCAGAATCTGGCCCCATAGAGCGTGACATGAAGCACACGCTCTCCCCAAATCCCCAGGTTTCTCCACCCTCTACCTTATGTCTCCACTCAGCTATTGAACAACACCAGAAAACAAAGAGGGGGTTTTAGTTTCACACTATGGTGTGTCAGATACTTCTGCCAAAAACCACCGCAGGGTGCAAAGAGTCCACCCCGATGGTGGCTCAGTCCTTCCCCAGCAGAGCTCTGCGTGGTGACTCCGGTGCCACCTTTGTCCCCAGCAATGTGCTGGGACACTTCTCTCTCCGGCACCCGGGACAGATACACACGGATTACACCGTCTCGTAAACTGTAGGAAAAAGTGCCTGAGAAGTCACGGCCAACATGGTGCTGTTTGAGGCGATTGTTAGCAGCCGTGTTTCAAAAGCGTACGTTCTGTGATGAGGACAAAACCAAACTGCTCTCTCACGACCATAACTTAAAGGCAAAGGCACACCTTGTTACTAAAACCATATTTCCTTCTTAATGAAATAAGCAGTGGTGTAACTAAAAAGGACTCTACCTGATTGAGAATTCTGCAACTAAAGTGGGAAGCGTGGCTTAAGATTACATAAACTGCCAGAAGCTCTGAACTGACTTCAAAATGATAAGTGACTAAAACTTAGCTGTGTGGAGAGCTGCTCTCCCCTCTAGCCACTTCCCAGGAAAAACCTATTTACTATCTGCCATTCCCCTGGAAGATGATAATTCTTATTAAATGGGTTAACTATTCCAGGCAACCAATTTAAGACCTATTTACTTTTTACTTAATTATCTAACAGTCTTTTCTTTTAAGCATTGTTTTCATTATTTGAGCTTTTTCTATGAATATTTTATGGGAACATATTCATGCATAGCTCTTTTTAAACTATTTGCTAGTACTGATCAGCAATTTTTTAGCGTTTTACTATCTGTGCACCTTTTAGTAAAATCCAATGATCTCTAGCATTATGTGACATGCAAGGCACAGTCTGTATCTACAGGTCAACTTTTAAAGAAATACTGGCACATTAACAGCGTTTTGAGTAATTTCATCTGATTCATAGTTCAAGCTTGCTCGTACAGAACAGTTACAATGATGTGTCTTGAAGAACAACCGAAATGGAAACCAGAGGGTGAGTCCCATAACTTTTCTTCCAGCAGTAAAATCTAATGGAAAACCAGCTTCTTGTGGAAAGAAATGGGCACTGGGGCAGGACACCGGGCTGGAGCCAGAGGTCTTGGGCTTCACTTGGGGATCTGCCACTGAGCTGCTATTTGACCTTGGGCAAGTTATTTCAGTTCCGATTTCTATTTCCTTCCTTCTGATTTTTTGTTTTTTTTAAATCTATTTGAGTTGTGAGCTCCTTGAGGAAACCATGGCATCTCACTGCACCCTCAGGGATAGCGCTGAGAGCAAAGGGAAGGGGTCCCCAGGTCTGAACTCCATGTTAAGTCATACGTAAATACCTAGAATCACGGTGTAACAACGCAGCCCAAGGGAAGCTGCTTTCTCCTCCCACCTGCCCCAGCCTGTTTCTTCTTCTCCATGTCTCAGCCTGTGTGTTCGGAGCAGCACGAATGTTAAGGGGATGTAGGACAGACTGTGAAGTGCTAGAACTACTTAACCAAATACAAGTGTATTCAGAGTTTTGAGAAGAGCTCCAACACATGCAACTGACTGTAAACAAAAAGCTGCTGCTTTTACCTCATGTTATTATCTAGGATGCTATTAATCCTAGGGAATCACTACAATCGAGCCAGTGCGATACAGCACAAAAGTGCAATACAATCCCCAGGAAAAGATTTTTCCTAACTCTTCAACTTCAGTCATCACCTGAGTTTTGGTGTTTGATTCCAAAAAGAAAACCAAAATCATTCTAAAAAGAGTATCGATAAACTAATGAAGCACTGGCTAAATATTAATATTAGGTTTAAGTTTATTTTTTGCTGCTGCTTTCCCCAATGGCACGCTGCCTGCTTCACACTTCTACCAGGGTCAGCTGCAAAGCTGCATTAACCTCAGTGTCCTGCCTGCTTGGCCTGAATTCCAAACACATAATACATTATGTCCCTCTTACTCAAATCAGTGCTGGCAAAGATCTTAGCACTAATTTAATGCTCTGCTCACTTAGTGCCTTGGAGAGATGTGTGGATTAAACATTTCACCTCTCAGAAGACACATGAAGGGATGGTCAGCCCCATGATCGTGCAGATGGGCACTGGGTCACCTTTCAGGGAGAAACGCCAAAAGGAGAAAAAATTGCTGTCTTGGACTGAAGAGACACAACATTTTGGGGAGGTAGAAGGGAAAGAGGAAACAGGCCTTGAAAACAAGGAGAGCTGGGGTGCTGTCAGAAAGACATGAACACAGTTATGAGTTTCAAACAACTTTCAAGCCCAAACATTTTTAAAATTTAACATACTTTCTGCACATGAAGGTGAAGATAGTTTGAAACTTACTGTGCTGCTGCATGAGTTTTGAGCACTAGTAAAACTACAAATAGGCCTGCTAAAGCCATAAAGTACTTGATAAAGTTTCTTAAGATCCATGGAAGGCCAGGCAGGGCACGCCAGTTCCCATCTGAGCAACTCAGATCTCTTGTTCAGTATCTCCAGGTAGGCTGATGTTGTAAGGTGGCCCAAGCAGATAATAATGGGCTATAAAGAGTCCAGAACTGTTTTCCACTAACAGTTTAACCAGAGTTCAGATGTTGATCCCTGTCTTGCTATTTACATCCTCTTTAGTGCAATCAGACAAAAAGAACCCAAAGAAAATAAGTTTGTTTAGTACTACCTGCATTTGCACCCCTGCTTCAGCACTAATTATAATCTGACTGTTCACTGCATTATTTTTCTTCTGTAGCTCAAAACAGCAGTGAAGTGAGCATTGGCCTCTACAAAACGCTGATATTTAAAGCAGTGCGTATGGCAGACCCAGAAAGACATCAGCAATCCCAGATCGTACCACTGATCCAGCCCCATGAATCAGCACCTCTCCACTCAAACAGTCACCGGGATCAAGAATCCCTGCAATTAGCAATAATGAAAAGACCTGCCTGAATAGCAAGTTTCTTTTTGGTGCTTAATAATTTTTACTCTATGGCACAAGGCACATGTCTTTGAAAATTTTGATTCTATAAAAGTTTGTCATCTAATATAGTTGTTTGTTTGTTTTTTATGTTACATCCTTCTTCAAGGTCAATTTCTCAGTATGAATGGTGCCATATTTATGCAACATAGCTTAATTATGCATTGCATGGAAAAAAACTTTTTAACATACTGGTTTTAAAACATGTGAAACAGAGTAAACCAAAGGACTTGGTTTGACTCCTCTGTGCCAACCACTACATTTGTTCATGTCATATCTTATTAATCTCTTCGCTAATTGAGGTGGTCCTGTTGATGATGATCCTCCTACCTCCTGCTTCTAATGATTTCTGTAATTGTGTATTTTGATTCTCCTATTTTCATTCTCCATTCTTTGCTTAAATCTTTTTGGAGATGTCTTAGGATCACCAGAAGGGATGCACTGCCCTACTTGACTTTTGGATAGCATTAACATACTTTAAACATTACTCTAGTCCACTCTTTTGCTTTCTAGCATTTTAGTTTCCTCCCTTTAATGCCATTTTGCACTGAACAAAAAAGACACACAACTTCTAGCATATACTTGCTGACAAACATAAATACAGCATTTTCTCTCTCCTAATGAAAGCAATAGAGTTAATCCACTGTTCATATATGTTGTAGTGGTGAGTTCATCCAGTTCTGTGATAACTGGGCCGTTCCACTGAATGCTTACAATTTAATTCCAGGATCTGACAGCATTTACGAAAGCTCCAAATTATTTCTTTCCAGCATGCTCTCCTTCATTCTTTTCAACAGTTTTATCTGCTCTTTAGGTCGGTTTATTAGATGATTTTGGATAGGCTTACCATTTGGAGTCTTAATGAGTATGAAACATGTATCTTCTCTGCAAGCAGCATTTCCCTCTTTACTCTCTCCAGCTTTTTAGTAAACACCATCTGACCCAATGTGGAGCCTGGAGCATCCAGTTAAACTGTTAGACATTTGCAAACTCTCTGGTTGTTCCTATTGTTTGTTCTTGTCATTTTGCCAGTATACATTACCTTCCATGTTCTTGCTTAGTAGCTTTCCATACCTGGATTTCAGTATGTACAACCAAAGAGTACGAGAAAAGAAATTATAAAGAGAAATTATAAATAATGTCCATGGTGACATTATTATCTTTAAAATGTTTTGTAAAGCAGAGCAACCTCCACAAAATTAAAACTTAAAGAAGAGGGTTTCACAATCCAAATCTGTATTTCTAACTAAAGCTTGCAAATAGGCCAAAAAAGCACCCACTTTGAAATTGCCTAACACCTAGATATATATTTATTCAAAAACACAGAAATAGAAACATTTTTTACATACACACAGTGAATATCAAGATTGGAAAAGTTGTGACAAAAATAAAAATCACAACACATTGCTATCCAAGGTAAGCATATTTAAGTGACTTGCCTGAATTGGACAGTTTTAGACGTACACTAACAGACTTTTTTTGCTCCCTCCTGCTATTGCCCCCCACCCCAGGCTCTAAGAAAGAAAACTGGCTTACCCACTAGTTCTGTTCTCTTTCTAAACTTTTAAACTGTGATAAAGTATTCAGCTTCTGTCTAAATGGATGGCAAAAGACTGCATCATTTAGTCTCACATGAATGTCATACGTACGAGACAGCTGCCCAGCCAGAGATATCACTGAAGAGTGAGATGGGAATGCTGCAGCAAGGACGGGTTGTCCAAGTGTTCTTGGCGGCCCTGCCCATCTTTCTTTGCACGGTCGGTCTAGTTTGGGGTGGGCTTGCACAAAAGTGCAGAGATATGAACCTGCAAACCTTTGGACTAGATGAGAAAGGTGTTATCAAGTGAAATGCAATTTTCAAATATTATCTACTACCAAACAATAATGGGAATTGGAGTCTTTCGCTGTCAAGGATTAAGATGGGAGCTGTACTGGCTACACACTTGCCTTTCTGCACAATTCTACCAACCACCCTCTCATCTTGCAAGTCCCATGAGGAGTTTAAAACATTTAATTGCTAACTCTGTTTTAAGGAATCCACTGTATCAAACTGCAACTCCTAACAACATCAAGTCTCTTAGAGCAAATCAGTTTTGATACTGATGTTTCTCAGAGGTGCAGCATTTAATCCTCAAATTACAACACAAGTTTTAACAGGCAGATTCTCTCTGTCACTGAGATTTAGTAATTAACAAAAAAATTCAACCCCCTTCCTAACAGTAATGGTTTATCAAAAGAATACCAGTAATTTCAGTTAAGATATACTGATGAACCAGGCAGAAATACAATGGGGAGACAGACATGTTTACGCTATCTGATTGAAAGGGCCGAGACAGAATTCCAGAGACTCCGTGTTGTCATAAGAGGAATAGTCAGAAACCGCGCTTGTGCCCCCGGGCCGAAGGGTGTGACATCGGGCCAGAGGTGTGCCCAACTCGGAATAAAACGCCTGCTGTAAAACTGGGAGCCACGCAAATTCACATGGTTAAAGAGAAGGAGAACGAGCAGTAGGACACCTCAAACAGTAACGCTGTTGGGTTTTTTCCAAAGTTGACCGAGTCCTACCAATACAGGAGACACTTCACCTACACTACAGAGCTTCCTATTTATTTTCACAGCCTGCAGCATTTTCCTACCCTTTTGTTTTTTTTTTTTTTTAATTCCCCGTTCTCCTTCTTGTAGTGGTTTTCAACAGTTTAAACTATGGCACATAATAACCAATGAGTAACACAGCACTAATACCAGTGGTGGCAATTTTGCTTTGTTCCATGGGAGTGTTCGAGTATTAGAGAGATGAGCAGGACGTGTCTCAGTGGCAGACTGACAACATGGAAGCTGAATTTTCCCTGCCTACAAGTGTTGCCAATCACACAGCCTACAGGACACTTTTTTTTCCCCAAGGAATGAAATAAAAAGCAAACATTCTGTATTTTAAAATTAATTTTTGGATGAAGAATTATTGCCAAAAAAACCTCCTGCAGTTTACCTTTAGAAGATTTTTTGTCCACGCTCACAAGGTACAAATTTCTGACCAAGTAGTTGAGTTTAACAATCATGTCTAAAGTACTGGTACTCCTAGGACAATCGATGTTTATTACTAAAGTACATTTACCAGCTCTCCTACTCTGCTGAAGACTTTTAAAAAAACTTTATGCTTGAGCCAAAACTTTTATTCTCAGTTATGTTTTCCTGTCTACATCTCCTTATTGATTGGGAGGAAGGAATTTCAGTTCCCTTTTACAGTGACATTCCAAGAAATCTTCCTTGAAAGGGTCACCCATCCTCCACTTAGTAGATTCCTTTAAAACTGCCTCTTTTCTTAACTTACTCCAGACATGTGCCTGTTCTTTTTATGTCTAAAATATGTGTCGAACTTTTGAAGTTTACCCAGGAGTGAAAGCAGAAGGTATAGCAATGTCCTGGAGTAGCATCTGCCTCCCCCCGTCAGCGGGGCGAGCACATCGACGTCGGGCCGGTTTGCGGGGAGCAGGTTTGAATGGGCAGCTCCCCGGTGACACCAGCCGCGGCTGCTGCAGCCGCCGCAATATCATCCACCCTTGATTGAACTTTGATTAATTTTCCAGACTTCCAGAGCCTGTGGCAAAAGGATCCGCAGCGGTAGCTGCAGCCATTAACTCCATCTTTTGCGATTTCTCCTTCTTCATTATGTTTGGGTCTTGATTGAACTTTGTTCCAGGTTAGTAGCTTTTGGCTATGGACAAGGGAGATAAGACTTCAGAAATGGAGCACGAAGAATAATATGTGAAAAATTCGCAGTGAAAGCTGCCTGGCTAGTCGGTGGTAGCTTTAGATATATCTTGATGATATGAGTGGCGTTAACAAAAATCTTGGAATTCTGGCTAACACCAGTCTAAACAACACCAACCATCACTTTATGCAGCCATAGTCCAAATGTCTTCCAATATTTGCGCATAGCAGATGCTATTTTATTATGCTGAACAAATTCAAAGTTGCTGCATTCATATAATGAATAAAATTACCATTCCTTGGCAAAGCCAGAACTTTACAGAAGCACTTGTTTAAAATACATGAATAGTCTCAGTGGCTTCCAAAGATTATTTGCAGAGTTGCTGCTAAATGGTGCGAGCAACTATCCCACTATTTATCTGCTCAACAGGACAACTTTACACTGTAGAGTCAACCTAGTGCCTGTCGTATTCTCTTAGCCAAAAAAGCAGTTTATCAGCAGCTAGGACAGGTCTTACACTTCTTGGGAAAAAAACCTAAACCTGACAATACTTTACTGAAAATGTTACACTGATTTTTTCCAAATGATCCTTCAATGTTTTCATTACCTTACTCTCTCCCTTGTTTTTGCCACAAAATGTCTAAATACTTCGCTAGTAAGGGGAAATTTCAATTCTAAGATTACTTCACACACACAAAAAGCCTGCTTTTCCTCCTTTTTTTGTTTTTTTCCCCCAGTTGATGCCTGGATCTACCACTGTGATACATTCTCAGAACCACTTACATCTAGTTTTATAGCCTGCTGTTGGTATTTGCCAATGGTGGTGTATAGAAATGGTATGCAGAGGTGGCTGTAGAGGTGGCTGTAGCGATCTGTAGAAATTTTTGCCAGAACCTACAAATGGTGTGTAAAAGCCCCTTTCAGAGCTTGAAAAATGAAATTAACTGATGGGAAAAAAATATTAAACTATTAAGGGTGATTCAAAATCCACTATGAATCAAAGATATACATGATGTTTCCATAACATATGACACAATGGGGCTTTGTCCTTACAAGAGGCCTCTGGGCATTCCTGTGATATAAGCAATAATAGATTTGTCTCTGTGAAGCTTTGAGTTATTGTGGCACCTCCAACACAGGCGACCTTTGAAATAATTGAAAACCTGGAAATAAAAGCACCCTTTTAAAAATAAAACCCATGCACATATATACATACATATGCACATATATATGAATAAAAAAGACAAAAAGATGGCTTAACCTTTTTATTCATTGCCAAGAATAGCTGGCCGAGGAATCGGCATCTGCCGTGCGCTCTCATTAATTTTCCGATGGTGCTTTGCCCCATTGCCCGGGCGGGCTCCGCAGTTCCCCCTCACCCCTTTGCCTTCCTCTGAACCCGGGATCCAGAGCAGCCTCCTGGCACAGACCCCTGGGCTTTCCAGCCTCTGTCCTGCTTCTGCCAACGCGTCTCGCAGAGCCTTCCGACAGGACACTGCTTATACACAGAAAGAATCTCTCTGCTACCTGGTATTTTTCAGGCAGCGTTAATAGCAGACTGTTATACTGGAAATTATTAGCTTAAATGTGTTCAGACTGGAACTAAACTTGTCAGCTCAAGTTGTATCTATCTGGGTGATCTGGACACTAAACTTGGGTAAAGTGGCTGGGATGCTTATTTCGACAGCTACCAACTTTGGGAACTAAATAACTTGTGGGAATGTCTGAATGTTGCAACAGGTAGAAGGCATTCAAGAAGCACAAAGTTGCTATGAATAAGTGTTGTGCTGGCTACCGAGTCCCTTACAGTTTAGCATCCATGCCGCCTGAAATGAACTTGAACAAGCACAAGCCTATTTTCAGGTGAGACCAGAGCTGCCCTGTTAATAACTCTGAAGCACTGGACTGGTTACCAGAGCTCTCCCTCCATTAATACCCTGGTTTAAAATAACAGGGGAGTACGCAGAGCATGAGAAGTGAAGAAGGAAAGTGCTTCAAGACCAACCACTTTTTAGTGGACGCTTGGGAATTGCTTGGAGGAGCGCCAGGCCTAGAACAAGGTGCGAAATCATACAATTAAAAGAAGGATGGCAGGTGTAAAACAGAAGTCTCTTATGGAGCAGTGGTTTGGGGCATAATATCTGCAGGAAGCTGACGGCCAGACCGACACAGCCGGGATTGAACAAGGAGGCCTGGCAGGATTACCACGAGGAAGTAACGAACCTTCAGGTACACTAAACACACACAGGGTTTGTGTCACTTTTCACAAACCTCCTTTTCTCTTTTATGTTGTCCTAATGTTAAACCAAACCATACAGCGGTGGTAAGAAGGAGCCTGAGGCTCCTATAGAGAAGAGCTGAGTGGTCATTGCCCTATAGGATGTAAAGGCAACTATATTGCAACAGCCTGCGCTGGAGCAGCATGGGGTTAATGGGAGCTGGGGGTTACTTTTGATGCCTTTTGCAAGGCTCGGACAGGTGTCCCCTCCTGCTGAGGGCCCCCATAAGCTAAAGGACTTTATCCTGCCTTTGCACGGCCAACGTGACTTGTGTCGCTTGCTTCAAGGGAAGCACAATCAAGCCCTCCAGCAGTAACTGTGAGACATTTTTATTAGTCCGGCCACATGCCTTGTTCCAAAGCCCCTGGCTCGCCATAAATTTTTCTGCATTAAACTCTCTACCCAAATATGGCTCTACAATATGCAGCTTGCCCAACAGATTCTTAAGAGAATATTCTTTTGGAACACTCTTCTTCTACAAGCAGGAGGTGCAGCCGGCACCCAGCCCCTGTCACTCTCTGGTAAAGGAGCACTAAACTCCTATGTTGATTAGAGAAAAACCTGAATAGGGTAAAAAAACCCTAAACTCAACATAAGCACTTAGTGCTATCTTCTTTTTGAAATCACTCATGCTAACATGCTGTGACACTGTCAGCACTATCTTTATTAAAAAAACTGTTGCAATTTTAAATAGAAATTAAATACTTGCTGTGATCTTTAATTTTCTCTAGAGTAAAGGACTAATAAGAGGGAAATGCCTTTTTGGACTCTGAATATATTCAAATCCTCATTGGTATAAGTCAAGTTAGTTCCAAAAAATGCAATTTGTACCAGATCTGTAATAAAATCCATATACCTCTGAGGCCATTCTTTTCAAGTAATTTCAATGCATTTTATTAAAAAAGCACCAATAAAACATCACAACCCTCACTGTAAGCTTGGCATTATCTCCCTTTTACAAAACAGTAGGTTTGTGATTTGCCCAAAGTTGAATAATAAACCTGTGACAGAGCCAGCCTGTCATTCAGGCAGTTCTGTGGCTTCACCCTTGTCCCAAGAACAGCCCTTTTTTCCTAACAACCATTTTAGCAAGTGAGTGACAATTGCTGTTTACAAATATAGCAGACTACAGGCCCAATCCCTGCTTTTACAAACTCTACAGACTTAGAAAAGATGCCTTTGAGCAGAACTATCATATTATACCGGCCAGTAAAGAGAAATAGTAGAGCTCTGCAATACATCTATTTTTAAAAATTGGCTTCTTTAGAAAGCTCTAAAAACTCATTTCTAGCCATTGAAATTGTGTATTCTCTTTATCAAAGTGTTTTCTCCACACTCCAAACTACATTATCTGGATGACATTCATTGTGAAGCATCCGCCTCACAGAATGTGAAACACGTGTTTACAGGGGAGGAGGGATGCGAGCTGCTTTTATACACAGATTTTGTGATGTAAATAAGCTGTTGGAAAGCCAGTTTGTGAAAATGCCAATATTTGGTGCTCCTTTAGTCTAATTAGAGGCTGCTCTGCACAGCCAGCCATGAGCAGTAGAACACGCTGCTTACTTACCAATTAAAATGTTGCATTGCACCTAGCCAGTGATAATTAGAAAAACTGGCACAATGAGCATAAATAAACAACAGTTGTGATCAGGAGTGCAGCAGATACCTACTTTATTATCTCTCTAGTAAATAAGCACAGTTTGAAACAACAAGTGTTTACCAAAGGCCTGCAGTTGCAAATCTGTACGCTTTTCCACCTACCACCCAAAAGTAGCTCTGGAGAGACCAACTCCAGAAAAACACGTTCTCTTTTCACAGCACACTCAATCCCTCGCTTTCCCCGATCTTGCTGAATATGATCTCATTTACCAGAAGAAAGAAAAAGAAAAGAAAAAAGACAAAAAGATGGCAGTTTCAGCGATGTGTACACCTTCCCATGTGAGAGCTAAACTGAATCCATATGGGAACTGAACTGAGACCTATCAACTTTCACTTCTCCATGGTGGAACAGTTTCCAGTCATCATTACTGAGGTTAAAGCAAGACAACAATCCATCCTGTTTTAAAATTATCTGCACTGCGTTTTGTGAAATTCATTCTGCTGTGCAATGATCTCACGGAGAAGAGTGATGAGCCACAGGTTAAGTTTTAAATGTCAACATTTTACCTCTGTGGAACAATGATGGTTTTTATTTGTAGAAGATATATTTCATCTCTTTATGTACAGCAACACCAATACACTATTGGAACAAACGTCACATGTTTCTTTGTCGGCTTACATAGCCATGCAAGTGATTTTAGGCGCTTCTTTCAATCACACCTGGATTACCAATGATCTATTAAGAACAGGTGAGAATAACAGGAGGTGGAACTTGGAAGTGAAGCAAGGCAGGTTTTGGTGAACCATTAAATACCTTTGCACTTGTGCTTATTTTACCATCTGCAAAAGAAAAACAAAGACCTCCACCACTGTAACCACTGCATTTCACATTTCCATCAGTAATCAGGTGAGCATACCAGTTTTTTTAATGTCTGGAGAAAATAACTGACACTGACTACAAAAGTACACCGGAAAAGGGACACAAAGTACTGAAGAAGAGGAAATATTCCAGTGATGTATTTGACTTGCAGGTTTGCTTTATTTATTTATCAGGCTTTTTGGAAGTTCGCTTCCTGCATGCCTCTCAGCCAAAGTTCTTTTGGATTTTATTTATGTGCTAAAAGACACACACTCCCCCCTTTTAAAACGAATGGATGTGCTCCAAAGCACACCCCTGGGCAGCGGTTTGTACCCCAGGAAAGTGCATTCTCCTGTCCTCGCTATTTTGTCTGTAAAGGCTGCCAGGAGGCACAGCCACATATTTCAACCTGCAGCGTCACACGAAGAGGCAGACAACATTCAGCCATAGATCCATTTCTCAGGGCCTGACAAAGACAGGGGACTTTATGAAACAATCTGACTGCGACTCGTTTCAGATTAGCTAGAAGAGATCGGGGTTTTTGGCTGGAGAAGTATTTGGAGAACTGAGTAGGAGCAGTGCCTGCTCTGCATCTGCACTGACTATTCTTGGCTTACGGGCTTAGATACAACAGAGCTCGTCTAGAGAGCTGCCTGATTATGGCTGGGGAAGAGACCATGCGGATTCACCTTGCCTTGGTCACCTCTATACAAGATTAATGCAGTGCATTCTCCTTAGCTGGGCTGAAAGTAGAGCAGGTGCAGAAAAGCATCTGTTTTCCCCCGTAGCAGAGAGAAGCGATGTGAGCAGGCAACACCTGCACGCAGCCCGGTTGCTGGGTTCGGGTGGCTTCCTGGAGCCATTTGTCGTGCTAGAAAAGTTTCTTCCAAGTTGTATGTAGTTCTAGACTCCATCATAAGCGATAGCGTTGCACTGAAAGTACTGTCACAGCTATTAAGATCTGCCAGGAAGCTCTTGCCGTAAGACTGAGGCAAGACCTCCTGGGACTGGCAGGCTCTCAACTAATAGTCTCAGCCTCTGAAATTCATTCCCTTTGGCAGCTTCCCAAAGCCAGATGCTAATGACCTTAGGCATGATGCAAGACCACTTTATTGGTGTAATTTTTATTTTTTTTAATTCCTGGGGTAGCAATGAAGCCAGACGTTTCCTATCTTTGGAGAAGGCGTCCACTTTAGCACTGCAAGTAACCACCTCACCTTTGCAGAAACATCCTCTGAATCAATCTTACATGTAAAAATGTCATTCACTCAGGACCATTCAACAACAAAAGTTTTGGAATGGTTCTTTACATAACAAAGCAAGACCTTATGATGCAAGTTTAAGCTCAAATACCTTTGGACTTATATACATTTATTATAGAGTTTTCCAGGAAATTTGGCCTAATGGGCTAAATGCTGACTTTGGACTTGAAGGACCTGGAATGTATTCCCAACCTTCTGCCAGATGATTGTGCAACTACAGGCAGGTGATTCCGTCTCTGTCGCTATGGCCTGTGCAATGGGGGTTTGCTCTATTTGCAGGAGCAAGAGGGTGCCTTGGGCTGCACTGCCAAGGGCTGTTTCAGAGCCACGTAGTCCAGTGCTCTTTTTGCATTAGTGAACCTCTTTGAAAACCGTATGGTCAAAAGAATGAAACTTGAGTAAACAGATTTTTAGCATAACCGTTTCCTGACTTCTCTGATAACTACTAAGCATCAGTAGGGGTTATTCCATTCTCTCCGGGCTTCCTGTATCTTCAGTGCAGAGGGAGAGGCTCCTTCTGCGAGGGTTTCAGAACAGGAGCCTAACACAGATATTCTGCATTGCTCCGCACAGTCCTTTACAGAAATGTTGATACGTGGGGCCTAGGAAGTGTCATTAAGTGTCATCTTTCTTCCCTTCCTTGTCTCTTGCCTCCAAACATATTGAAGAAAACACTACCAGATCAAGGCAATGTCGTAAAACTACAGATTTCTTCGTTTAAATCCCCTTTAAAACATGTTTAAAATTAGATCTCAGTATGTTATCAGTGATAAAAGCAGCAACAGTGACAGTGTTCCTGCACAAAGATATAATAAATCATAACAAGACACATTGATACTTTGTGGTAAATAAATTTTAGGCTGAGACTTCTAAATATCTTGACTGTTTTCTTGGATGGGCTTTTTAAAACAACTCCACAAATGCTATCTGTGAACCTTCTCAAAAAGGAGTTCTTCCTCAATATTTCAATCAGCTACCATAAATATAACAAAACTAGGTGCGAGTCACAAGAAAATAGGCACAATAAACAGGTTTTCATCTTATTGCAGGGAACTTTGACTTCTAAACAGAGAGAACACCAAACTAATATATAGCAGACAATGAAGGACTCACTAGGTTTAAAACAGCTCTAAAAATCTAATCAGAAACAAAATCACTGACATTTTGCTGTTCTCCAGTTTTCAACTTAAGAGAAATCATTATTATTGGGGTACTTTGTTTAGTTTTATCATCTCAGCATTTGGTCACCAGTGCACAACTCCTCAGTGGCAGTGACTAAGATGCTGCAGCACTAACTAGATGATCGCAGAACAACAGAACGCTTCACATCACTCCTGCAACCACGAAAAGTGAAATCACCACTTTCAAGACCAATAGAAGGAGGCAAAATAAATTTTAACCCCCCTATCCCTACAGATTTTTACCTGCTGACGAAATCCACCTTTTTTTTTTTTTTGAATGGGCAAATAATTCAGCTACCTCTCCCTAAAATTCAGTGGGCTGCATCTGTTCATTTGCCCCAGGAACCTACACAAGGTATCAGCATCGAGCTACAGCTAAACGTTTGGAAAACAGCTACCACGTTCTCTGGAAGCGAGGTAAAGCAGGAGCCCTGCAGCTGGAGCCAACGGATGGAGGCTCACACTGCACTTCAGCAGCCTCCTGCAATCTGTGTGTTAAAGCACCACAGCCCAGCTGCGCAGGGGGGCTCTACCGCGCTTCCCACGAGCGGCACCGCGCCGTTTGCCACGCTAATGGTATTGAAACTCTTGGCAAAGGTTGTCCCCAAAGACGTGGCTGGGGACTCGCCCTACCCTGCTCTGCAGGAGCTGACAGCGGAGGCCGGCGAGCTCTCGCTGTTCAATCTTCTTTCTCTGACAGGCAGGACTCCGTAGGGTTCCGATCAGTCGCACCGCTTTTACAGTTCAATTGTGGATACTCTCAGAGTATTTCTAATGATCTATTATTAATTGCTAAGAATTACATTCCAGTCTTAAATTCGGAAGGGAGAGAAACCGTGCAGCTTTCAGCTGTCAAGGACAGTAATTCAGTACTTAAATCATAAGAGTCAGGAGTTGTAAGTGGACTGATTTATACTAATTTGCACAGCCTTGTTCATCTAGGTGCAATCTGTAAATAATGGAAGAAAAATAGTGAACGGACATTTGAGTAAGCTGGTATCACTAAACCAGCACACAGGTTATTAAATCAATGAAATAAAGATGTGTTGGTGTTACGATTTTAGTGAGAAGTGAGGACTACAAGCTCACTGCAAAGTGTAAAGAAACTATCTGGAAAAGGTCAAATAAATGGAAAAAATCCGATTTGCAAGTCAGATCCTCAGTATACACCAGTGCGGTGTGAGACCACCAAAGTCAGTTAAACCACGATATTTCCCACTGACCTGGGGCTTTGTCCTGTGTTTATGCGAAAGAAAATGACAACGCTAACCAGTTTGTAAAATAAAGACCTGGCAGATCTGCGAAACAGTCTGCTGCTTGACTTTTTGGTTAGGGTACGCATTCCATGGCTGTATAAAGAAAAGGGGAAAAAAAAAAAGAAAACAGAGGACTGGAAACTCCACCTGGATGCTATCAGTCTTGCCCAAGTAAACAGTACTGACATTAGTGCTAGTCTGCTGAGTGGTACAGGTTAGGAAGGGTCACAAAGGCAAAATGGTGACCAAACGTGCCTTGAGGTAGAGATGCTCTGGAATCTGTCACAAAAGGAGAGAGCTGAAAGTTCATTTTATCTAGAAGTCATTTCATTTTAGAGTTCAAAACAATTAAAGACATTGAAAGAATTGTACAAACATGGATTATAGCAAGACAGAAACAATCTCCTTTTTCATATAAACACGCGCTCTTCTACACGCATACGGTGTGATCTGTATTGTTCTTGAGACAGCCACGTAGCGCATCCATAAAATGGTAAGGGAATGTATGAAAAACACAGCAAAAAAACAAACTCGGGAAGTTTTCCTCCTAATACTAAACAAATACACTCATTGAATGCAATTAAGAATTTTTTAGTTAATTAAAAAAAAGGAAAAAAGCCTTCAAGAGGCAAGTGCTGCAAAGGAATTGTATTGTCATGTCCCAATAGCCAAACAAAGATTGTGTTGAAGCCCCTTGAGATAAGCTTTCTTTTGACACTCGACTGTTAAGTTGCACCCAAATCTGCAAACCAGAGAGATATCTGTTTGTATTAATCACTGGGTTGTAACAACTGGTTCATAATTTTTTTTTTTCACACGGATTTAAATTCACTTGAAACCCTTATTAAGGGAAATAGCCCACAACAATTACTCACTTGAATTTTCTAGATGGTTTTCTTTCTCTTCTGCCTACAAAAGCAATCCTGAAACTACACCTGGAAACCCCAACTCCTGAAGCATAAATTTTACAAGTAATACTGTTTGGGGTTTTTTTTAGGAAAAGCTACATAGATGAAAGATTTTTCCTCATATCACTTCCAGTTCCCTCCCAATGCTTTAGTCCCTACCAAGGAAACAAAACAAAGCAGGAGTGATACTTGCACATGGCATTAAGCAACAAGACTCAAAGCGTTCACATATTTTGACAATCTAAAAGCAGGGTGGGAGGCTATGGCTAACTCAGGAATGGAATGGTTTATAAATCTTAAACACTGATCCTTTTCCAGGCATGTTCAAATAACACAGTAAAAAAAAAAAAAGGCTCAACTGTAAAGTGAAGTTCTGAACTAATTTTACTTCTCCTGCAGCATGCCAGGAAGTGTATTACATGCCACTGGCGAGATACCAAACCTGTGACTCTAGGGGGATGACTGAAGGAATCCTCACAATTCTACATCTTGGAAATAAATTCTATGCTAGAAGGAAAAGCTCTATAACACATGCCATCTGGTACTCTTCGCCTTCTTTTTATGAAAAAGGAGAAAAGAGACAGAAGCTGCTTACTTGTATATAGACCAAAGCACAGTGGGCCAAAACCAACAGCAGCAGAAGCAACTCAGCTGGTGCTTTTCTGTCCCAGTTGCATCTCTGTAGAACAAGGGCATTTCCACAAGTCTCGGTATCAATCTGTGCTATCTCAGATTTATATCAGGAAGCCTATTATAATAACTGGGAGTGTCATTTGGCCCATTAATTGCAGGAGAATAACATCTAATTGCATTGTAAATGGAAAGGGTTACGCTGAAGCCACTGTACTGCATTGAACTCAGCTCTCAGCCATTGTATGATTTTTCCTTTGAAATGTAATGTCTTAAGCGCAAATTGAAACTATGTCCAAAATTTAAAATCAAATATTTCGACTTAACCTTAAAATAAGAAAATAAAAGCTCAACTGAAATCAATATTATATAATATACAGAAAATCCAGATGAGAAGCAATTACTACTTCAGGGTTACTGAAAGGATGTTTCAGTAATTTTTTGAAAAACACTGACTCTAAGCAGATGAGAAAAATTCAAATACAAATAAGAATCTGATCTAGATAGGTAAAGAACTCTTTGCCACTCACTCCCACTGCCCCGATAAGCTGCCCCTACCTATTCTTTATCCTGCCAGGAGCTGAAGGAGAAATGCCGATGAGCCGGTGTGAGGTGGCCCCAAGGCAATTCCTGCAGAGCAGGAGACACGCTGGGGACACGGCCTGAACGTTCCGTCATTCCAGCTCTCTCCAGGGGCCACAATGACCTGGTGGGGCCACCTGTGGCCACCTGGCAGTTTGGGCAACACCCAGGCTGCTGTGGCCTGGGGTCCGGCCCAAAGTACCTCATCTGGCTGAGGATACAGACACTCAAGTGATAGAAAACTCCCTTCCTTGTACATGAAGTATTGTACTGATACAGGGATTTATTTGGGACATTCATTAACCTGTTGAAGGATGCGGCCCATATAAATTAATATTCAAATCTCATGAAACAAAGAACACCGCATGTATGCAATTATAGGAAATCACCAGTGTAATAAAAACCAACAATTTAGATCATAAGGCCTTGCAATACTATTGTAACTGTTTGTTCTATGATAACATAGTAAAAGTTATTAAACAAGCAATGTTTATTTATATTATATGATATAACCATCGTTTGTACCATGACTGGGGTCTCTTTTCTCTGAGTGCAAATATATATCTCCCATTAAAGTTAACAAGAGGTTACCTGGCATGTACTTTGGCACGAGGATAAAACCTGAATTTTAACATTAATCTTAACCAAGCTTTCAACTTGAAAGAATCTTGAGAGTACCTTGTATTAACACTATCTTAATTGCTTCAAATCTGGATTTTGCATGAAGCATATACACAGATAAAACCAACTCATGTTAACTTTAAATTTCACATTTTAGGATAATGGGAAAAAATGTTGTGTCACCTTTCTGTAAACTGCAGAGCTGGCTCTGCGAAGGCACCGCTAGGAGGGACACTGATAAAGTCTTTGAAGAATTCTCTCCGTTTCTAAGAAGATTTTTTTCCCTAGCCTTGATTCACAGAGGAAAATTAATTCACGCTGTTTTTCCCCATAAGAATAGTGGAGGAAATGACTGTTATATTTGAAGAATAAACTAATTTGGGCATTCTCTATTTACAGTTTGGGAATCTCCTGTTCACATGAGCACCCTCACCGAGGACAGTGAGGTAGCAGAGATATATAGAGCAAGTAGAATCTGGCCCTTTTCATTTTGTGAAACTGCTTTGATCACGGCTCTCTCAAGACGTTATTTTAAACTAGAATGCAATTGACCGCTATTGCACCATATGTTCCTTATGTGTGAGCTCTGTCTTGTTCATTAATTTTTATGCCACTACTGTTGGAATTCAGCCAGTGTAATGTGGAGGCAATTAGCAATGTCAGAGTGTTCATGCCAGCATATAATGAGAGAGAGAGAAAAAGGGAGAGAAATGGGAAGATTATAGTTCCTGCTACAGGCAAGGGTCCTCTTCAGAGGGTGTTCTTTCTGTTCTTTTAATGTCATTTGAAAACTGAAAAATCTAATAAAAACAGACAGATGACAAGAAATAAAAGTCTTGTTATAGAAGTCAGATTTACTCACTTATAAAAACTCTCCCATAGCTTTTTAATATGTTCACCTATTTTCAGAAGATGAAACTGAAGATGCCCTGTGGCCTGATGACCTCGTCTTCTAATCTTACAAACACTGCAGACTGCCTTAGCTCTGTATCAAAATGCTGAATTTTAGCCTACAAAAAACTGCGTATACTGGAACAGAAATGCACCTTAAATAATACATGTTCCTGTGACATAGCATTTACTGACCAATCTGTGGCTTTTTGTCATCCTAAGAAAAGAACCACTACTGCAAATCTTGCCATCTGAGATCTATATTTGCCATTCTTGTTGCTATTTGTGTTCTTTAAATTTTCGAGATAAAAAGTAAGATATTTGCCTGAAGTTCCAAGGAGTACTGGAGACCTCACTGAAGTATCCCCCTTTTCTCATTCTAAGTGTGCACAGATGCTTTCAGTGAGGAAACGGGCCAGTTTCAGAATACACTTTCTGCCTTATCTCAGGATACAAACACACCTAACACAAATGCTACAAAAATCCTGCAGCATTAGAAACCTTGTGCCCATAAATCCAAAAGTAGAACTCCACTAGAATTATACCTCTCACAGTATTTTCCTGTTTAACTCCATATTATCCTCCCATGAGACAGAAGATTAAAAACCCGCTATATTCACAGAAACCCCTTCACAGTACAAGACTCGATAGAATTTTTTTGTTCTTATGTAAACATCTACAAATATGTTTACAAAGGAAATAACTCAGAAAAATCTGACTAACCAGGAGAACGGCTCAAGCTGCAAAATCCAAATCCACATTCTCCTGTGCTTCTTTCCATTTCACATCATAAGTGATTCAGACCCAGGCTTGGGTTTCACAGTCCATTAAGGAGACAGACATCTTTGAAGTTCGCTGGGGACACAATTTTCAGTTCTACAGTGTTTAATGGTTTAATTATCTATTTGCCTGTGAAGTCATTAAGCAACTCTGCACTAGTAACATGGTTATTAAGATATACCTTCCACTGCAGTCATTTAAATACCCGTTACAGCAGCATGGTGCTACTTGCAGTAAGGGTCTTCTGGCTTAGTGGCAGCCTTTCACTTTTGAAAGCTTGGCGAGTATATAAAGGTAGTTTGACTAATCCACCTTAATTCTTACTGGTTATTTACCCTCATTACAAATCTCACAGCATCTGGCCAGCTTTGTAGTGTACAACCATCACTACAGAATCCCACTCAGAGGTTTGCAAAGGCACTGCTGCACTGGTTTAACACACATCAAGAGCCTGATCCAAAGCCTACCAAGGTCTGAGTCACGGCTTATCAGGCTGAGAGGAACAGATGCAGTTTTGCAGCATGGCCCGCCCAGGATCCAGCTAACTGTCACTTGTTCAACCTTCGTGAGCAACGGAATTCATTTAGAGCTTATGAAGTGTCTACAGCAGCTCAAAAAAGCATCAAAAACTTCCTAAAGTAGGAGAGTTTTAGTGAAACCTAGTCAAAAATGAGTGTTTTCGTAGCATGACATTGGAAAGTTTCATTGAAAAGTTGGAATTAATCACTTAGATTGAATTAAATGATATTTTGTTTTAAAAGGAAATGTGTCCAAGTCATTTGGACTTTTATATTACATATTATATTTAATATTGAGAAATAAAAGTGGAAGAAAGCTGGGAACTTCTAAAAGGACAAATTTCTGTAGTTTAGCAGCTTCCACATGCCCGTTTGTGTCTTCTTCAGTGAATGCAGTAAGGGACCTGCATGGCTGTTTAAATCAAGAGCAAACCCACCTTTACAACAGAGACAAACAAAATCCCATCTAGTCATTACTGAACATCTACTTATTCGACTAGTAAGGGGACAAATTATGTGCTGGCGTAAATCCATCGAAGTTGGCTAATAGAGCAATAGAGTTTAACTGATAGAAGTGAGCAAAGCATTGACATTTGAAAAGTATGTGCTTTGCTTACTTTCATGTTGTTTGCAGTAATAACACAGGGGAGTTTCACTTTAATTGCATGTTAAGAATAGAAAAGGAAAGAGAAGGCTTAGAGAGCAGTCATGAGGTGATTGGATTAAGAAACAAAACCTGGCACTACTGAGTAGCAAGGTATTTCTTCAGTCAAATATTATTAGAACAATTAATACAGTCCCTACACTGCAAAATAATCCAATGACTTCAGTTGCCTCTGCTAAGTATTTTTTTAAAAGTTGATATATTTGCATTTAGCCTGAAGACCACTTTACAAAAAAAAAAAAATTACAGCTTTATAGAAATCTCACATTAGCAGCTGGATTTTGCTCAGAGACCATATTAGCAAATGGTGTCTCTCAGGCATTTGCATCCCAGTTTCAGTCGCCTTGTCCTTGACCTTTCCTGGTCACCGAGCAGAGCGGCAGTGAGCTCTGCCCAGGGAGCCTGTGCAGCCGCGGGCCCCGTGGCTCTCGTCCTCAGAACCCACCCGGCCCTGCTCCCCACGGCACCCCTAACGTGTTCGGACACCGGGGACGTGGGGGAGAGGCTGCGCGTTCAGCACGAGCCTTGGCAGAAACGCCAGCTACAACCACAAACTTGCCCCAACCAATTCTGCTTCTACTGTAAATTGTGCGTCAGGCACGGAGTTGGCAAGAAGCAGGTTCATGGGCAAATGGCGACGAGGGCAGCAGAATTTTATTTCGGAAGGTAATCTCTACTTCGTTTTCTCCTGTGCTTGTATAGAGCTCTCTGCTCTCTCCAAGGCCAAAGTATTCACACAGTATGAAAGACAAACTCATTTTTTTCTGCCTCAAAATCTAAGGATTGTGCTGCATGCTGCAAAACTGCAAGAGAAGAAATGGTGCAAGGGGGTCTTAACCCCTATGAAGACCTAGGTACAGATACTGTTTGGTTGCTAAAGAGACACATCCTAACACGTTACGTGTAAGCCTCCCACATTCTGTTTCCATAGGTCATCCTTTTGCCAACAGTTTGCAGGGAAAGGAACTGTGATCTTGACCTTGTATCCTAGTTCTGAAATAGATCTGCCATGCACTTTGGAGCATATCACCTAAAATTTCCATACCTTCCTTTTCTCATACACAATAAACATTATCTATCAGCCGGCCCACTGATCAGGCTGAGTTTATTTTTTGTGAAGGACTTGTGATCCTTCAGGATAGGGTGCTGTATATGTGAAAACTATCATTACTCCCTTCTTGTAGTAACTCCAGAACATCCCTGGGAGTCCGACAGCAAAGCTTTCCTACTGAACACAAAAATAGTTTCACAAAAAGAAAAAAAAAAAAAAAAAAAAAAAAAAATTAAAAAAAAAACTGAACATCCAGGAGAATTAAATAAGAGATCCGCTTGTAGTTTTCATGTGCAGTCATCTGAGTCAGCTCTCCAAGGATGCCAAGGGCTAAATCCATCCTTGGGCTACGCCGGCTTCTGCCAACGTAAACCAGGACACGCGGCCTCTGCCAGCAGCGCAGGGAAAGTGGAAAGTACCCCCAGCTTTCCTCTTTGTTGGGGGTCTAAGGGCAGAGCGGCACTAAGGGAGAGCAGCCTGGGCAGGGCAGGTTCACAGCTACAGCAACCCAAGGTGTCACGGTGCACAAACCTTGTACTGCGGGCTCTGTTACAGAGATTCAAGCAGATCTTTAAAGCAGCCTGCGGCAGAGCCTGCTGCAACAAGGAATAACGGCGATCAAACCTCTTAGCAAACTGAGGCAAGGCGACATTTTAATGGAAGTGTCACTGGCACAAAGAGAACCAAACCCACCTCTTGGGATTTTGTCTATCTTCGGATTTTTCTGTGTGGTTTCTATTACTGGCCAAGTTTGCCAGCCTGTGTTGCATAACACAACTTAATGTACAGTCAGATTGAGCCCGTGATTTAACTGGGAAACAGCTGTGTGACTCAGACTCTTCAAGGGGAGGCCAGAATACTGTGTACAGAAAACTGTCCTCATTCCACCACGAACAAAGAGTGGCAAAAACACAGGCACCTCCACCATGCCAGCTGTATTGCTGCAGTGTAGCAGTCCTCACTTGGCAAGATATAAAAAAGGAGATTAGCAAGTGTAATAGCATTTTACTGTGCTCTTTAGAGTGAAAAATCATTTGTATGTTACCACTACTGATGGTCCAAAACCACAAAGCTGAAACTAAACAGGGAATCCAGATCTGAACCTTTGTCCAAACCCCACCCTCTGGGTTCAGAGTTCTTTGTTAGATCCAAGACTGGAAGGTACCTATTTTCTGTGTTCTGGGAGGCTGGCATTTTGCAAGGCCTCATCGAATTCATACACTTTACAGCTGAAAATCTTCGGAGGAGAATCTCGGCTGTGACTGCCACAAACCAGACTTGCCAACCTCACTGGTTACCCCCAACCGAAGCCTGCAGCAGGAGCACTGCCCTGTCTGCCCAGGGCACAGCTCTGCCAGCAGAGCAGCCCAGCAGCCGCCCAGGTACAGCTCCATTACAGCAGGAGGACGGCTCCAGGTTTAATCCAGAGGAACACACAAAGATCTGGCTTTATGTAAAGGCTAAGTTGTGACTGAGTGTCTC
The DNA here is from genome assembly GCA_013399365.1 of Pampusana beccarii. Classification (NCBI taxonomy): domain Eukaryota; kingdom Metazoa; phylum Chordata; class Aves; order Columbiformes; family Columbidae; genus Pampusana; species Pampusana beccarii. The sequence continues at coordinate 25,743 of VWYH01009010.1, forward strand.
ATCTTGGTCCCCGTTGGAGTGGAGCCCAAAACCACCACACGCTTTGGCACTGTTTGTTGTACTTGGCAATCTTTGCTCAAGCTAGGTGGGTGCATTGGCAGGACTTGTGAGGAACCCCTCCTCTTTAATTGGTGGGAATGTACCTGTGAGGCTGAGCTGTGTTTGGTAAGGCTAAGTGTTCCCGCAAGGGAAAACGACTGAGACAATGCAGTTGGTGTTTAGAGTAACAAGACAGAGGATGAACTGAGGCGGCTTTCATGTTACCTGGAGGGCCCTGTTAAGCTCTCTTACTGCTTTCTCTTGTTTCACCATGAAACCCTGTCCCTTGCTTTAGTTAAAGGGAAAGCTGATGAAACAGTAAGACAGCCCAAGAGTTTTTTCCCAGTAATTGGGAGAAATCTAGACCATAGCTAGCTCCAGTCACTATTTTGTTCCATGTCAAAGGTTAAAAAAACCAAACACAATTTTTGCCATGAATGGTCTAAAGCAAAAACAACCAACCCCAAACCTACAACTGTTGCTCTTTTCCATTTATTAAAATAATTTATTATGGACAGGAAGATTACATGAAAATGAAACTTCGTTCTACTTACAAACTGCCTAGTACTTTTTTTTTTTTGGTATGTGACAAGAGTTGGTGATGATTATATATTTCCTAAAGCTAAGTATACATTTCATGCATTGACTTGAGAGCTATTAATTCTACAAGCACAGAATCTAAGGGGTTTAAGCTGTGTTGCAATTTTAACATTAGTAGGAGTGTTTTCTCCAAGCCCCATGCCTTTGCATTAGATGACAGAAGGCTGTATATCACTTCCTGCACAAAATTAAAGACGTTCAGAGGTATGTGACCTCTGCTGCCTGATCTAATGGAGTCCCAGATACCTCAAGACTGAAATTATTTCAAACAGCTAGCTGAAATATCATATCTCGTGCTCTATTCAGTAGAGGGCAGTGGTAGATAAAAGCCATGTACCTATCAAGGTGTTTGAAGTCCTGTCTCCAAACTGGTTGGCTGTCATGAACCTAATGGCAGCAAACACACTGGACAGCCAGGAACAGGAATGATGGATTCAGTGCTTTTGGTCATGTTCCACCGCTCACTCTCTCCCATCTCCCTTCCTGCCTCCCCCGCACCTTCTCTTTTTTCTTCTGCAATGGACGGTACGATCAAGGCCGAATGCTTTCTGCAAGGTGTTCCCCCTGAAAAGCCGTCAGGAAATAAAAATGCTCAAAACCTTGTAGGATCAAGTTCTTAATGGCTCTAACTGAGAGTAAAGTAAACACGTGCACATGTGCATGCATGCACACACAAATCCAGCATCTATTTGTCAGACCTTTTTACCAGACGAGAACACAAGCTGCAAAAAGACTGTTTACCGGTGGCAAGGGCACACAGAGGCACAGGGGGAGCAAGATTTAGTGCAGTCCCTGCACTTAGCAAATTAAATTAATCGATTCATTATACAGTGTTATGGTTACAATTAAGTATAAGTGCCAAGAAATACAGCAAGAATGTTACATTCTGCTACATTAGCTCATAATTACACGTGCAGTGGCACTTCACAAACACTGATTTCTCAACCTGTGCAACTGAGTAGGAAAAAGACAGACACATACGTTGTTAGAGTATGTGATGTTGCACATTTACATTTATGTACATGAATATATAGGAACAACTGTATATATTCTAACTTTTCCTGATCTAAAATGTCTCATCTTGGCAATCTTAAAGCATACATGAGAAGAAGGAAAACCCTACTGAACACTGGGGAGATTCCAAGGGGGAGCATAAGACCAAAGAAATGAGGGCCAGGTCAGGAATACTGGGAACAGGATTTCTGAAACAACTTATACTGTATTTGTTTTCAGGGAAAAAAAAAAAAATCCCACCTTGGAACCCCACTTCTTTTATTACAGGTAAGGGATAGTTCTGCCACAATGGAGTATATAATGATGCCTTATTATAAATATCTTCAAAGAGAATTACTGTTGAATGTAAGAAGCATGATGTGTGTATGTCTTTACATACTTATACAAGCTACTAAATGGTGAATAGCAAGAAATACTGATTCACTAATAAAATCTGCACCTTAACTGGTGGGGAAAAAAAAAGGTAATGACTACTACACATGCCACACGCACAGTTTGCCATAAATGTAAGTTACTGCAACATTTCTGTATGTCAGACAGTTTTACCTGCCTGGCTGCGGAGTGGACAAGACAGGCCAGGGGCACATTGCTAACTCACGAGCACGGTCCTGTAAGGCTCAGCGCTCCCACACCTGCGTCCCCTCCTTGGCTCTGTGGGCTTCACGTTCAGCTTGGTCTACAGCCTTTCCAGAGACCTATCTGCAACCATCAGACTTTACAGCTGTTGAACGATGCTTCCTATCAGCAGCTACTTAATGAAAGAGGCTTTCCAAGAGAAGGATCAAATGTCAGTCTACTTTGCCCTTCTCTGTCTCTCCCGGAAAACCATGCAGGTCCAAATGAGAAAGACTATTTAGCTTCCATCTCACGGGATTCCACTGCAGTGCTTTAAATGTGGCTCAGTTTCATCGCTGGGCTGTTATCTCTTCAGCTGGAATGGATTCAGTGGGGGGAAAGTGTGAGAGCTTTCCCTGTTAGACCCAAGACACAACAGGCACTGCTTGTGTCTTGGGTCCCAGGGAGAAGTCACAGCTGAGCAGGTCTGCTGTCCCCTGCCCAGACCGCGGCTGTCCCCTGCCCAGACCGCGGCTGTCCCCAGCACCGCTCTGTGGAGCCCCATCCTACTGCCTTGGCCAGCAGACTTCTCAAATCAGGCAACATGGCTGGGAAATATCCCAAGTGTGTGATGACTTTTTTTTTTAAAAAAAAATGCAGATTATGCTTCACTATCTTAACAGTGAAGTACAGCTTTATTTTACTCTTATTTCAAGTATTCAATGTTTTGACCTAAATTTAGCTGAGGGAGTTTATTTTTATCGAGGAACAAACCCCATATTTACTACTCTAAATGATGGTATTCTGCTGACATGCATGTTTGAACCAAGCAACAATGTTATTCACCCTTCACCTCCAGCAGACTTTAAATGAAAAAAACCCAAACCGACAATGAATGAACAAATCCATGCTGGTACAACCTACTGAAGCATACACTGAATTAAGGTACCTTATAACAGCAGCAAAGAGATGAAAAGGCACAAAACTGACACTGAACAGGGAGAATTAAATGTTTGTTTCTTACTAAGATATAACTGTCCTCTTCACCAAGGCACCAAAGAAGTTTCTCTCTACCAAGTTGGCAACATTTGAAGTATTATTTCCTGATTAAGTTGATAGCTGGTATTCATTGCAATCACTTGAGGATATCTTAGTATCCTGTGCGATTTTAACTCCTCCATAAAATATCTGGAAGGAAGCCTTGCAGGCTATCTAACATTGACTCAGCTACTTGGTGACCAGCTGCTTTGCTGTGGTAGCAGTGAACTGCAGAGTCCTGTACTTACAGAACACTAAACACCAAACCCTTGTAGGTGCAGAAACAATATACTCAGCAACTATTTATTTGCTGCCGTGTCTCTCTGGGAAAAGCCCTGCAAGTTTCCCATAGCCCTGTATGGATTTCCTCCTACATGACACATGGGAACCTACCGCTTTCTCAGAAAGAGCTGTAACTTGGAATCTTTGCCCAGATTTGTGCATCCAGCCATTGGGCTGGGGCTTGGCAGTGGTCAGTATGCAGAACGCTCCCACACACAACTAACCTCAGAGGGAAAATTCACGGAGAATCCACCCCCACGTCGACTGCAGAGGCAAAGCGCAGCTGTCTGCAGCTATCCGAACGTCTCAGCCTTGGTCATCTTGATCTTTTTAATGACCCTGCGTATCAGCAGAATACAGGCATCTGTTCAAAAGAACCTAGCAGCTCCTGACAGAGCAGAGCACACATCAAAGCAGAGTGGGTCAGATTCTGCCCTCACTAGGAGCATTAATTCAGAATAACTGAAACGAAATCAACAGAATTATCCATCATTAACACTACAGTAACCAAGAGCTAAATTTGCACTGTTCTCTTTTCACTGTAACTTACACAGATGTGCTACTTTTTGTACTTCAAAATATCTATATGCTTTATGGCCTAGCTGTTTTTCATTTTCCTTTGGGAAAATCAAGGGTAGATTCTAAAGAAGGCAAGAGACTGATTATATTTGTATCAGAACTTTTTGTCACTGACATTACTGAAACGCCAGCAAATGCAACAGACCTGCAACACATCTCAGGGTGCAAGGAGTTAATCTCCTTTCTTGCAGATCATCCATATCAGTCCAGATGCTTGGTTGGGAGGAAATATAACCCAAGTGCCTGGACTAGTGCAGCAGGCTAAAGAATAAAAATATTTTGTATGTACTGTGCTTATAAAATATTCTATTTGCTGTGCGGTACCAGTTATGTTTAGAACCTCCCTTCAAGGATTTTCTTTTCATATTGAGAAAAATAGATCCATACACTCCTTGTTAAAAACCACCCCTGCCTAAGTGTCTAACCTCCTCTGTGAAAACTGATCCTTTGCTGTTGGTCTGCATCTTTATTGTGCCTTCAAACTTGTGTGTTAAAATAAAACCAAGACAATGGAAATCACAGTAAAGTGCCACTTAAAGTCAACGTAAAGTTTATAATCCTTTGCAGTCCGTTCTTCTATTATGCTGATGACAAGTTAATTTGGGTGATAAAATGGAAACAAAAAGCACGGAAGTAATTCTGTTTTACAGAATATTATTCAAACAGTAATAGCTTCCTTCGCATAACACTTATTTCATTCCATCATTACTACTATTATTACTACTATCTTAAGCTATGACAGATTGTGAAGGGTCAAAGATAATTTTTATCAATCAGTCTCCCTTTGTCTTTGGCAGGTTTAATCATGTCACTTGGAATGTAGCGTGAGGGGCCTGATGAAATTGGAAAAGCATGTGAAGATAAAAATCACTCTCAGATGAATTCAGACACTTCCTGCCACTCTGCAGATGCCACAGTGCTGCAAGCCACCCTCCCAGGAGAGATGATTCACCTGGAAGGAGGGCCAGGCTCTGCCAGATGTGTAGGAGGCTGCCTGAGACCCACATGCTAACACTGTCTCAATTGTATGAAGCATATGCTTTCAGTCAAGGGTGAAAAATGCAGGCACCAGCACATGCCAAAAGTCTTTCAAGCATGGCCCACCAGTCAGCCTGAAGCTTAATGCACTGATCCATCGAGTCAGCAGATGTGTGTCACCACAGTACAAGTTGAAGCTGGTTAAAGCTATAAAAGAGTGAAGTGACCTAATCCAGACATTCAAATCTCACAAAGAAAACCATATTGTTGTCACTTTGGGGGGCTTAATGCGGGACTTTAAGCGCAAACATTGAAAGTCTTCTTGGAGTAAAAAGATACGTTGCTGCAAAAGCATAAATCCCAACCCTGAGCTACACTTGTACTGATTTCAAGTCGATCTGATAAAAGCATAGCATGGCTTTCCTTTTTAGTACTGCGCACACGAAAAAGAACATCTGCAGAATTTTATTGCTAGAGCCATAAATGCTCCTTATCCACTTGGTTTGAGGCAGAAGTCCAAAAATACCTGGACGGAAAGTTTATTTGCAGAGTACCACTACGTACTTGGTAGAGCCAGTGAGTTACACAACATATTCTTTCACTGCTGGCAGCGCGCTGTCGGTGTCAGCTCGGAGCCCGTCAGCAGCCTGGCTCCCTAACGCCTGGGAACTCCTCCCTCCTTTCCGTGGTGACAATCCATCGGTGGGTACCGCATTTCCCGACGCGCTCCCAGCCAAAGCGCACTTTACAATGGAAATATTCACCTTGTTCACACGCAGAACAATTTGTTTAAAGAAACCAGATCTCCTTAGCACTCAAAGACCAGCCCCACGCTGGATGTGTGCAAACCCACTTCACCGTCAGCAGCAGTTGTTTCAAACAGCTTGTTCAGGGGTGGGTGATAAGATGCAGTTCTCACTGGGCAAACACAATTAGGCAGATGTAAAGATTTTTCTTGAAGTCTTTGCTGTCTATCACCTGGAATCCAGCTCACAGAGCTTTAAGTATTCCTGTCTGTAATAGCCAGGCCTCTGGAAGAGCACTGATGTTTCACAATGACCTCATTGTGCTTTGACAAAGCTTTCCCGAGCTGCGGCCTGTGGCAAACGCACACCTGTTCCAGTTATGCCCAAGAGGCCGAAAAAAAAAAGAAAGTAACTTCAAATAATGTTCAAGTTCAAACAACAAGCAGGGCTCTTCTGCCTTAAGAAAAGTCCATCCTGCAACCCATTTTGCAAAAAACAATACCTGGTCATTTAAAAGTTACCTCTTTTAGTAACCACCATAGATCAGAGGTAAGAAAACCCATGCCAGCCAAAGGGCAGAAACACCCACTGTGCATCTGTAGTTTTTTTCCCCCTGCTCATTTCTCCATTTATAAGCATTGAATATTACCATTGCTTAATAACTGAGGCTTTCTGTAGCCTAAAACCAGGACTAAGCAGGTATCTGTGCTAGGAACCATACACACATTATGAAAATGCCATAAGACCAAGATCTATATAAGCTAAGCACAGGATGAGAGGCAGAGATACAAGACATGGACGGTACTGTGAGAAACAGAACTACCAAGTAAAAAAAAGTGTGTATGTAAATACACACACACATACACATGTGCCTCCTGTGTTACTCCTATCCAGATAATGAAGGATATTTTAAATCATATTGATCAAAAAGGTTTTAAATTAATTAGGTTGGGTTTGGTGGGTCGGGTTTTTTTTTTTGGTGTGTTTTGTTTGTTTGTTTGGTGGTGTTTGTTTGTTTTGGGTTTGTTTTTTGGTTGTTTTTTTTTCAGTTCTCTCCTGATTTTTCCATTGTCCCACTAACCTGTGATTTACAGTGGGCCAAAAAAAGATTTCTGCCTTCTGCATGTCAGCTATACAATACTTTGCATCATCCACAGTCTCCAGTAGCTAATTTGCCCTTTCACCCCAAAAGCACCTATCTGCCATTTCCACAACTTCAGAGGCTTTTCCTGCTCCACCAAAGCACACTTGAGGGTGGTTTCAGGGCAAATTATTTGATTCTGGTGCTGGAGCATTAGTGAGAAGCAAAACCAAGAGAGAACAGTTAAGTGGTTCAAAAGAAAATTAATAAGACAGAAGTAGAGCCTCATAACTATGATTTTTTTTTCCCAACTCCTCTCTTCTGTCTCCTGTTAAAGAATTGCTGAGTGATACTTGCCCTAAGTAAAAAGCTTTTGCTTCTCAGAGGAGGTAACTGGAGGGTAGTGGAGGGGTGGAAGTGAAAGGGTCCTCAAGACATCCGCTGTAGTGCTTGAAGGTTCTGTCTTTGGCAGAGCAAGACAGGAGGAGCCAAAATAACAATATCTGTACTTGTGCAAGATACCAAAAGAGTTAACAGAGAAGGGAAGGAAAAAATAACTGTGAAACAACAGAACACAAAAAACCAGCAGGTATCAAGTTGAGTTTTCTTATGGTACAAGACATGACATGGCGGTGCACTATTTAAATGTCATTGAAACCTCACATGATAGCATTTGTTGTCATGGTTTTATATGTGCTGCCTTAGTATTAGCTAGGGTACAATTAAATTATTGTTCATTCATAAGATGTCCATCAATTTTCTGCGCTATGTGCTGTAGAAGCATTCATCGCTCATTTCTTTTTTGGCATTACTATGGAGAGAATAAATTAAGAGCTCTTCAGGCTTACCACTTTTTTCCCCTCGAGTGTGTGCACACCAGTGAGCACAACAGCCATACTGCTGTGACACTACGATCAGCTCATGCTCCTGAAGATTTTTTAAGGAACCAAGAAATTCTGCAGAACGACAAAAATGCATTAAGTGATCGAGATATGGTTACTTTTTTTTTTTGCAAAAATAAACTGTTATTAAAGAGTTAAGCCACTGTATGTGTGGGCGAGCTGCTTTCTGTAATTGCTATCTCTATACAGATCTTGAGAGAGATGTTGATCTGAAATGAAGGGTGCAGATGCAAGTCTTTTTAAACCAATAAAAATACCAACATTTAAGTGTGTGTGTTTTTTGACATAGATCCTTTGATGCGAATCACTCAGGTCAGTTAGAAAATTAGAGACTTCTCTGAAAAAAACACTGTCATTTGCACTTAGGAAAATAAACGGCTGCCAATAGAAATCTGATCTATATTTGACAAAGTCTTTCACTTCCCATTTGAGAGTCTCATGATATGATTTATATTTGGCATTTACACATACTAATATTAAAAAAATCATCATTAGTCATGGCTGTCCTCCTGCTTCTTTGGAGTAAATATACATGGTGTTACAGAATGGCTGTGTCCACCACCAAAGTCCTTTGGCTTTGCACTGACAAAAATCTCTCTCCAGCTACCAGGAAACAAAATACTTCTAAAACTTGGCCACTTTGTGTCCCAATCAAAACATGTTGGTGTGTGTACACGAGTTCGGAATTATTTCAGATGGCTCTGAAATATCCTAAATAAATATCTTTAAGGGGTTGTCCTAGTTATGGATATGAAGCAGTATTTCTACTCTGCAGTGAAACAACTATGTAGAAAGAGGATAGACTGAAAACTAGACCTGACTCGTGCCAGTGTTGGAACCTCTTTTACCGCTCTGTTTTCCAGAGTTTTCCTCGTGTAATACCTTATTCAGTACAACGTCTGCGTAACACGTACATGCCTTGTATCTTATAGTCAACATAAGCACACATTTTCCTTTCTTTGGGCTTGATCTCACAAAACTTTTTCTTTCACGAGTAAACCTCTCTCCCAAAAGGCGTCTTGTGGAGGTTTGTACTCAAGCAGGAAAAACGCTTTTTCTGAAGATGGAATTCTAGCCTGGGTGCCAAACAACCCGCTGGTGGGCTTACCCGGCCTGCTAGATATCTCCTGGCCCATGGACTCCCCGTGAACGTTGGCTCATGTGCAAACTGCACGGGGCAGAGTGCTGACTCACACCGGGAGATTTCACGAAGCTCTGCAGCCCTGTCTGGAGGTACCAGTTCAAGCCTGGAAGCAGTACAGTCACATTTGCATTCCATCTTCCTGCGAGGGGTTTAAACTTGGAAGAAACACGATGCAAGGGTAGCTATGCCACTTCCCCAAAGCAAATCAGCCCCAAACTGGTTCAGATAGTGCCAAATATCAAGGAGCAGCATATTGGTATTCAAATTTAGATTTTATCTGTGCGTAACTGTGCAGAATTTAGTAACTTTGCTGTAAGTGGCCTTTCTACATGCCAGAAGATAAAGTAGATTTGGCATCTTTAGATTATATAATAGACTGGTGCCTGCAGTTTGCAATTCCAGGGTTTGCTTTGAAGCTCCAGCCTTTTTTCCTTGCAGTGGTTTGACAATGGTCATGATTCAGCACATTCAACATGCTTAGATCAATTTTCCTTTACCATTTGGAATGGAAGGAAGACAACAAGGGGTTTTTTTCTAACCCTTTTTGTCACATTAATGGACCAGTTAGTTTTTACAGCCCTTGCACACTTTAGAGGACACAAACTAATTCCTGCTCCTTCCTTGCACCTCAAGAAGAGTGTTGCAATCAGATATAAATGTCTCATTTTTCATCCCACCAGAACTATGAAAGTAGACACAGGATGGAGCAACACTTGTGCTCCCCAGGAATGCCAGACAGTATTCAAACAACACTCAGCAGAACCTCTCTGAGGTGTATTTGCTCCACATTGTTCCCAGCACCAGATAGGCCCCCAAATTAACCATAATCCATTATTTCATTGAGTTTGAATACAAGGTCAGTGGATGTTGTCAGGATCAGCCTTCCTACATTTGCGGAAGAAAAGATTTCTTTAATATCACTTCTCTATCAAGCCTGTAGACATGTGTTACAGGTTTAATCTATTAATTAGAATATTTATCTTAAAACCCATACTAACTTACTGACTGGACTCTACTGACTTTCCAAATACTTTCCTTGTTATTCTTTTGTGTGTATGAATCTTTATTCCTACACAATGATCTAGCTGTGCTGTGTGTAGTTGTCTAACAATAATTCACTCCAAAAAGGGCACCCTCTCCCCAAGTGTGATTAATGACAACTTGATTTGTGTACCACAGTCCAGTACAGACTGTCAGATTCTCTCATCTTAAATGGTGAAAGTTGCAAAGAAGATGAACATGCTGCATATTTGAGAAAGAACTATCCATGGCATAGCACATACATTATATCCATTCCCATGCATGAGGCTGTGCATGAACCTCTCTTGGTTATTTTGGGGGAACCTTCTACACTTTTGAATGCAAGGGCTGAAGTTAGGCCTAATACATATTCTCACGTTTCTGTGAAAATATTTGCCTCCTTATACACATACTGCTCCTACAGAATGTCACAAAATGGGATTTTGTGCAACAAAAAACTGTGCTGCTAACTTCAGGGTTGCTCATGGGAGCAGGACAGTTACTTCAAAATGCTCTTGTAACTAGAAATAATCTGTGGGAAGAGACAATCCAGGGAGCAGTTAATGGTTTTGGGGTTTTTACAGTGGTCTTAGGGATGGGTGTTTCAGTTTAAGACTTGCATTTCACTCAAGCCTTTGCAATGACCTTCACAATCCAACTGCAAACTGAGTCCTCACAGCTATGCTGGTCCCACAGCCAGGTAAGCTATCTCAGCTTCAATAGAAAAGTCATTTTTTCCTCATATACTACGATAAGGTACAGATTTTGAAGTCCAAGTATTATTAGAGAGATGCCAAAATTGACTTCATTCCCTGCTGAATGTCGACCCTCCAGGTACATTGAGCAACTGCTGTAACTAAATGCAACTGGCCATAGTTGGCATGCCCCGATACTACATTTGTTCAAACAGATATTCCACGTAGACTGGTGCCAGAACACACGCATGTTCCAACAGTGAAGGCTGTGAAACATCAGGTTGTGACAGCTGGCTTTAAAATAAAAACTGTCCAATGAAATATATGAAAACATAAACAAGAAGACTCTTGTTAGCCCAGGGGATTCAATCATTTCCTCAATGCTAGTTTTAACTTTGCCATGTTTATCAAATTTATACCTTTAATGCATACATAGTTCCACCTACTTAAAAAGTGAACAACTGAGTACAAACTGAAGAATACCTTTTGGTGCAGAGAAATAAAAGATAACATATCTCAGCTTTCTCATTACATTAATCACTGTAACTCACACAAAACAAGGAAAAGGGTCATCAAAATGCTGTGGCACTGTTCCACATTCAGGTCTGAAATCCAGAATCAGGACCTTCAAGGTCACAATCTTTGCTATATTTCTGCTTTTCTCACAGATATCCCCCTGCAGAAACCTGATGGAACACAAGACGTACAGTCATTTACAGTTTTAGAGCTACAAGGCAGTAAAGAACTTCATGAAGAGCTGCAATTTCTAAAAACCGTTCACCTGCAGTCAGCCTAGAGTGCAACCCCTCGTGCTGCACAAGGATCCGCAAGTCCGGTTGCTTTCACTTCAGAAATCTCTTCTCTTTACTAATTAGAAAAAGGTAGCTTGAAATCTCCTACCCACAAGCTGATCGTGACTGCAGTTGGGAAACCCGTGACACTCCTACGGGCCTCTTGAGGTAAAAGAGCTCACAGTCAGGTCTCCAGTCTTCCAAAGATCTCTCATTTCAGCCTGTGACATCAATCAGGTCTTTCCAGGGAACACCTACACACCATTTCTTCATCCTGCAGCACCTTCCCTGACATTTAATAATTCAGTATCACTTTGAAAGCAAGACTGATTTCTATTATATGCCAAAATTACCTCTACGTTTTTCTCTTTAACTTAATCTTTCCTGTGCATCTTGTATACCACCTAGTGCTACAAAAACCTCCAAACAAGCTCTTCCCCCAGGGTATAAAAGACTGAAGGAAAAAACCCACTATATATTCTTACCTTTTAGAATTAATAATTATTGCAAAAGGACACTCTTAGGCTCATGAAGAACAGTAGTTTCAAAGGATAAAATTATAGAAATTACAGTCCTTTCATTATTATTTTTGTCTAAAGGTAGAGCTCCTCTAGAAAAGAAGGCGATCATTAAAGGCAGAACTGAGAGACAGCTCTGCATAATTATTTTTTCTGTCCTATAAGCCCCTTTAGTACTCATTTTTCCAGTCATGAAATGTCTATTTGATCATTTTTTTTCATGTGACATGCAAGAGCGCTTTTTCTTGCCTTACAGCATCATCCTAAATGAACCAGCCAGCACTATTTGATTCTTCACCTTAAACAAGAAACACGCATCTCAGACTTCTTCAACCCACAGAAAAACCCTCATTACACAGTATCCTGCTAAACATGATCCAGTGAAATAAATAAAAGTCATTAATTCCCATCTGTCCCCTTCCAGTTATCCCTGTCCCCCTGCTGTCACCTCCTCAACTTACATTCTGAAAACATAAATATCTGCTTTAGAGCTGCACAACCATGGCATGGTTTTGTCGCTGTTGCAGCAGAGCAGTCTGGTATTGCAGATCAAACCCGGTATGCAGTCCAGATGTGTTAGCTGTCACTCCGTGAGTAAACATGTCTGATGGACAGTGTGTTAACAACAGATTGTTCCTCACGATGTTGCATCACGGTTACAAAAAGTTCCCCCGAGTGTCAGAGATAACAGCAGTGAGAACTGTTGTGGTGGAAGCGATGCGGGCTGGTGCGTTTACAGTGATTTCTGTCATCTGCCTCCCCATTCACTCTTCAAGAGAGAATTAAATAGCATTTGATAACTCCCCATAAGGACTACGGTGGGAGTATGGAACTATTTGATCTGCGCAGGACACACACTGAAGCAATAGCTATCAAGGAATGTTAGATAATGCAATAATAAATTCATAACTGTGCAGTTAAACTATTAAATATATGCAGGCTTGCCTCAAGTGCTAAGCACATTAATTTATACTGTCATTTACGTGCCCTTTTAAGGGGATACTTGTGAGGTATCTTACATTAAGAGATGTCAAATGACAAAACGTTTATCAGTCCATATAACAAAGGCAGGACAAGCAATAGCATCTGCAGTTTAAGCTTCTCCCTGATCTCAGTTTGGGGCAGAAGAAACCCTTCCAAGAGAGGGCCACCATTTACCTCGTGTGAACACCCTCCCTTCAGTTCTGTCACAGGGAGATGGGGAAGCCAACCGCTCACTTCTGGCTGTTGAGCTGAACGCAAACCATTTCAAAACTCTTTTTCCCCCCGACTTGTAGAACACGACTGTTGTGATCCTCTGCTCCACTTGTCACTCCTGACAACTGAAAATAACAAGGAGTGTCTAATGTGCAATTGCGTTCCTGCCAAAGACCTGGACTCCCAAGGCTAGATGTGTTACACCATGGAGATTTATAGGTGATTATATAAAGAGTTACGTATTCATATGCTAACAAGTACCACGAGACATGCGTGAGAAGAGAAGATGACACCGGTCTATTTTTCTTCCCCATATCTGTCACTGTACAACGTAAATTCTGACCGGCGGGTCACAGAGTCCTCAGGACCACCCAGCAGCTCAGGCCACTTGGGTCTGATGTACGATCACGATCCAAATTCTTCAAGAGCAGTTTTATTTTTCTTGAATTCAACAACTCACAGAAAAGAGAAAGTCTTGTATCATGTGTGGTTAAGCAAGCTACCACATTTTCAGTACTAAAGAGATGTTTCCTAGTACAAAATGGAACTTGGAAATTTCAGCTGCTGTCAGTATTATTGTACACAAAAAACCCTCTAATCAAACATACCCAGCTATTCCATCTGAGAAAACATAAACTCCCTACATGTTACAAACTCACACTTTCAAAATTTATTATGCCACTCTATCACCTCAGGCTAATCTGCACAATATCACTCCCACCAGTTGAATCACGCTGATTTATGCCAATTGGAGAGATAGCCAGTCCATCCTCAATGCCACAAATTGTAATTTTCAGATTTTTATAAAGATATAACAAATTTAGAAAACTGCAGGAAGCATAAAAGCCACTGCCTAGTATATTAGGGATTATTTTTGTTCTTAAAAATTGCAGCAATGTATGCTTCTGGTTATGGAGGTGTGCCAGTAGGGCTACAATTAGGGTTGTGCTGTCACTTCAATTATAAACCCAGTTTTTTGAGGGTTTACTAAAACTCCAGATTAAAAAGAAAAGCTTGCTGCAGGCTGAAATGTTTTGCACAAGATCTCGGCCAGGGGACAACTTGTTTCCAACATTCTGAAAAAAATTAATCAGGTGCTTCAAATGTTAGAATTTAAATGTGTTTGAAGAGACAAAACATTAAAAAACCCCATATAGTTATTCATTCTCTGTGCAAAGCAAGTTGCTTCCTGGTTCCTATCAGAAATACTATGCAGAAGCGTGACTGCAGATTGTGTAAGTAAAAAGGAGGAATAATGAAAAACAAAATCCCAAACTTTTTTTTGACTGGCTAGATCAAAAAGAGGCAGTGACCTATGCAATTTTAAGGAGGGAGGAGAGAATCACCTTTTTTAAAAGCAAAAAGTAGGGCGAAGACCACACAGACAGTGCAGGCTGCCCTCACTTGTGCAAGGAACAAGCCAGAGGGGTGACAGTGTTCACACGTGCACAGCACAGCCCATGGTATGGGCAGCTGGTGTCGACAGGCCTCAGACCAAGTTTAAACCAAAAGTCACGTCATGGAAGATGCACAAAGCTCGGTGTGGTCTGCAAAATTCAAGCGAGCAGGCAGTTTTATACGGAGATGGTTATCTCACTCTTTGCTGAAAACACTGCACCTGAACAAGACAGTTCTTTAAAACCATCCCAGTTAAATTTGCATTCACGCTCCTGACTGCAGTGTGGGCATAATGTCCAAGGCTGAGGACCAGAGGACACAGAGAATTGGTACCACACACTGCATAGTACTGGTTTCTTCATGCTGTCTTTGCTCTCTCCTACAAACACTTCTTACAGAGGAGGGATATCTTTTGCCCTGTAAATTTATTCCTTGATCTCTCATGCTGGCAGGCTGGTGACACTGACACCTCTTTGCTATTGAAACAACTATAAAACATAACCATGCAATACAAACAGACCCTTGTTTCTGCATCTCTTGCAGCTTAGAAAGTTCCAGGTCCCACACATTCATTTTTGCCAAATTGGCAGTTGCTAGGAAGCAAAAGAAAAATGCTGGCAATGGTTCTGTGGGGCTGGGGAACATGCAGGCAGCTTTCCTGCAGCACAGGAAACAGACAGGAATTTTCAAATGACTTTCCAGGCCAGAGACATCCAGAGATGTCAACTAATAAGGAAACCAAAGTAACTGCGAGGGTATGATGGGAATGGGCTAAGCAATAATGATACAGCTTTTGTAATGAATTTAAATTGGACACCTTGATTTACTTACGTACTCTAGTTGAAGTTTCTACAGGGGCAATGAAGTTAGTTTACCAGTGATAGCCTGCGCAGTCTATCATTGCACAGAGCAGCATGTTTTTAAATGGGAAATAGTCAGCTTGAGCTGAAATGCAAAAAGATAAATTACAACTGATAACTTAAATTAAAGACTCCCTTAACACATGAGAAACAGTTCAAGAACTGTTCAGCAAATAACCCAACACTGCATTGCTGCCACACTTTAGTAGCAGTTTCTCTTCTTACACAGAGAAAAACGGCGCCAAGCAGAAAGATTGTCAGAAACCTGCAAGGTTAAAGGTATACCAATAAATGGAAAGGTCAAAAGCCTATTTTTACAGAGCACTGAGCCTAGCTATTTATTGCTTTGTACTTTGGGGACAGGGGATTGTAAAAAAAAAAATAAAAATCTCATACCAAGACACATGATCAAGCAACTATATCTAAACTGCTGTTTTCTGAAATATTCTTTTCATACAATAATGAAAAATCACACAGGCAACTGCACTTGGTAGCAAATGAAGTGCAACTGGATTCTGCCCATTGAAGCTAATCGCGATGTATCACAGCGGTGAATTCTTGCCATTTAAAATATAAGATTTAAACATGTAAGAAATTATTCTAAGTTCCCATTATGTATGCTGGTTCCCATTACATATGCCGTACGTAACGTACTTTTATCTTTGATCACACCATACAGCAATCGATCCTACCCAGCCCTCTACCAGCAGGAGCCTTCTTCACACCAGCTGCCCCGTGCTTGCAGGAAGGTCCATCAGGGCTCTCAAAGGCAAGCACAAGCTTCACACTCTGCAACAGCAGAGATTTTGCTCAGGGTGTTCAAGGATCTGCAGGATTTTTCCCCCTCTCCACTTCCTCCACAGTGCTCATTTATAGTAAAATAGGGAAAATGCTGTTGGCAAGAAGATATAGGAATGATTTCCTTCTCTTGCTACTTTGATGATTTCCCTTAGGGGACACAGAACAAAGAAAATCAACACTGGTGGTAGTGGGGAAGATCCAAAAGTCTCTTTTAGGGCAAAGGACACAGGTTGTGAAACAGCTCTCTTCTTCTGGATCTATTCAATACAGTTCAGTTGTCAACCCCAGCTGGTACCTGACTGCACCTTCTTTTATGTTGCTACAGTGCCCAATGCCCCGTGCAATAGGGCACAGCATCACCTCTACCGACAGACAACACAGGAGAAAATTAAAAGTACCACCCTGCCTCGCCTCCCCAATAGACAGAGTTACTACAGAAGGCAATTAGGGGAATCTTCTTCCTCCAAGAAATAGCAATATTGTCTCTAATTCAGGGATGTTTGTAGAAATTCACCAAGAATGGCTGTCTCTAGTAAATGTAACCATTTTAGCACTGCAAACATTGAATACCTTCCTCAATCCAGGCTTAAACTGACAAAATATAGACAAGTAATACAGGTAATTTTGCAAAAAACCAGCAAATATCTGAAGTGCACATTGTTTTCCTGGTATTTCTTGACTGAAGACACTCACCGTCTAACACATAACGCACAGCAAGCTAATCAGGGAAGCAGAATGATTCATGGCACCTCCTATCTTGCAGAGTTCTGTATTTGCTACACTTTAGGAAAACTAAACCCTGGAAGATGAGGAAGACTGCTCGCTGGACTTTCAGCTCTGTGACCCGTATGTAGAAATACTGTGATTATTTACTAGAGACACTGTACAGAGACAAGCCTCTTCCAGAAACATAAGAAAAAATAGGTTTGGGAAACCTGTCTGCTTTATAATTTAAAGCACCAACAACACCAGCCCATACTTCTCAGTCAACTAGTTGCCCCAGGAAGGGCCAGGCTGGGATAGAACAGGCTGCGTGGTTCCTTACTCTTTTTAATCCTCAGTGAGGCCCCCCAGCATATTTTAAAGTAGGTCTCCATAAGGCTGTAAATGGATAAAATATTTCTTAGTAATTTTCAAAAGCAAAGATACCTGACCCAAGACTTTTCACAAGTTTTGAGAAGAACCAAAGCTAACTAAAAGGTTGATTGATACAAGAGCGCTCAGTGAGAAACCTCACTTAATTTACAGCGGTATAAATGCAGAATGAATAATTCAACTTGTAAACTCATCCCCTCTTGTCTGTTTGTGTGTGTGCACATATACACAGGCATGCTTACACACATGAGAAAATGAGTCTAAGACTAAGGGCTGCTTGAAAAACAAAAGAATATTCATGTTTTGGCAAAATACTATTTTGCTTTTACTGGCTTGTAAGGCCAGGCTGCACTAGGCATATTTTTGCAATAACGATCAAAGCACAGGCTTTCCCTGAAGATTAATGACTGGCTAAGAGGATAGTTTGAGGTCTGTTTACCCCAGCTGGTCCTTAATTCCCAGGAAAAGCATCTGCAAAGCTTATTATTGCTATAAACTTGAGATGGAGGGAGGGGTTATGCTGTTTCAAATGATATGTATGATGACTTTTTAGAGACTTTACGTCTTGTATATTAGCCAGACTGTTTAAACCATCTCTTAAAGAACTATTCATCTTGAGAGTAAATAACTCCATACTTGCATAGCAGCGCACTTCACGTAAGCGCTGAAAACTCCTTTACAACCAATTCATTAACCCCCCACCTACCTCTATAGCAAGTGAGGAAAGGAGCAGTTTGCTCTTCATTGCAATACAGTTCCATCTGGGTGCAGAACGAAAGCTACTTAACACCAGACATAACCACTACATAATATTTAGGATAGAAAGCAAAGAATATTGTATTTACTTTAAACTGAGGAAGATTTAGCTACATAGAAAGCAACCGCTTGACCTAACAGAAGCTAATGTGTAACACTCTTGGAAAATATGCATGTGGTTTTTCAGACAGATTGTGAATCTCTTATCCACACCGCTGAACAGCCACTCAAAGGAATCATTTCACTGATTTAATGGAGGCACACTTCCAGTTTGAGTAAGTAGTTTCCAATCTGAATCTTATTTATCACAGTGGTCAAGAATGTCATGGTTCACCAGAAGTTCCCAAAAGCCTGCACTTAAGATAGAAGTGTAATTCCTTAAAATATATGGAATTCTCAGTTATGATCAACTTGCATCTTAAAAAACAGAAAATGAACAGCAAAGACAATATGCTAAGGTTAAATTCACATCAAATTCTGGATTATTAATAGTAACTGGTCCAAGGAGGGGCTATGGGTTTTAAGCTATTGTAACGTGGCAACCAACTGACAGGTTAGATTCAAATCTTGAAGTTGTTTCATTTAATTGTATATACGTTAGCAATCATGTTTAGACTTGAAGTAGGCTATATGCTATACTTTCCTGTGTATTTTCCCACAGACGTAACCTAAACAACAACAAAACAAGTTGTTTTTAGCATCATTATGGAAAAAAAAAAAATAAAAAACCAACAAACCAACAATTGGATGTTCCAAATTAAGCATGTGATTCAAACAATCTCTTTATAAAGTATGAATAAACCAGGCAGGATTAATTTATTAAGACTCCAATGATCGAAAGCCTATTCAGGACTAGCAAAAACATTCATGGCCTTGAATGGGATTTGTATAAGACAAGCTCATGTTCTAAAAAAAACTTTTACCTTTTCTTGCATAAATACAGCTGCTTTGTTACGTAGAGCGAGATTCAGAAAAGTGTGCATTAGTTTTGCCACTAAAAAACTCTTTTCTGCTTGCATCCTACTGAATTTTCCATATCTGACACTCTGTTTTAGAAAGACAGGTATAATAATTAATACATCCCAAATTTAGGTCTCTAGATTCTTCCTTATCAGTTTGTATTGTAGAGAGTAGACTAAGTGAACAAAAACAACCCAGCGGAAGATGGTGTAAAAATGTATTTCTGATTTTTTATTCTCATACCTGAAACAGAGCTCTTAAAAACGCAATAAAGTTCCTCAAATGCTGCACTCGCTTTGAAAGGATGTGATTTTGGAAAGATCCAAAGACTTCTGGAAACCCAACTCCCAACACGTTTGAATTTATGTGTGTGCCTAGATCCTTTCCTATAATTAAGAGGGCCTTTCAAACCAGGAGCCCATGGGCTTTCTGTAGCTGGTAGGAATGATTCTTCTCTCTTATGACAACTCCTAGCTTGTTCCAACATATCTCCTAAATTCCATACACAGAAAAGCAGCTGATCTCATTTTTGCAGGCAGGGGTGATGCAAACCAGCAGAGCAGCTGGGTTGTTAGACACCCATAGCTACGCTTACCGAGAGAACACTCTTGGGACATTGAAAAGGGCCACTGCCAGATCATGACAAGACATCACTAACATAATTCGTAAGCACAGCACCACATTTCTAGTCACACGCGCACCTGTGAAGACACCAAAGGAAGCAGAAGAACTCTGCAGGTACACACTTTCTCAAACCTTTTACTTTCAGGCATGCAGTGGGGTGGCAGGATAACAAAAGCGAAGTTTTTGTTTATGCAAAATGCTGATTTGTATGTTTTTTATAAACATACCATGTTTATGAAAGATGCCGGGTAGGCTGACATTATTTATTAGCACATTGTTGTGTGACCTTACAGTTCATCACTTTGTTAATTTCCTGGTTTATGCATCAATAATGAGTCCATGTTGATGCCCCCCTCTTTTTTTCCTCCCCAATTTGGCCTTGCATAGCTGCACCATTTTCTCTGCCTTCAGGCTCCCTCCAGATGCCCTGACTAGTCCAAATCTACGTAATTTTGAGAGAAAATACTTACAATCCTCTCCCCCCCACCCCCACTTTTTTACTACTGGTATGCTGTTTTAATAAAGTCTTATTGGCTCCATATTCCACTACTCCAGACAACAGACAATTACAGCGTATGAGCTCACATGGTACTACACGAGAACAGAAGTCAAAGATAAGGTTATACGGCGATCCCAACAAATGTAACTGAAATCAAATGACCCGGTAATCCAAACAAGATTCAGACAGCAAAGATACCCAGAAAGATAATCCACTGAGTAATACATATTTGATACCTAAGTCTTCATTGCTCTTTAGTTTCTATTGCGTCGGGTATACCACTTAGACCTGGTGACACAAGCAAAACGCTCGTACAAGCATTGTAAACCTATACTAGAACTTAACCTCCCATAAATGTCAGATTCAAAAAGATGTCAAAGCATGAACATAATACGCTTACATTTGAGCTCGGTTAACCTATCAGTTAATTATCCAAACTGTCTACTAAAGACAGTTAATTCCCTACTTTCTTAACCTACTGTACCCGTTATATTTATTTGCAAATGAAGGACCAGAAAGTACATTTATTTAAATGTTATTTACAAGCACCTTCTGTGTGTCTCCAGTGTAATATATCATCAGTGCAGTCTTTGATTTAATTGTTGCTGTCATTCATTTTTTGTGCACTAACACATGTAGGAGTTTCAAACGCCAAAATACTCTTGCCTTTTTTTTGGTGCTACATACCAGATTTTGTAACCTGTGTCAAGCTACCTCCGATGCTTACAACTTGTGAACAGAGGCCAACAATGAGCCTCCCCAGACACTAAATCATAATCTTCATGTTTTTCGTATTTCGCATTCTAGCCGCAGTTTCAACATCCATACCCCGTGACATTAGGGAAGGATAAATCAAGGAGGATGACAGCTCCCTTGTAGAGACTGGTACGGCCCTGGGATCTGCCACACCCAACACCCACAGCTTCTGCCAGATGGCTTCAAGAGCTTCGCGCTATTAACCCCTTCAGGAGTAACTACGGGCTTTGTGCTGAAATTTTATTAAATAACTGCTTTTTGCCTTTTTTTTTTTTTTTTTTAAAGGGGGGGGGGGGAAACAAAATAAAAAAACCCCACACACACCAAAAAAACAAACTACAACAACAACCCCACCTTGATCCAGCCTGATAAAACTTTGAGTGGCTAAAAGACAGATACTGGCCTATCAATGATGATCAGCATCTCAGTCCTCGTATTTTCTTAAAGACAGGAATTAGAAGTTAAGAGCTGGCATTCCACAGTATTCCTTCTTTCATACCATGCTGCAGTCCCATATGTTTGTCTAAAATGACACATGAAAAATTTCAAAACAGTTTTACATTCACTTTTTCAGGCTTAGGACGCTGCCTTGCCGTCTTGGAATCAGAATGCCCACTAACTGCCCTTCAGCCAGACAGACTATTCAGGCCTTAAATCAACAGGATTTCTAATCCAAAATCCATACGGTAAACTCTACAACTGTTTCTCTGGTCTGCTCTGGCCCCAGGGACATAAATTTGCATGCAACTTCTGGGTTTGTGAATAGTCCCTGGGCGAAAGTTGCACATGTGCTTAAGCACTTTGTTCAGTCAGGGTCTGAGACAGCTACTTTGAAACAAAAACAGAAGCCATATAAAGAATAACATTGTTAAAAACAATTTTCCTCCATAATGTTGTATGGAAGGAAAAAAAAGTAACAAAATAAACATCCTGATTCCTAAAAGCACACTGACCTAACAGTAGGTAAAACAGCAGCTAAAAAGGCACCAGCCAATATTAAAGCATGCCATTCCATGTAAAAATGCAGAATCATTTTTATTTTAAAATAATAATAATAATAATAAATTTGAATTGTATCCAAGACTATTTGTACAGTATTGCAGGTAAAAGTATTTTGTGGATTTGAAAGCAGTTATCCAAGCAATTTCATTTGTCTCTCCTGTACAAAATGTGTCCACCTCTCCATTTTGTGGGTGGCTTTTCATAAAAAGTAACTCAGTAGAACATATTGCAAGGCTAGCACTATGAATATGCCTGTGAATATTGCACCTCCTAAAACCACCTCTCATTTGCTTTCCAATAGGCCAGGTTCAAGTTGAACATCAGTGTTTCCTTAAACAGTTAAAAAAAAAATACATTTCAGGTTTCCATCATTTGTGGAAGAAATTACACTGAAACTAAAAGTCATTTCAGCTCTTGTCTAAAACATACAATAAGAAGCATTTAACTTACTCAGAAAAAAAGAACATACCTGTAACTATTTTTCGTTTCAGGAACACGCCACTAATAATGTTAAAAACACTTAAAGTAACTACCCAGATTTAAAAAGAAAGAAAATCAGATGCAGCTTTTATAATTTAAATGAATTGCTCATAAATATCAACACCGATGGACTAAGGGCGTGCTTTCATTTACTAACATTTCAAGACAGAGAATTAATATTTCGTTGTATGGTTTGTACAAATATTTTAAGAGTATTTTTTCCCCCAAGTTTCTTCTTTATACATGTGCTATATAAGTTAAAGGGTTAAGTAACCATTATATTCTAAAGAGCAAACTGTTTGCCTTAGGGCCATCTCCTCCTTACTCCTGATGAATTGCCTGACACTTCATGTATCATACATTACTTTTCACTAGGAAGTTACATTTAGTTCCAGTCATGGTGTAAGACCTGCCTTTGGAAGCATGCAGCAATATGAGACAGACCAAAAAAAGGAAAATATCATCATCTGCTTGATAGTCTATACTTAAATAGTGATATTCTAATTTATAAATATGTATCTTTGTATTTAAAAAATGGGCATAGAAGTACAAAAAGATAAATTCTATGCATACCAAGATGAATAAAAGACCAACTGTGAGAATCAATTTTCTGAGTGACAAGACACTTTTCTGGACTAGAATGAAAGAAATGCTAATGTTATTGAGGGCTTTGCACAAAAAAATGTTTGTTAGATATAAGCTAAACACAAGCATAACACTTAAAGTTATTTTTAAAAATAATTACTACAAACGAGATTTAAGTAGGAACAGCCCAGCACACAGCTGGCAGAAGCCCATCTAGGTTCCTGCACAAAGGCGCTGTATTGATTCTTTTCAATGTATTCTGCAGATGAAAGAACGTAAAACTCCTGCTTGGAACAACAGCAGGAAAGCAAAAGTAAAAATACTGGCATTGTCTTCTGCTTCAGATTTTTTTTGTCACAAAACATTTTGATACTTACTTCAAACACAGCCCTAGATGTGTCGTCACTTGTGTGTGTCAGAACTTGCTCAGAAAGCACAAAGGAAAAAAAAAAATCTACTTGTCCGTGCTCAACTTTTCCAGGCTATTCAAAAGCCAAATTAATGACTTGTGCAAAAATCTCCATAAAACCATACTATCCAAAGATACTATATGAATGTTGTGAACTAAAATACTTCAACAACTACTGCATAGCAGTTTATAAAGCTTTTCAAATATCACATGAAACAGCAAACCAATCTTTTATAATTAAAAAGGGTTGGAAGTTTTTATTGGGCAGGGCTTGAACTTGAAGAGTTAGAATTACAGTTCTCTCTTAATTTTAAATCCATTTTCTCTTGTTGTCTTACTTCCTAGCAAAACCTATGCCTAATAGTTAAGATTTATATAATCCTGCATCACATGCCTTATCAAGCTGTATGTTTCACGATATGAATGTCCCCCTGTAAAATGATTCAAGCTAGAGACTAAAAATCAGAGAACAGGCCTGGAATGGCATGCTGTTCCTTCGGAGAGGGGCTCCTTCCACTAACTGTGCATCTGATGCTTCTGTGATGGAGTACTAAAGAAGAAATGTGATTTCAAAACAAAATCAGCAGATGAGGTCTGGCCACTGAGGCAGGAGGACCAGGCAGCAAAAGCACAACTCCTGGGTAGAGGTTCTGCTCCTGGGCTTGGCACAACCCCCCCAGTGATCTCAGGCAAACTGATTGTAAGACACAAGGGTTTTCATGTGCAGCTCCCACTGTCTGTGCTTCGCACCTCTGAATCATCACTGCACCTTCCTCCCTTCTCTTCTGCGGGTGGGAAAACGAATGCTTCCTTACCACAAAGGTACAGCAAGGGTTAATTCATAAACATGTATAAAGTGCTTGAGTCTGCAGAAGTTCTGGACTGCAGGGTATGCAAGGATGGAACATGCATTTTAATCAAAATACCTCTATTAGATGAAGGAAGTGGCCAGTGTAACAACAGGTGCCAGAACAGAAAGGAGAAAGGACGCCTTTATTGAACACGCTGTGTTCAAAACATTCAGGCCGTGTACAAGAAGAAAAATTGCTCCTGCTGTGGAGAACAGAGAAGAAACAGGCTTAGGTGGCAGACGTTAGGGGACACAGAAATAGATGGGCCAATGCAGAAGGGTACAGAGCTCAGGAATCCGTATTTCTCAACCAACAGCTGTCAGCAAACAGCTACAAAATACATTTACAAAACACAAGTCTGATGTCTCCCCACTTAGTTTATTTAACAGTCTGTTTATTGTTACCAGTAAACCCAGTGAGGTAAAGATTCGATGTGTGAAGATCCTTCTACAGGCTCTGCCCTTTAAATCCTATCATATAGCAAACAGAGTTAAATGGCTTTAACTGCAGAGTTTTTTGCTTAAGCGAAAACTAACATTAAAATACATGTTGAAAAAAAAATATACAGGTTGCAATGTTGAAACTTCCCCTATTAAGAAATTCCAAAGGGCTTGCATGTACGTGTGCATCACAATTTGGTTTTATGTCTTCGAGTATGACTATTCCATTAAAAAGGACAAAAGAAACATCAAAGATCTCCAATAAGTCAGCCTTATCCTTTATGTGTGCTAAGTGAAACATGTCCTCTGGAAGACACATAATGATAAATAATTAAACGAGTACCATAATGCAGACGGTGGCCAGATTAAGATTGCCCAAGCAAACACCATTGCTAGTTTGAGAACTTGGCTTTGCTGCCTTTGCTTTTTCTCTTCTCTCAAACACACAGCTTTCTGCATTCGCAAGACAGTCACATATTTGGGATCATCAGTGGCATTCACAAAATGCTCAAGACTTCCATCAGTCTTCCTTCTTACCTAAGAATTCACTTCACTGAAGACTTTCAAAACTATCTTTGGCATCTGACTTGGAACAACGGTGTCTTGTGATTTATCTGTCACAGGTTCTTGTCCAGCTAGATGTTTGCACATATAACCAACAGACAGCTATGTTAGCTAAAATCATTAAATCCTGTGCATGTTTGTGTTTTCGGTATGCTGCCCCAAACAGAATTAATATCAGAGCTTTTTTCTAATTACAATGGCTTAAAAATAAAGGAGAGGCTGGGAAAAGCTAGAACGGCGACAGCCAGTATAAACATCATTAGGTGAGGAAATACCTTTTATTCACTCCTTATTCATATGAGACCATAAAAGAGCCAGAGGACTGACCAGGTTTTCTAGTTGCCTAGAATCATCCCTAAAACATTAAGAAAACCGTCACTAAAACTGCCCTTCAAAGCAGTCTTACAGCAACAGAAGTGACCAACTGAAGTGCACATCAAATGAAATGGTGTAATTAAGACAATCTATTTCACAGATAAACAGTTCAATCTTTTGGAGGTAACACGTGCAGATTTGGCTACAAGAAGGATCGCAAAAAGGATTCCAGGAGAAAATGCATTAGAATGTAAAGGAAAAAAGGATAGAAACGTTTTTGCCATTCCACTAGAGCTGCCTTTTTGGTTCGCAAGAGACCTTTGTACAGGAAAAGGCCACACTCACCTATGCGTAATAAACACGATCAGAAAGTTTGCTCATGTGAGAGCTCAATGGGGTTCCCACCTCTCAGTCATCGAGAAAGAAAAGGCAGTCCCAAAACACAGGGTGGGGTGTTTAAATGCAAGAGGAAAAAAAACTTTAAACATTAACTCATAACACAAATAGATACTGTTTGTGTAGCTCACTAAAACTTGAGTGTCAAAGCAAAGCCTGAGAACCCACCTTAATTAGTGGAATGAGTAAAATGGAACCAGAGGATGTTTTGCAAGGTTCCTGATGCTATGCCTACGATATTTCCATTAATTTTTCAGTGACTTTGCGTACATATGTGTATATTTCTATAACTCCCTATGACCACAGAAACATTTACTGCTATCTTAGTCTTTACAAGGTAGCAATTAACCATCCCCTAAATGTGTAACGCTCAAGTGCCCTAATAGGGCAGAAGAGTCATGTCCTCTGGCAGTTAAAAGAAAAAAAATAGAGGAAATTGAGGCCCAAAGCGACCTCGTACTTTCCCGCCGCACGGGGACGGTGACCGTGCACGCTCCCGTGAGCCGTTTCTCTCCGCGCCTTCGGGGACGCGAGGGTCGCGGCGACAGAGCCCGTTTTCCCGCCGAAGCTCCGGCCGCGCCCTCGGCCGCCGCCGCCACCGCTCGCTCCGTCCCGGCCCTTCCCGTCCTGTCCCTTCCCGTCCCTTCCCCCGGCGAAGCCGCCGCGGCCTCGCGGGCGCTGCCACGTGCGGCGGGCGGGGAGCGCGCGAGCGGCGGCCGGGCCGGTCTGCGCCGCCCCGAGCGCCCGCCCGCCGGAGCGGGAGCGGCCGCCTCCCCGGTCAGGGTCCCGGCGGGGGCTTCGGCCACTTCAGCCGCCGGCCCTTCGCACAGGCTCCAGCGGGGTTTCCCCTCTTGCCAAGGCCGCGCCACGTAACCCCGAGGTCCCCTCAGGCCGCCGCTGGAGAAGAACCCACCCACCTGCCCCCGTTAACCCGCCGGGAAGGCACTTACGGGCTCCATGTCCGACGGGGCAACGAAGAACCCGGCTGAGGGGCTGGTCCTGGCGGCAGCGGCCTGTCCTCTCCCAGCAAAGGGCGTCCTGTTCCCCTCACGATTTAAGGCCTTGCCCCCCCTGGCCCGGGAGGGTGACCCGCTGCTTGTCACCTGCGCGGCTGTCACCCCCCGCTGGGCGGCCCCGCTCCGCCCCGCCACACCTGGGAGCGCTTTGCAGCCCCGGCCCGGCCGGAGGGGCCGCCACCCCGGCTGTCCGCCCCCCAGCCCGGCCGTGGCTCCCTCAGGGCCAGCGCTGCCCCCGCTCGGGGTCGGTGACTCCTCCCGGGCTCCCTCAGAGCGGGGCTGAGCGTCGCGCGGCTGAGGGCGGTGCGGGAGCGGGAGCGGGAGCGGGGCCAAACCCAGGACGTTCCCCGCCAGGGCGCTGGAGCTGCCTTGGTCATGGAGGCAGTGCTGCTGGCTTGGAGGCCACGCCTTGGAGGCCACGGCTTGGGCACCGTGGGGAGCACGGCCCTTGACTCCTCCAAAAAGTCTCTGGTGGGAACCTGCCACCTGTGGGGAAGGCTCCTCTCCAGACCCCTGTGCCTACCGAGGGAAGGGGCTCAGGCCCCTGTGACAAGAGGTGGCGTTTCCTGGCAGTGCATCCGTGTGGAAAGAGCTTCATGAAAAGTCTGAATTTGACTTCCAAGCCGGAGTAAAGTGGGAGCGATCCTACATCAGTGAGTGAAGTTACATCAGGGTAAAATGGGCAAGCGACAAGGGAATTAACTTGTTCCTCCTCTTCTTCTAGAGGCTTCCACTGCTAAGACGGACCACCAATGTGGCCAAGAATGGAGAAGTGACTAGTTGACTGAATTCCATTTATCTTCCCAAAAAGATTGAGAAATTCTGACTCTAAGGTATGGATCATATGGATCACTATCTGTATAAAAAAGAGACTACTGCATATTCATTGTGTGCCAGATACAAATTATATTGGTGTATACCATGTACACAGAACATAGGGGAAAAATATCTTAGTACCTTACTGTCAAAATAACTAGTGTCTTTT
Source organism: Pampusana beccarii (assembly GCA_013399365.1). Lineage (NCBI taxonomy): Eukaryota > Metazoa > Chordata > Aves > Columbiformes > Columbidae > Pampusana > Pampusana beccarii. The sequence continues at coordinate 53,714 of VWYH01009010.1, forward strand.
TCACTAGGCTAGAAGGTTATTATACAGCTCTGGAAAATCAGTTTGCATGGACATAGTTACATGGTTACAATTTTATTGTTTGTTAAATAATGTGTACTTAACAAGGATCAATGACAATATAATAACAATCCACGTGATTTGCTGTAGAACAGGCAAATATAGTTAGGTGCTCAAATGGTGTACAAAATTTGAACTCTTTAATCACTTATGCCCTCTGCAATCTCATTGAGTCTAACTGAAAACAGTGACTGAAATCAACCAGCTATCCACAGTTAATCACATTTCTACAGAATCAGTTTACTAATCAGACAAAAATGTTCAAATTATAAAATAAATTAAGCATATTACAGCAGGCAAACTGAAGGTGTAACATGAGGTTTGTGATACATATAATATCTGCACTGAAAGTCTTTATTATCATGTGCTGTTATAACCATTCAGAAAGCAAGCAGTTTTTAGGGGAAAGGTCATATTGATATAATGCTACAAGTGAAATTACGACTACTCTTTATTTAGTCTTCCAATAAAAATGTGGGAAATACACAATAGAAAAAAGTCTCTTAAATGAATCTTTTGTAAATGTTTAGCATATGATCACTAAAATAGTGGAGTTCACTATGCCATAATCTTTCGTCTTCAAGTAGATGAGTCTTTTCAAATTCAGAAGGTTTTAAATGAATGTGAACAATAGAGATCTAACAGACAACTCATTCTACGCGCAACTCTGCTGTTTAATGTCATGGTCATCATGATTCTGAAATAGAATCAGAGAATCTTCAATTCTATAAACAGGAATTTAAAGACTCATTATTTTCTTCTTTGAAATGAATTGATGCTCTAAAAGCATAGTGCTGAAAGGCTGCCAAGCTAATAGTCCAGTGAACACTAGGAAGAGATTAATTTTATACCTGGAAGGAGTGTATACAGTTTCCATTCCATTTAGTGAAAGGGCTGGAATGTGAACTAGTGTTGTGTTCCTGGTGCAGTGTTGTGTTATGCTGCATGTCATGCGAGGTTGCTATTCTGGACAGAAACATACTGAGGTAGGTGACCACACCTCAAATTCTTGTAAAAAGAAGAGGCATTGAGTCATCTGTTTTGTCCAAGAAAATCTCCACAGGCAACTGTCACAGCTGGTTGATATAACAGGGTCCTGCACCTAGAGACTTGCACAAGTAAATGAATTGACTGCTAAATCAGGAAATCGTTAAACCAGGGAAACCCTGTTTAAAAGTATTTGAGAGATTGGCTGGGCCTAGTGGAGTGCTTAACATAGCACTAAAGTTCAAATAAATACCTAGTATTCATGGTTGGTTTTTATATTTGGCTGAGGAAGAAATGTGAGGAACTGTACCTGTAGATTTTGTCAAGAATCACTTGGAAATTTTTTCAGTTGTGTAGAGATTCTTATTACACAATGCTAAATACAAACCCCGGTAAAGCATTGTTTTTTTTCTAGGTTCTTAGAATCTTAAGTGTGACTAAATAGAACTTTGAAGGAAAATCACAGAGGCACACAAAACTTAAGGCCAGAGGTTTCTCAAATACCAGACATCATTACCTTTTATCCTCACTCTTGTGTCTGATTTCTTAATTCACTGCCACTGCAGACCCCAGAAGCCAGGCAGACCTTCTGGACCTGAGATCAGATTGTTTTCTGACTCCCTTCACCCTCTGGTTACTTTCTGTTCTCCAGCTGCAACGACTTCACTCCATCGTAGTCACTCAGATGCTCTTGCATAATACATATGGGAGAAGCAACATTTGCCCATCATTTGTTTAGAACTGCATTATAAAAAACAAGAGTTGTACTTATCAGAAGAATAAAGGGTACAGGGGTAGCTGTGTTGTGAATCAGTTAGCCTTGTCATATAATAATTACTGTATTATAACTTCATAATAAACATGAGCTGCAGCATTTGATGAACCAAGCTTGTAAATTATTTGCATTCTAAAATCTTTGGAAAATACGTCTAAGAGTAATCACAGTTCTAACCAGTGGGAAGAAAATCATGTCATTCATGCCAGCGGCAGATTTTTTTTTGAGCCGCTGAAGAGTCTCCCTGCATGAATCTTTTGTAGAGGTAGGATTTTTATCATGTATCAGTGTATACATTCGATAGAATGAACAGCATCTTTTTTTTTTTTGAGTAAAAAAATTGGCTAATGCCATGGTGACGTCATACAGCTATGTTTTGCGCTTCTGGCATTTTGGCTCGCCACAGCTAGTAGATAAGGATACATGTCCAGCTGTAAAGAAATAAATAGTCTAATCATACTGCTGAACATGATACGGTGCTGTTTCACTTCTGATTCATCTTATTTCCTCTTGTACCTTTACAAGGGGTGGATGTGCAAGGTTATGCTGTCATGCAGCTAAACAACTGGTTAGTAAAGCCACACCAGCTACAGAGTCTCTATTTTAAACCAGCTGAGAAATTCTTCTCTCTGTGGGGCTGTGTATTTGAGTGGCAATGGTGGAATCAAGAATTGCACGAAACAGGAAATTCTTGGTTTGTCATTCTGTGGTTGGCAGTTGGATTGCTGCATCATACAGTGGACCGTGTAAAATGCCAAAAAAAGGTGGTATAACAAAGTATTATTGAATGCTACTTTTCATTAAGGTGTATGAAGATACGCTTTTCAAGGATATTAATTTGTTTTGGGTAATGTCAAGGCGTATCAATCCAGAGGAAGAAGCAGGAGGCACTTTGCGTCCCCTCTGCTGTGTACACATGACTATCCTGGTCAGTTCTGTGGGACCAGGTCCATGGCTCTTTTCCTTTCTACTGGCGATCTCTGTAACAAATGTAGCAAGAAGGGTAATCTGGAATTTTTCTTTCTTCAGGTTATACAAAACAAGAACGAGACTCCTTGTGGGCTCCTCTGCGCAAGCAGTGGACGACTCTTTCAGAGCTGTCCAGTAAGTGTAATTCCAGTGTTTAAAAAGAAGAAAGAAAGTTTGAGTCATTGTGATATAATAACTCATGTAACCAAAATAGGATTTTTCTGACTCTATTACTGCACAAGCAGCCTATGTCAAGTCCTCACAAATTATATGCTTTTCTGTATAATTATTTTCTTTCACTTTGAGCTTTCTTTAATAAAGATCTTAAGATGTGGAATTACAGACCAGTTAGGCTAATTTCATCTGTACGAAAGATATTTGAAATAATTTTAACAGATTAGGAGGAGTATTTAGTAAAAGCATCCTTCAGCCTGATTAGTTGTATACACATGGTTTAGGAAAAAAGAAGTCATGCTTCACTAGCCTTCTGGAACTCTTTGAAGATAACGCTGCCAAGATAGGGTATACCATGGACATTATATTTTTAGATTTTCAGGAGTCATTTGACAATGTTTTACCCAAGAGATTAATGCTGAAAGAGAGGGGAGTGAAGGGGCAAGTAAAAGTTCGCTCATTAAATTGAAAAGTAGATCTAAGCATGAACAATGAGGAGCTAAAGATGTCGTTTTTACCGACTAGAGGAAACAGAGTTTGTAAGGCTGCAGCGCTTTTGTGTATCAACTTGTTTACATGAATTGCTTGGATGGATGTACTCTTTTGAAACTAAAATAGGCTCATTATCATTCATTTGTAGTGCTAAAAAGCCCTAACAGGATTTGTAATCCTAGTGTGCTGAGCACTGTGCATGTTAAGAGACTGTCCCTGCAGCAAAGTGGACACCCTAGAATAAAAGGAGAAGATGGAAAGCATTATTTTCCTGATTACATAGGGGAAGTTCTGAGACCTGGGCAGACTTGATCCCCGCCACAGAGTAAAATCAGTAGGTCTGATGAGTGAACACGTTTTCTTAGTCATGAGACCAGATTTCTGATTTGGAGATGATACTTCACAGGAAACAACAGTAAATTCCAAAGAACAGTGAAGTGTTGAAAAGCAAATATTGCCAGCCAAGCAAATATGAAATAAATTTTCCAAATAAATACACATTCTAACCAGAAAAGAGGTTTACAGTTTATTGTAAAAGTATGTATTTCAGCATAACTTATGCATCTCTATGAAGTGTAATTTTTATACATAAATGACTTAGAATAACACATTTAGAAGTTATCTCCCCATGATGTAAAAAATCTTGCAAAAAATGGTTCAGCTTTCCTACTTAAAACTTGTTTGGTTCAAAGACAACTTTCTAAGTTGAAGCCATATCTCAATTATTTCTATATGTTACAATAAAAGAACCAAGCTGCAAAGAGCACTTCCTTTGGTTGACAGCATATAGATAATGGTAGAGCAGTGACAAGTTGAGTGAGTGTGAAAACCACTAAGTCTGCAACTTGGGTTTGAAATATTAAGCTTTGCAAGATGTGAACATGACCACACACATCAAAAGGATGTTCCAAGATGCTGGCTGCCTCTTTCTGTGCATCCACTTCCCAGCATACTAAGCTTAAAATCGTAAGTGGTAGATGGAATTGTCAAAGAAATTGCCTATACTGTAAAACACCCCCCCAAAAAAAACCCAAAGCAAACACAACAACAACAAAAAACCCCCAAAACCAAACCCCAAAAAGACTAGAGATCTCAAATTCCTACGTGCCTTTTACTATATACCTGGTTTAAATACCCTCTTTTGAAAAATGAGACTCTACCCTTCTGCTTTGTTTTTGAGTGCCTAAGAATCCTGCCTGACTACGCTTCTGATGCAGGATCCAAATTTGCTCTTGCAAAGGAGGCTTCGTAAGACTTCAGCAGGGATAATCCTGATTTACTGCACTAAGGAATGGATGAGATTCAGGTCTGTCGTCTTAAAAAAATATTTTTTTAAGCTCCTCTCTTCCCGTTTTGCTTATCTTCTCCATACTTTACTTAGAGTTCTTGGAACTACTCAATGCTCATCTCTGCCTGTTTGTAGTCCCCTTGCTTTGTGCATACAGACACATAAATGGCACGTAATTGTGGGAGCAAATTCCTGTGAGGCAAGTTAGGGTGGTAGTTTTTAGTATTTGTTATTGTGTGGTTAATAGTTAATAGGGTATATACTCTTACGTCTTGGTAAACATAAGGTAAGTTTATGTAGCTTGCTGCTCAATGAAAGTGGGCTAAGCAACCTTGTACCCACCACAGGAAAACAGTGCACACATGAATAGCTACCACACTCTAGCTAACTAGCTATCACACTCTAAATTCTTAGCTTTTCTTACTTCACAATTAATGCCTGGAAATAACTTGTTCTGGTTGCTGTGTCTGACTTGAATGCCTTGCCTAAAAGAGCTCTTCTTTAGCTGGAGTTGTGCAGGCTAAGAATTTTGATCTTAAAGACAAAGGCCGTAATCCTAGTTCTTTATCGATGTGCCTATCGTAATTATGTGTGTTTGAGACCATCATGTTCTTCATGGAAGATGACTGCAGTGGGGTCTTCTATAATAAGACTCTGATATAGACCTTAGCCATGCTTAGGTTGGAAGTACCACACCTCTTGTATGGCATAAATAGGTATCTAAGTTAGAAAAGCTGCTCAGTGTGCTGTTATTGCTTGTGTTATGTCCTAAAGGAACATGAGTCAATCAATAATTAAGCCACAAAGTACTGCCTGTTGACATGGCAACATGTTCACAGATGTGACGTGAACTTAATGTCCTTCTTTCATGTCTCCTGTGAAAGTAAAAGTCTCCTAAGCTCAGTAACAAAGAATTGGAGCAGGCATTGCCAGGGGAAAAGGAGAAAATGCAAAAAATAGACAATTTCTTTTATAAAAATGAATGCCTTTGAACCTCTTCTCTCTCAAATCTATTGTATAAATGGTCTCTCTTTTTTTTAGTACAAGGACCTTTTGCTAATCACAAAATCCCCAATTGCTTATTGCCAAACCCTTTTTAGAAGCATGAAATGAACTTCCTTATGGATCATTTTCATGATTGCTTCTTTCCCATGTACTTCACCCCACCCATATTTTTTAATGAAGCCGAAGCGAACACAACTCTTTAGGTTACTTCTGTTTAGGCAAGACTCTGTCTACCTCCAAGAATAACATGAGCTGCTGCACCACAGATTAAGGGTTGGCATGAAGGTCCAAATGTGAAGTTGTCACTGTTGGTTGATGCCTGTTGTTCTGAAGAGGAAAGAAGGGCGAGTTTGTGTCACATCAACTTCCATACATTGGGATCATTTTTGCTGTCTGTCTCTGCAGCTTCTCTGCACGTGCTCCCGCTCTCACATTCTCTCTGCTTGCCAGTTACCCTATTCTCCTCTTGGCTTGCATGTCTTTCTTCCAAGCTTTCTGTAGCAGATGTTAATGGGTCTTGCCAACATGTTTTGTTTGCCACATGTGTTGCTACCTGTGTCACAATGGGTGAGGTTCTTTTTTCTTTTTTTTTTTCTTTTTTCCAAGGCATCTTTTTACTTCTGCTTCAGTCGGTCTCTTGATCTTTCACACATTAAAAGTTTACTACACATTTTTTCCTTTGGGAGCTTGGTGTCCTCCATGCAGAGGACATGTCCAGTCCAGCAAAACGGCGCTTTTATAAGATTGCTTCAACGCTGTTTGTGCAACCACTTTGCAGAACTTTGTTATTCATGATTTTATCTTGCCACTTGATATGCATAATAGCTTGAAGGTGCCGTTGATTAAATTTTTCCAATGCTTTGATGTACCAGTACTAGCATTTCCATGTTTCTCAGCTCTAGAGTGAGGTAAAAAGTAGTACACTACAGAAAAGCTAGGGCATGGTCTTACGTGTAATAGTGTGCAAGTTCCAGATTTATTTGACCTAATTCTCCATTTCGGTCCACCTAAATACACAAAATCCAGTTGATGTATAAAAGCCAACTGGTTTGAAACTCATGTTAGGGGGAAACATTAGATGCAGTGTTTAAAATTCTCATGTGTAATCCTTGCCCATTAAGAAATCAGGTAACAGTTTTGATAGCTTAAATTTTATGAAAATACAAATCTCAGGAGCAGGCTACTGCACAGCTGGGCAGCCTGAGTGTTTGGTGGACCTTCAGCAAGTATTAATCTTAACCTTCCAGACGTAAGATATGTGGAAAACTAATACACAAGTTTAGTGATAAAAAGAGACAGGCAAGATTGCTGAGACAGCAGGATGACCTCATACTTCATCAAATATATCTCTTCTTTTCTCTTTTGCTATTTTCTTTTGAATGTATTTTCTTCAGCGTCCTATGCAATTTCAGATCTCTGAGCAGATGAACTTTTATTTTTAAACAAGAAACCTTCTGCTTGTATCACTTTTCAGATCGACTTTGGTAACAAAGCTGTACTCCAGCAGTATATTAATATTTTGGTTAGGATCAGGAGCAATTCAAGAACCTAAGGTCCTTCACAGCACTTTTGGGTTAAAATCTAGGCAAAATGTGCAGCTGAATGACATGTCTGCTGTGCCCTTAATAAATTGCTCACTGGCTGTGTTGCTTGCAAACTGGCCACCTTCAGGCAATGCCCAATTGTCCTTTGTAGTGTTTGAAAGGTAGGTTCAGTTGAGCTGGAGAAAAGGGCCTAAATCTCCATTTTAAAATACTGACGTGACTTCTACTTTTGCTATTTTTATTTTCTGAAAAATAATATTCTAAGGCCTTTGCTTGGAATTCTTCTGTGATTTTTTAACACGCAAATCAGTTCATAAACCTTACGATACATATAATTTACAAACAAAAGCTAGACATTTAATGGGATTTCTGCAGGCACATTATAATTATACCTGAACAATAGTCAACAGGGAAGGGAGTGATGGTAGCACCATTAGGAAAAGAGAAGCATGACTGCTACCTATGCAAGACTTAACTTGATGGGAACTCAACTATTCCCATGGCAATTCAAAACACTGAAATTATACTGATTTAGTGCTTGGTGTCTAATCAAAACACCTTTTCTTTTTTTTTTAGATCTTATTTGAAAAGTATCACAAGTATCACATTGGCATAAGTGAGTCTCATTTCTGGAAGAGATTTATCCCAGGCAATAAAATGGGAATGATTAACCCCTTACGAAAAGAAATGCATATGTGCAATATCTCTGGGTCACTCTCCAGCACATGCACATTGTTTTTTAAAAAACCAGTAAATTATTGTATTATTGAATACATCCAAATGTCTTCTAAGCTGAAAAGTATACTTTATTCTGTCCTTTATTACTTAGAGAGTTTCATTAATTTTCCAAATTACAGTTTCTCTGTTTCATTCATGTGACTTTAATAGCCCCATCTGCTGGCTGAGCACCAGGTAATAGAATTAGCACATACCTTTGAAGGTCTCTGTTCTAACAGGGCTTCCATGAACTTGCTACTGAAGTAGTTCTTTTTTTCTTTTTCCTAAGTGAGACAAAAGACAGAAAATTGCAAAACTATGTTTTATAAATGCATATTTTCTCACAACGCCTTTTTGTGTTTACAAAGCTCTTGGTTTCTACCAGTGTCGGTCTGCTTTGTTAATGCTAAATATGCATTTTTATTGTTGTAGGATCTTAATTTCCTAAAACATTGTACAGTTTGCTAAGGGGAAATGGCACAAAACTGTAGAAACCTGAAGAAAACATCAGCTTACATGTAAATGGCAATGCTCACTTAAAAAGGAACTAAGCAAAGGTTTGCTTTCCGATGCAGTGCATCACTAACACTGAGACTGTGTTGTGTTCTGCAACATTTGTCTTATTGCTGCTCTTTCCTAGGCATCCATTGATGTTGAAGGTAGGATACAGGGCAGGAGAGCCTCTTGACGTGACTCAGTAGGCTCATGTTCATGTCCTAATGTCATTTTAATAGAAACAGATGCCACAAATCTCCAGAAATAATAAGGAGGGCTTGATTCATCCCTGTATTCTTTAAATGGAATGACCCTGCACTGCTTTTTGAGGGAAAGCCTCTGATGTTACGTGTACAGCCATGGTACCGCTCCTTCTACATGGATGTAAAGGAGTAGCTTATAGGATAGCTAAGCAGTGTGAGCGTGTGTATCTTGTGCATCATTGAATCTGGACGCAAATCTGGTATTGCATCTGCAGATTGTCCTGAATAAGTATTTTTACAAAGAGAACTTTGCTGAATAAAGAGCAATCTACCTTTTTCCAAGGTTTAGTCCAGTGACTGGAGACAGAGAGAATGATTTAACAGACCTTAAACAAGCACTTAAACAGAAAAATAAGTTACAGTAGCCATCTTATTAATCTGTGGATTCTGGTGTGATAAGATACTTGGATGGTTTTTAGAGCAGTGAAGTCTACAAAAGCAGGACAATTCAAAATCACTTTTGATATGACAGGCTCACCAATGTACCAATCCACGTTTTCTTATGATTGTGTTGATGTTGAGTCAATCTTTGCAAGGAAATCCCAGTGAAACTATTAATTTATTAGTAAATTAATGTTTACAAAGCCTTATGAACTGAAATCAGAAAATAAATGTAATCTTTGCTTGTAGCCTGATCTAAAGACACAGAGGAAATGAATACGAAAATGAATGAAACTATTTCTTTCACGAAGATGAAGTACAGGATTGTGTTCGTGCTCTTTCAAAACCTCTTTCAAAACTCAGCTGCTGAAATTTTCAAAATACCCAATGTTTCAAGTGAGTTTTACTGAAAGTCGGAAGGGCTTGTGGTCCCTCTTCACATAATTGCTTGTGAAAATATCAGCTCCTATCCCCTAGTCCTATAATAAATAGCACATGACTTAGAGAACCAAAGGAGAGCTTCCTGCTGAAGATCATGCACAAATACTAGCATACCATGGAAAACTTTCTGCTGATGTCAGTGCAGAAGATACAACACAGGATGCCCTTAACTGCATTAAACCAACACAGGTTATTTTAAAAGGAAACCTGGGAAATACATTAATCGTATGTTCAAGATCAGAATTTTCCAGTTAGTAGGAGTGTTCACGTAATATTTTTCTTATTGTGCAAGAAGCTGCTCTTTTCCTTCCAAATGCATTTAACATTAGCGACCCAAGTAAATCCACCCTGACGCAGCTTTACCAGCTGCTGTACTGTTTCCCTCCTGCAGAGGTGTTCTTTAATGAACACATGTTTCTAGGTCACAGGTAGTCTGCTTTATGCCTGACTGCATTTCTTTACAGACTTTAAAACCCAAAGCCTTAAGGCACAAGTGCCATATGTATACTGGATGGAAGCCTGATCCGTCAGTGGCCAGCTCATGTGATTATGAATTACTCACTCGTGAAATCCTGAAGTGATATAACCGAAAGGACTGGTGGATCATAAAAACACAGATTTCTTTTTAAAAAACAATTTAGTCAATTTAATCACCCAGTTTTAAAGTTCATGGGAAGATTTGCAACAAGTTTTCCTGTACACCTTGAGAAATAGAGACATATATATATAGGTCTTACGTAGATAATTATTACTTTTTCAATACGACATAAAGACATACAGAGAGGTAACCATCAAAGAAACTGTTACAAACAGCAGGCCTTCAACTTTGTTGTCGTAGGATTGGCAGCTAACACTGACCATTTCTTCTCGGCAAAGATCTGGATTTGGCTTTTCCTAAGACTAGCTAATCCTTGCTCTCTTCTTCAGGGACTGTATTCACATCTTTTTGCATTCACTTGAAGAACAGGTGGCTCAGATCAGCCAAACCTTAATCCTAGCAGACCTTGAATGTACTGGAACACTATTGCTCTTCCAGTGGGCTTAGAAGTTTTCTTTCTTTTTTCCTGCCATTACTATGATTAATAATGATCTCGACACACAGACGCACTCATATATACACTAATAAACATAAATAGAAAACATGACAGGTTAAGATGTTAAAACCAGAAATCAGTCAGGAAGGCAGAATCCAGCAGTTTTTTTCATGATGTAAAGCAAAAAAAAAAAATCGCATTTTTGCTAAACAAAGGCAGAGTTAGTATTTTGGGTAGTCTTGCAAGTCAGAAACAAATGCTCTTCATTATCCATTGATTAAAGGAAAGACAATTTCCTAGTCTACCTTAATTTACTGAACAGCTGGACAAATCTCCAAAACTTTGAAAAAATTATTACCAAATGTTTTGAAATACACTATGCTTTGCATGTCCCAAGTCTGAATGCTGTGCAATTTGATTATCTGAGAGAACCAATTTGTACTCAGAATAGCAGAGAGCCCACGACAACACATCTCTTGTGACTATCCGTACTGGGTAACCGTCTCTAAAATCCTAAACTGCCCACTGTTTTGAGCACTGAGACCACTTACAGACACTTTTCCAAATTATGACTCATTACATTAAGCCTTCTTTTCATGAAACTCTGCTTAACTGTGCATGTGCTGATTGTTTTCTTTGTCATCTGACTTTCAGACTGGTTACTGATCTCCTTTGATATACTGTACATGACATCCTAACAAAACTAAGTCTTTAATCAAAATGATGAGGATTCAAATGTGTGCCACTGTCAGACAGCAGGGTAAGGCTAACATGCAGCAGATGTGTACTTGCAGGTCAGATGGAATGAATGGATTTAAGACATACAGTTGGTACAATCTTTAGTTTAACCCTAGATCTGATTTTAAAACCCAGGCAGAGCATTTTCACAATGAGTTTTGTTGGTTTTAACTGTCAGCTGGCAAAAGACCAGCACAAATATTTTATACACGGGATAGACCTGACAAACCTTTAAAGTCACAATCTAGAAAGCAACAGAAATTTGTTCTGAGGGAAGTGACAAGTGGCACTGTTACTATGTTTTTTTGCTTTATGGCAAAAATCACTTTCATCAGTAGTTCTTTGTAAATATTTTCTCTCTCATGCTGCTACCCTGCAAGATGTGGAAAAGCAAAAGACACAGCCACAGGTGATTGCTTCTAACAGATTTCATTAATGCAAGTACAAAACATGCAGATTGCATAAATGAAATCTGCAGCTGTGAATCAGAAATAACACTCCCTGGTTAGTCAATTAAGGATCAGGAAGCACCGAGAGCAAATATGTCAGAGTATGATCTGCTGTAATATTGTTTAGAGAAGAGCTTGTGAATTTAAACATTTAATTGTGCAAGCTGAACTTTTCTCAAGAAAACAATTTACAAACTGTGGGATAGACTAGCATATTTTCTTCCTACACATATGCAAAAGTTTTTATTTTAAAACATATTGTCAGTCTCGCTGAGCTCAGAGGCAGTTGTGGTGCTCCATAATTTCTAAGAGATGTTTTGTTGAAAACCAGTTCCAAAATGACTGATACCACTAGTATTAAATCTATAGCATAATTAATTTTCTCAAATTTCTTACAGACATTGACGTTATAGTAGTAAAGACTGTTCAGGGCACTGCTATTTGTTAGAGAAAATGTTACCAGATAGCATTTCTGCTTCATTAAAGGGAGGTACAGTAGATATAATTTAATGGACTATAAAGAGGCAGGTTACACTTTTTGTTCTGCTCTGGGAAAATTGAGATTTTTATACCTTGTAGTGATATTTATTTAATGCTGTTGATTCTGAACTGTCCACCCCTTGCTATTGGCAGATGCCAAGAATTTGTGGATTCAAGCTGTGCACTGGTTAATTGTAAACTCATTGAAAGATCCACAAGAAATGCTGATGGTAATAATAATGCTCAACTGAATAAGCAGTTAAGCCCATCTTAACAAGTTATCATGTTGATGAGCCCAGCACAAATACTGAGATGGATAAATCAATCAGGGGCTAATTCCTGAGTCCTGTTCAAGACCTCTGAGCTCTTGTTCCGGGGATACAAGGGAACCAGAAAGCTAGTAGGTATTTCCAGATGTCAGTTCCTCTTGAATAAGAACTTTTCACATACAGCATTTCCAACAGTGTCACCGGTGTGTATGCCTGTTGATCCCCAGCTGACGCATCAGGCCTTTGATGATGATAGGTAGAGGGATTTAATTCACAGCAACCCTAACAGTGCTCTAACGTATACCAGACAAGGAAACGGCTTGTGTCAGCCAGGAGTTTGTGGAAGTGTTACCATTTGCAGCTTAATCTTTCACTGAGAATAGATTTTATTCTTGGACGGAGGTGAGTGAGTCCACTGAGGTTAATGAATTCAGGAACATGAGTCAGAGATGCAGATCAAAACTCTTGCCTTTATTCTCTTACCATATACTGAAGTATTTGTACAGTCATTGCTCACTTGGAAAGAATATCAGAATGGTAGCTTGTGTAAGGCATCATAAGAAAAGTTTCATATGAAAAGTATCCTTATTGTTTAGTCATATAGCATAGTGAGTCTGCCAAAGCATGAAATTTGTATCAAAAATGTCTTTCAAGAGGACTCATAAAGGTCCTGGTTTTGTACTTCAGTGCCCCACTCAAAATCAGTAGAATCATTTGCAGAAGAAACCCCATGTGTGATCAGTATCATTTCCTTTGTGATGGCGATGCTCCATACATTGCAGTTTGTCTGCACTCTGGGATCTTCAGGCAAACAAAATAATCCAGTTCTACATTTTTCCCTGTTCTGTTGGGAAAAATGTCATTGAATTTTTGTATGAGAAAGGGTAACTACTGAAAATATAACATCATGTTTGTGATCTCACCAGATTTTCTTCAGTTTCGTTCAGCATGCTGAAAACTAACAGCTGGAGGTCACAATGAGAATATCCACCATTATCAGAGATTAAAGCATGACATGCAAATGTACAGTATTGTAGTAGTTGAGGATGGGAAATTTATTTCTGTCTTTGTGACCTCTGCAGCTTATACAACATATACCTTAATATGTCAATATATTCACATATTGCTGAAGAGATTTTACGTTTCATAATATTTATCCATATTTTCACGGAGCATCATGGCACGTCACCAGGCAGTTCCTATTTTATTCTGTTAAGGTACTCTGATATGTGATATACTGTAAATTTAAGCATCTTTATAAGCTAGAAGGTAAATTATGCCACCTGTGCATATGGTGTCCAACAGCAGTGAATGGCAGTGGAAACTCCTGATTTTACTGTTGCAAAATATTCTGGACCCAAATCTTGTTCCAGGTGACATCTCTGCGATGGTACAGTTTGTAGCAGGGTTGACATAGCACAGTCAGTGCAGGATTTACCTTTCAAGTGCACTGTGGGATATTTCTGGTTTAGGCTATGAATGTTCTGCAGAGAATATTGTCTTAGCTCTCACTCTTGCCATCTTTGGTTTCTATAATTGAGTATAGACTCACTGACTTCTGACAGAGCATCTAACCTAGGTATCCGATTCTCAGATATACATTCTTCTCCTAAATATCAAAAAGGAAGAGTTGCACGTTACCAACAACCACGAACTACACACCTATCCTGTGATGAAGAATGTTGTCATAAGTCAACACCTACCCTTCTGCCTTTTAATCTTATGTCTCTGAATGGCTCCACGGTAGTAACATTGGCCGTCTTCTCTCACGGACTTTGTGATTCTTCCATCCAGGACCTCAAGTCTTCCACCTGTGCTTTCTTGTCCTCATTTACTGTCCATACACGGTATCCCAAGGTCTCATTGCTATACCCAGTTACTAGCTGGGCGAGAGGCAGCATGTCCTGTGGCTGGTTATGAGCTGTATGTGTGTTGATGGTCCAGCTGGTAAACCAGACAAAACAGAACTTTTGAGTTCGCGTTGCAGTTTTTCCCTTAATGAGGCCAGTCATCTCTCTAGTCATCAGTTTTCACGTAGCTGGGTAGAACTTAATATCTTTGAGATCACTGCTGTTCGATCAAATTTGTTTGAGATTGGCCAATAGATTCAAAAGTTAGTGGGAAAGACAGAAAACACAGTTGCATAAGCTCGGGATGATGAGTTTAGGAGCACAGTAATGCTTTTGGAATACTAGACTAGGCTAGCGCACTACTTAGGTGTGTACTCGCCAGACTAAACTAGACAAACAGATTGAGAGATCAGATAGTTTCCTAAACACTGTAAATAACGCTCTCCCAGGAATGGGTCCAAGGAGACCTGCTGATGTCAGCACACTCACATTGTCTCCTTCCACATTTTGTATCATGGAAATAACTTTGAAACCAGGACAGTCTCTAAGGCTAATTATGCTATAATAGCATCTAGGGGAAAGTTTGGGCATTGTGCAAATGTGCAGCAGAATCCCCATATGTTGCATTTGGGAAAGGATTTTTGAAGAAGCTGTAATAAATTCAGTTGTTTCTTTTAGTTGTTTGTTGAATGAGATTTATCTATGGCGTGCTGGTTGTTCAACTGGTACATATTTATCCTTCAAGTAGGCAGACTATGTAACTGAATTTTATTTGAGGTTTGAATGCTCCTACCTCCTCACTCCATACAAGATCACCATCTTAGAATGACTCTGTTGTGCCAAAGGGAGCAGGCCAATACATTTGAACAGAGTGTGTCATATGAATTCTTGCTAGAAATCCACTACATTTATCTTCTAAACGGAAAGCATTTTAAAATCTGGGATTTATAAGGGGCTAATTCATTAATAGAAGTGGTAGATTTCTGTTTACTTTACACAGTAATTAATTAGCCTGATTATAAATAGGAAACATTTTTAAAGTCTTCTGCTATCATAAAACAGTTTGCAAAGTCAGCATTACATAGTATGAAAATGTCAAACAGAAATCCATCTGTCTCTTGTAGCTCCCTGATCACCAGATGTGCCTGTTTCCCTGTTTTTTCTTCTGGAGAAAAAAAAAAAGGGGCGCTTCTTTTGTGCTAAAGTATTTTCTTGTTCAATTCCCGTCTTTTCTTTTTTAAGAGGTAATCATAGGCAGATCGCAAACTTGAAGGTGCACATATAGGACTCACATAAGCCTCTGAGGCCAGATGCACCTATTTCTTCAACTTAGTTTATGTAGAGCCAAAATAAGTCAAATGTGTAAGATTTAGATTCAGCGTTCACAGTCCTTTGTGGAAGAAATCAAATGGAAGCTCTCTGAATAACCCAAATAATCAACCTTATTTGGTGATAAATGTCCTGAATTTAGCTGAAAATGTTTGTGTGTTGGGGTCTGGTTTATATGAATGCAGATAGAAAGCCACCATCCTAGAAATGTCTTCTTGTGTCAACAGCAGGATTTATTTGGGTAACCTGTGTTATGCTGTGACCCTTTATAGTAATTAATTTCTGAGATAAACTCCACAAATATATCTACTGCAATTCAGTATTACAGAGCTAGACTTCTAGTGTACCAGTCCTCTTGAACAACTAAGAAAAAACTCTTCACTGAAATTGAAAATGTTTCCAAACACCAGTGATGCTTCCTTTGCAGCAGGTTCTGGGCCGGGCTGGGGAGATGTTGAGCAATTCTTGTAAATCACCACCGTATTTTTAAGATGTGGGAAGATGTGCCTCCGTTTAGGGCAGCTGAGAAGTGGAGGTGATACTGCAGCTGGATTCCAGTGCAGGACCAAATTCACTGGGACATTCGTTGTGCTTTGCATCCCTTCCTCAACGCTGATCAGACTTAATGCTCCGTTAACTGGCAGCCCAGTAGTTCATAGCGTGCTGGAGAATCCAGGTGGTGCAGCTCTGGTGAAATGGTTCGTGTAGTCCCTTTCTTGTGCTTTCACTGTAGATGTTGAGCAGTAGAGGGTGGGCAAAAGCAGGGGCAGATGAAGTTTTCTGTATAATTTTTTTTCTTAAACTCACAGCTTCCAAAATTCTGTGGTTAGGTAAGAATCTCAGCTTTCATTTAAAAATTTAAGTCTCAGAAGCCATAAAGTAAATCAAAAGAAAAACAGATAAATATTAATCTTGTGATGTTTGATCCAATTTTGTGTTTTGGGGAGCTGTCTTCTGTTTTTTGAACACCTGGATTTGGCAAGGCTGCTATCATGCTTGGAATAACATACCCAAAGAATTTTCTTACCCTCAGTATTCCTCTCCCACTCCCTTTCAAGCAAATGAACTAATTTAGACACAATATTTCAACACATTTTTTGCATTGAAGTGGGCTAACGCATACTATAAGCAGAAAGAATATCTCTAAAAGCCAAAATAAATAGCTGAATAATGTGCTCTTCACAAACTAAGTGATACAAATCTATAGTAAACAAAATATTAAAAATTAATTCCTCTACCTACCTGCCTAAACCCAAGTTTAGGATTCGGTGTTTCAAGAGATAAGAGGATGGCATATGCTGCTATTTTAGGGGCCATCAATTCTCACACTTTAATGACTGCTTTGACAACATTAGGATATTTACATTACAAATGTTTTATATGGTAGTACAGACAATGTAGGAAAGACCTTACAGTTCATGATTTTGTACTGTTGATCAGGTTAAGGAGAATTGAAAAAATATTTAAATTAGTTAAGCTTTAAAGACCCTGAATTCCCAGATCCATTAGAACTAAATCCTGAGATGTGTTCTGGCAATCCGAAGTTTAACTGAAGTAAAGCATGCATATGCAGTTATGTGCTGGATTGGTATCACAGTGGAGGTATCCTGAAGATTTGAGTCCTTTTTGTCTAAATATTCTGAAACTTTAGAAAATTTACTTATAATCCCAAACCGGAAAACAAAAATATTTCTTAAGAACTTGAAATGGAGGAAAACACTTTAAAATCCTAAGTCTTTGAATAATGGTCTCCTATTTTGATATTTTTAAATGCAGTTTGTTAATGACTTGGGATTTAAAAAAAAATTCTTTAAAGCTTTACAGTTTATCTTAGTATGAATTAAGGAACATCTTGGAAAACCTAGTCTTCTGTTAAAATGCAGTATGGAGGCTTCAATTAATCTTATTATTTACTGAACAGACCGGAGTGACTCAGACAAGTTCAGGGCTATCAAGTAAAAAGGTATTTAGGGATTTCTTTAAATGTCTGTTTTTCACTCAAGAGAATGGGACTGCTTCTCTATCACACTAATTCAGCTGTTTTGTATAAGAGTATATGTATATGTTAAGAATGCATTACCAAATTATGAGTGGAAGAATTTCATGTTCTCTCCATGGCTTTTAATGTGGTAATATACCAGGCATGTCTTTTACTGAAATACCTGGTTTAGTTTCCTGAATTTTTTATTTTTTGGGGACTAGTTCTTTTACTTAAAGACCTAAATGCAGTGGTCAGTAGGACTAGAGAGCTCAGAATGTTAGTAATGAGATGTAGAGCCCTTTCCTTCTAGGTCACTGGCATGAATTTGACCCTGGTTAGTAATAACGGAGAGTCATTATCAGCTGGTGGCTGTTTGGTGGCCTACAACATGCAAACTGGTGGTTTCACTTTGTGCAATGACCCATGACTGCGTACACATACACACAGTCTTCAGTTAAAACATGTGCAAATAGCTTGGAAAATACCATATATCTCATGATTGAACTTCAAAACTCAGGCTGAAAGGTCATCTGTGGTGGCAATTAAGAGTGACAGGCTTTATATCGTGGCAGCCACAGAGAACAAGGTGCTCACCAGCATTCACACAGGTCATTTGCTTCTGCTTGGACAGTGGTATGTACACATTTAAGGCAGAATAGTACAAAATGATGGATAAGTACTACATTCATTTTATACAAGAAAAAGTTATGAAGCAAAGTCCTTCCAGGTATAGAGTCTGTAAGCAGAAAGGAGGGAAGCAGAAAATACAGGTGAAGAAGACCTGGAAAAAAAAAAAAAACAGTGGAAAAGGGAGGATGCGGAATGGTAAAATGGAGAATGCAGAGAAATGTAAACCAGCAAACATATTGCGGGCCTATGCTTCCCAAAACACCTGACGTCTCCCCCTGCCTCCTTTTCAGGGTTATTCTACTTCTTGTGAAAAAGATGGCTTGTTATATAAGAAGAAAAATTAGCAAAGTATTTAAGCGTGTTTTCATTTTTGGCATGTGAAACATCCTGCTTCTTTCAGCAGAATGACTGTTGCCCCTTTTACATCAGGGATTTGCTTATCTGCTTTACCAAGGTGAAGTTTCATAATTATGCTGCACAGACTAAGCTACAGGGCTTGATTGTGGTGATGTCCGGTGGCTTCACTGCAGCATCAGCAAGCAGCATGATGACCAGGCTCAGCTCATTTTGTATCAAGGAAATAAGAAGATCCCCACTGGTGTGATAAGAAGTTTAGAGAGGGTCAGGATGGCTTTTGGAGCAAACACATGCTGGGTCAGGATTTTCCACAAACTGGTTCACCCATCTCTACAGTTACTATTAAACACCTGTGACATTCGTGAGTTGATTCAATGGTGAAAGGCTTAAAGATCAGGCTGGGCTGACATTTTTCTTGTAAGGCTCAATATCATGAAAACATTCGAAGTGTAAAGAGCTGTCGAACTGGCTAGTTTCACATGTCATACTGATGCTGTGTGGCTTTGTAAAAGAACTGATACACTTTGACGCTCTAGGCCTGAAGCAAACATAAAGCATAGGACTTCTGAGCATGGTAAGAGACCGTGAAGCAGCAGCATAGAGCACCAGGTAAGATCAAATTCCTGGCTGCCTTCCACTTCCCTGTCACACTGTGTATGCTTAATAAACTGTTTCTACAATAGTGATAGGATATGACTGCCACCTGCATGCTATGTAATATGTATACTCTACAGTAAGAACATTTAGCAGCTGCAAGATATGACTAGTTTAAGCCTAGAATGCCTGGATGTTCTTAGGTGAGCTCACTACTTTCTAAGCTGTAAAAATGCTTAATCCTTGTGTCACTTTATATTATTTTGTAGTTAATATTGTCAGTGGGTTGACAAAGGCACATGAGCAGGGTCAAAATCTGGCCTATCATATTTAGTAGGATATGATTGCTCAGCTAGAGACACTACAGCCTCGTAAGGGCACGTATTCTGCTTTGTTTTCACGTCTGAAATGTGAGAGTAGATCTTGTCTTACAGAACTGTAATTGTCCACTCCACTACGAACATAAGCGAGCTCAGTGCTGCTACACGATAACCCACAGATGCTGAGACCATATTTTGGTCTTAGAATTTTAAACGAAATAACTGACAGACAGCTAAGCAATACATTCTCATCTGATGCTTTTGAGTGGTGCTTAGATGGAAAACACTTTGGAGCAGGAAATAATCTTTTATTTGATAATTATATGAGAC
This sequence comes from Pampusana beccarii, assembly GCA_013399365.1. Classification (NCBI taxonomy): domain Eukaryota; kingdom Metazoa; phylum Chordata; class Aves; order Columbiformes; family Columbidae; genus Pampusana; species Pampusana beccarii. The sequence continues at coordinate 73,663 of VWYH01009010.1, forward strand.
CCTGTTCCTTACTAAAGGTCTACTGTAAAATCGTTACTATATTGTTTAATGATTTTTTAAGCTTAGAATAGTGCGAACACTGTAAGTGGCTTATATTAAGTTCTGAGACCTATTAATATTTCTTGTGTAAAAGTACCTTTCTTCTCTTAAATTCTCTTCTGCTTTCCCATTTTGAGTATGTAGTCACTTTTCTTTAAGCTTCAGTTATATTACCTCATTGGCTTTGTCTTGTTCTGCAGAAGCAGTAGATTCTGCTCTGCTCAAAGGCAAATCTTTATGCTGTAGTTACTAGAGGACTGCTTGTATGTAGAACTTCACTTCCTGCTCATTTGTCTTGTGGTACTTCTCACAATAAACTCGGCAAAGCTAAGGCTTATTATATATCAACTGTATGTTTGTCTTTTACAGTCCTCCATTGCTAAATAGGAAAGTCAAGCTTCTTTCACAAATAGAGGGAACATCTTGCTGCTTTCCAATAGCTAACCACAGATACTTCATACGTAACCATTGATTTTCTATCCAGGGATATGCAGGAAAACTTACAAAGAGCATGAGTAAGGACACATCTAATAACATGTCAGACTTCTCCCGTTTCCACACTTGAATGCTCAGTCCAGAATACTGATCCCCGCACCAGAGAACAACCACAGTTTACAAAGTCAATATATACTGTATGAAGTAGCTGTATAGTTATGATAGTTACCACAGGGAATGAAACCTAAAATTTTTAGATGCAAGCAGAGGGCATAGGCAGGATCTGACTTTTCTCTGAAGTAGGCTCAGCTAGAGGAAAAATATTGATTTTCACCACAGCCATCCTTTCTTCAAAAGTTATTTCATGTTTGAAAGGAATGCATGAGGCTATAGAGGAAAAGAAAAAGGCTGATATATTATCTTAATTTATAATTTTATTTTGTTTACAGGATTCAGTTATTTTATGTTTTTTATTCTTCCTTAAACAAAAGCAAATAAACCAGAAGATTTTCTTTAACTGCAATGTTTGATGCGTACTATATTGGAAATTATTAGTCTATGTCAGCGGTCAGTCATGGCAGTCGTTCTTTCTTCCAAATAGGTGTTACAGACATCAAACAAAAAAAGTAAAACTGAATTAAACCTGAAAGGTTTTGTTTGTTTGTGCAAGGCACCCGAATGTTAACTGATTTCTCTGAACCAAATGCTAAGTCTTAAATCTGAAAGGTTTGAAACTGACTTTCCTAAAACCACGTGCAAACTGCCATCTTCAGTTCACGAGGTCCTCACAGACTGAAATCAGCTGCTTGGTTTCAAAAGCCTTCGGTCAATGCTGGCTTTTACTAAGAGAAGGGCTGCTGGGCTCGGTGGACAACTGCTCAGAACGAGGTTGCTATTGGGGTTGGGTGTTTTTTGGTAGAACTCATTTATGCAGAAATGCAGGTGCTCTCCCTTCAGATGGGGCAAATGAAAAGTAGATACTTGGGGAAGTAGATAGGCAGATTACATTCTCTAAGCCCCCTGGAAAATCTGGTTTTGCCTGTGTTCCTACACTGATATTTTCAACGTGAGCATTTGACAGCTTGATATTCATGAGCGTTATGAAGAAAATGAAATAAAATCAGTTCAGAAAGAGTATGCTGTATAATCCTCGTGTTATGGCATTTACTTGAGATAATTACCTGTTTCAGAAGTATCGATAGAGTCATTGTATAATAAAAGAGAAATTCAGACACCCTACCCACAACATAATATACCTGCATTGTATTATATTTTGTCCATATAAATGACAGTATGATTTCTGTCCCTTTTGAAAAAAAAAAGGTAAACTTTCTTTTTTTTCTTTTAATTTAAGCGGCTCCACTTGGTGTTCTTCTTGCTCGTTCTTCTGAAGAATTTCTGCCTGAAGCACAGCTGCAGTACACTCATAAAACGTATCAAGGTATCAGCATTCTCCAGTACTCCAAACACTCCAAACACTGCTGTGTGAACAGCTGAGAGTGCATTTTTTTAATATTTGCAACTAAAAATACTTCAGCACCTAAAAGTGCCCAGTTCTGCAAGCCTTCCTTGGCCAGGATGCTTCTCAAAAGTTCAGTGAAATTCTAAAGCTAGGAGGATTGCAGATTCAATATCAAAATCTGAGGGATGTACTTCAAGGGATAAAAAAACCAGAGCAATAAATGAACTGTGAGGAAAAAAAATCATTTTTTATTTAGAAAGAAAAAAAACATGGAAACAAAAAAAAATCTTAAAAATACTGACTTTCACAACACAGCTCTGGATTTCTAAGAGAGTAATTCCTTATGCAGGAAATACCTGCGTAATTAACATTTACTAAAGCAAAAGCCCAAACTTGCATTCTTTGCCAATTTCAAGCTTCTCCTGACTTTGTGCAAGCATAAGTGCTCTAAAAATGTCCTACTTTCTTATAAAAAAATAACTGTAGGGTTTATAATAATGTAAGGAAGCATGAACCTTACTAATACAGCACCTGTGTAAAATTGTTAATGATCATGTAAGCATGGACTGTATGAAACATGCAACAAAAGGTCATAGATGTTAACAGAATTTAAAATGGGATTTCGGTGCTGAACTTTGGCAGATTCTGCTGAAGAAGTCGAGCTGCAAACCCAGTGATTCCAGCAGAGGGTCTTAGATGAACTAAATGCAAGGTTATTCATTCCTCAGTTGACTCTGAAGTAAAACAGTTCTGCACGAACTGAATATATGAATGTTTTTAGGCACGGATACTTAGAATATTAATTCTTAATATTTAGAATATTAAATATTTGCATATTATTAAATGGGTGAATAGTTTTCTGCTTGTTCAGCTGATCCTTAGAAGCAAACATGCCAAACATAACAGGACAGGGATATATATGCTGAGACGGCCTCACAGAGCACTGTCACAGTAGGAGGTACACGAATACCGATTCAGAGTAATTTTAGGCATGGTGGTTTGTTAATCCTAAAATAAAGTAAAACTCAATGGAACAGTAAGGGGAAAATTCAGACATTTAATTGCCTCCTATTTTGAAATGCCTTTTTTTTTTTTCTATTTACAAAAACACCACGTTTAAATTAGTTGTCTTTATATGTAGTTCATCAATGCTTACTATACCTACTTACCAACACTAGAGATTTTTAAAAGATAAGGAAAAAAAAGTCTTCCTCTTTTTTTTCTCAGCTCATTTTGTTTTATGCTCACCACTGCAGTCTCATTAGAACTGAAAATTGCGTAGATTATAAGGTATGAGGTATGGAATGCAATTTTGTATTTTCTACATCACCCAACAGCCAACTAAAGCACTAAATCAGCCTGTGAAAGGAAACAATTCTGTTACTCTTCTCACAGTACACAGGCTTAAAAATAGGTCCAAAAGCTTTACTTTTTTTTTTGTTTTTTTTCAAGTCTTGTGGCTAATTGATCTAGCCAGGTGAAAAAATGAGAAGGGAATGAGCCTTCAAATTCAACTCTTAATTCTTCAGAGAAGTTCATCACTGGAGCAGTGCTGCTGCCTACAGTGGTAGGGCCTTAGTGTATATTAATTCTTGTCTACCCAGGTCATTCTTCCAACAAATCCACCTCATGTCTCTTGCTTCAGTAGCTCCTGTATTTAAGACAAACCAAAACATGTAGATGGTCAGGGATTTACTGTTCCTTCTTCAAAGTGGCTCAAAAAAATATCTATGACTGTGTCTTATCCATGAAACAATGAAAATCCATGATATGAAATCGGTCTTTGTAGAGCTGCTTAGTGGAGGCAAAGAATTGAAACAGGAGAAGAAAGCAACAGTTTCATTATTAAAACAATGGGAGTAGCTAGTCTGGTCTTAAAATACTTAATCTATTCTTAAAAAACTCTTTCTATTCCAACAGAAATCCCCACTGTTCTAGGAGCAAATCTGTTCCAGATTCACACGGCAAGCAACATGGTGTTGAGCTGTAGAGTAGGTTTCTGAGCCACAGTAATTTCAGTGCCACAAGGAACACGGACTATTAAGTAAGTAGTAGAACCTGGCTAATTCCCATCGGTGGTTCAAAGCACCAATGTCTATTACTAAAATTTGTAAATTAGTAAGTTATCAAGCAGCATGGCCCATTTTTACGATTTTCCCATGAGCATTAATGATATTTGATGTTTTCTTAAAATCTGCTCCTGCAGGCTAGTAAGCAGATGCAAACTTCAGTCTCCACCAAAAAAACAGTTCAAGCCTTTATGGTTAGAGATAAAACATGAAAACATGAGCCAACTGAACCCTAGAGTATCAAAAAAACAGAAGGCAAATAAGCAGAGCTCCAAATTTATTTATTTATTTTGTAAAGATCTGGCAAGCATCAAGCTAATCTTTTGATATTTGATGGACCACTTTATGCTTTTTAAACACCTGTAGTTAGCAATATTGAACTGGCACAGTATGAAACAGAAGAGCACTCCAAATATCATTGTACCAGCTCCTGATTTTGCAAGTCGATAAACACCATCCAGTGGGAGCTTACGGCACTGTGCAAGTTTGAACCTTTATTTAATAGATGCAGTTTAATATTAATTATTTATTAAAATACGGTGTAAAATATTCCTTTTTTCCTGTATAAAATTAAAGTAGTCCTTGTAATATGAGACCCGAGCACAGCTCTCTAATTTAGCACAGCACACAATTATAGAGTTGAGCACGTGTGAAAATGCTGAATCAGCTTTTTTCTTTTATGTGTGTGCTGAGAAACAGTGAGGAATCTCCAAATTACTTAAAGTTTCATTTTATTATTAATTTAAGAACATGCCAAAAATAAAAAGGACAGCAAGGTCCAAAAGTATTGGAGGCACAAATCTTCAAAGCCTGTGACTCATTTTGTTGCATGTCAGAGATCATCAAGCTCCTCAGAATACATCCATGAACAAATTTATGAAATAGCTTTCTCTAAATAGATCCCAACTTGTGCAAATAATGAAGGAACATTTGTAATAGATTTGTCTTTCTGAGTCTCGTTGACCTGGTAGATTGTGGCTCATTTTCCTCTAGGATCATTGCAGGAATCACAGCTAAAACCTTATATCTGCCAGAACACAGGATTAGACAAATTGGCAGGTGGTAATAGATTCAGAAGTTAAAAGGAAACAAACTGAGCAGCGGGATAAAATCAGGGCAAGGTAATTAACATTCAGTTTGTATTTTCAAAGAAGAAACAACGGGAAAAGAACAGATGCCAGCTCAGATTTGTGGACATTCCCAGGAATTTTTTGCTTTAGATAGAACAGTAAGAGCTGCCCAGAAGCTGTGGGACTCAACTGGACACCCTGGGGAAAGAGGTCAGATTGCACTGGGAAGCAAGAGTTTGGTTCCTGCACAAAAGTGTTTCTCAGCTCCAGATGCGCTTTTTGGAAAAAAAAAAAAGAAAAAAGAAAAAAGGCAATCACCAGGGAGCAACTAGAATTTAGAAATTATAATATAAATTAAAAGTGATATCAGAGCTATTGGGAGTTTGTTTAATAAGGCAGATTTTAGTCTGGCATCATACCTTACCACACCCAAAGATATATAGTCAGCCCAGGAGCTACAGGGAAAAGCAGAACCATCATGCAGCGATCAGTCATTTTTTAAAATACCACATGGGGCATATGGCAGAGAACTGTGATTATTCTGCCTACAGTACCTACTGCCAATACAGTGTTCTTTTAGCGGCTGATTCAGAAGTCAGTTTGATGGAGAGGAGATTGGGTTGATATCAAAATACGTAAGGTTTTGTGGACCTTACCGAAAGAAAGAAACCAGGCATAAAATGCTGGCCCCAGTGAGGGCTATTGCAAAATTCCCAACTGGCCAAGATGAGGCAGATCGTTAGTGATTAAGTGCCCCTGCACTAGATATATACATTTTGATACGTTCTTCCAGAATTAGCACTGTGTCGGTACATGGGGAGAAGAAGTGGGGTGTAGAGGGCAGATTTACATTTCCCACCTTTCTTTTGTTAAGAATTTGATCACCTTGTTTTTAGATGCAGTGTAAATAATTCTATGTTACGTAATGTGAGAAACATTTTGGTGAAATCAAGTTTTTCTCTTTGTCTAGTACACTAAATTAGAAGCAGAGTCATTTAACTCAGTTCTTTCTAACCCAGCAATCCCAGTGAGTTTCCTTAAGCTCAGAAATGCAATTTCACAGAACAGTGTGTACATATGTACTAATTCACCTTTTATTTGTTATTTTCCTCATGAAAGGTATTTTCATCTGTAGGTTATATATTCTATCTGTTTGCTTCTGGTTTAAAGCAAAGCTGAGATAGCAGTAATTCCTGGTTTGTCAACATGCTGTAGGTGGCTTGTCATCTTCCTTTTACTAAACTTTTCAAATGAATTTTACAATAAGAAGGTTATTGAAAAATGAAATTTCAATGCATCATCCTACAGCGTAAGAAGCAGATTTGAAGGACATTTACCCAACTTAAATAGGCAGTGTAACAGCAGGCAGAAGAGATTTCACTCTGTAAATTGGAAGGAAATCAGTGGAAGCTAATTGATTTACATAAGAAATTATTGTAATTATTATAAATAAATTATGAACAGGTATGCTGGAGCTTATAAATATAACCGATGTCCCTCTGGATAGATCCAACAGGCTAATCTTAGGAATCTATGTATTATCAACAAGAGCAAGAATGCTGTAATGTTACATGGGTAAAGATCAACTGATATTCTTGGCACTTGCCAAACGTTATTTAATTTATGGAAACTAAATTTCAGCACAGACAGGACTGCACTTCACATAGAGACAAAACACCCAAATGCCATTACAAAAAAGTTGCATTTTTAGATATCCAAGCAAACTGCAATTAGTCTCCATCGTGCTGGAGATCAGGAAATCTAAAGCTCACGGCAGTGCTACAAAGCAGTTTTGTATTGGATCAATCTTTCAAGAAAAGTTGAAACAGTAGGTGGTATCAGAGAGATTTCAATAGCCACCTTCAAATCAGATTCTACTGTATTCATTCCTGAACAAGTTTTCAGCAGTTTATCTGGAATTCTACGTATTGATTTAAGTCACGCTTCAGCAGAAGTTCAACATGACTTCAATGGATGAGTGAATTCACATTTCTGGTTGCTCAGCTGAGGAGGAGGCAGCGCTGCTAATCCCTGTGCAGCTGCTATTAGCCATTGCTTGACCTGGAATGCACAGGAGTTGACTTTAATTCGAAGCTTGGTCTGCTCTGCATGGTTTGCTGGTTTGGGGTGGGTTTTGTTTAAATTTTGACCAGTGGCTTAAGCTAGTTTTTGTTGAGTTTTTCTTCTTATTCTTGAGAATATCGTTTTTAAAAAGGAGAAGAAATTACAATGACTGAGATCTTGTAGAAATAGTGTTAAAACAAGCATTTCTGAAGTAAATAGGATGGACACTTTTGCTTCTGGGCTTACATGGTCTTACTAAAACTAACCTTCCTTCTTTCTGTAGGATTTCTGTTTTGAAAATGCTAACAATTGTCAAGATGAGGAACTGTGAAAAAAGCAACAGGAAAACAAGAATGGTCTTATAGTTGAATAAAAATAACAAGAGCTACTCATACGTCACATAATGATAACAAGCCTTAGAAACTTCATGTGTCCTTTTTTTTAGTATCATTTGGGGCCTGGCAGTATTACTTTTAGTTAGGCTGTGGAAAGGTTGCATTTTATATTAGGAAAATTTATATCTCTCTGTGGCTTGCAGAAAAGTATCTGAAAGCTGTGTGCAGTCCTCAGTAAAGAAAAAGTTTATTTTTTGTATGCTATATTTAATAAGTAAATACATTTCCTCCACTTTTCTAACAAGAGGAGTACGGCTACTGAATTAAAAATCTGAGATATTTTCTGGAATATGGAGTATTTCTCTATGCTTTTATTACAGATTTATTTGTATTTATCTTATTGAAAACTACTGGTGATGGGACAAAACTACGATTTGCAAGATCTCTTAGCTTTGGAAGATCCTAGTCTGTATTCCCCATGTACAGATATCTCCCTAGCTGGCACTGTGAGAGCAGAATCTTAATGCACTACTTCGGGTTTCTTCTGTGGAGCATTGGTTTGATGTGGCCTCTGCCTTTTGACTGGCTAATCAAGGTCCACAGGGACTGAAGATGGGTAAGTAGCTATTCCACTTATCTTGTACATGTCCATATACAAAGATACATGGTTACTTATCACTGAGATGGACAGGAAATAACAGTGAGGGGGAAGATCTTTACCTCGTTAGTATCGTTACATTTCCTATAGTGCATATTTTTCATACATTAAAAGTTAATAAGACAGTGTTAGCTTACGAGACTTAAAAAGAGATGTGATCATAGTAAATGTGTCTAGAGGTTCAGAAAGTATTACTAGAGTATTTTAAAGTATATCCAGAACTCTTTCCTTCATCTTCTTTTTGTGTTAAACAGTAGTAATTTTTTTTGTTTGTTCTTTGTTTAAAGTCTTAAGGGCTGCACCTACCATAAGAAAATGAATGTTTCATGTTGGTTATTACAGTTGTACTTTGAGGCCCCAGTCTCGACTGGGGCTTTGGGATAGTAGGTGTGCTGATATCACTTAGCAGGGTAACTTCTGCTCAAAAGGCATCGAAATGTGTCTGGACAAGACTCACAGCAGTCCTGATGCAGCCCTGTTATAGATAAGGAATAGATAGATTAAATTACGCGCTAAGTTAGTAACTAAGATACAACAGAAGTGAACAAAATCTTCTTTGGGGAAGGTTCTGTTTATCATTGCTATAGGTATTGTGTATGTTTTGCAGTGGGCACACTGTCAACCAAAGCTTAGCACGCACATAAAAGGTACTTTGTTGGCATTTTTTCCTTGCCATTATATCGAAATTACTGTAGCTCAGCTGCCATGGCTTCAAATTGCCTCTTCCATATATGAACAAAGTGCCGCTTGTAAGAACAGATAAGAACCAAGAATATATTTGGCACTATATAAATAATACTTAATATTTTCATCCTCTTATAAATAACTCTTTGGCATTCTTCTATCAGATTTACACAAATACCTGGATGGGGTTCTGTTTAACATGTATTTTCTCCATTGTTTAGAGAAAATATAGAGGGGGGAGAACTTTTCAATTAACTGCACATACTCCAAGAGTTATAAAGGTCAGTTGCTTCTCAGGAAGCTTTGGAGCTCTTGTAAAATGCTTCCATGTATTTATGTATCTGAAAATATGAAGCAAAAAATAGAATAACAATTATGTTGAGAAAGGGGATCCCTTAGAGAGTAAAAATGTAAGGAAAAACCCAATAATGAAAGTGACAGGCGTTGTCTCATGTCTACCCTGTGTGGTAGACTCCCAGCCCAAGTAAAACATCAACTGCAGAGCAGTCTTCTTCTGTGCCAAAGGTAATTTTGGGGGAAGTTTTTGAGGAAAATCCGGCAAAGTGTAATGGCCTTTGTGTTCTATTCAGAGTCTGATCAGCTGATGCTGTTTATTTTTGCTAGCTCGTAGCATTAAACACAGTTCTTGAAACTAGCTGGACTATGCTGCTTGGACGGCATCCTAGTGCCCAGGAAACAGCTGTGACTGCTGTGAGGGCAGAGCAGACAGCAACACTCTCCTGACTGTCTCTCTTGCATAAGCATCGAGCAGAGACCAAGTTATATTTCTAGTTATGCGGGGGATTTTAGGCAGTTGGGCGTAACAGCAAAACAGCCGATTTCTGCAAAACTTCAGCTGACAGGTTAAGTCCTCTGATCAGATTTGTGGTGAGATTTCAGGTATTTGTTGTAGTTGGTAGTGGTGCTACCTTCACTGTTCTGTGATAGATCCGGTAACTTTTGATTATATTGCGACGTTTTTAATAGTGAACAGACAATAGCACTGAGTTGATGTACTGAAAAAGGCTTCCTTACACAACACCCATCCAGTATACAAAGACCGAAATGTAACCTTTTCTTCTTAGCATTAACATTGTATCTTGCCTTGTTTTTCCCCAGTTCAGAGGAAGTTATGCTTGCAGCAGAACGCAGACTCGTTCTGTGTGTCAGTTTTGAAACATTTTCACCAGGCTAAGCAGCTTGAACCCTGGGAACAGGAGGTGCGGGCTCACTACCAGAGTAGTTTTACACAAATACAAACACTTCATTCAGTTACTTTTTTTTAAAAAAAAATTATTTATGATGACTGTATTCGGTCTTTATAGAAGTGCAGAAGTAGTTGGAATGTTTGTTTTATCACCAAGTTTGTATAATAACATTTGCTATAAACCACTTTTTTGAAGGTTCCAAGAGAGTACAATTGATTAGATGCATATTTTCTGCCTCATACAACAGACCACACCCAGCTGCACAGCTTTTCTCAGGTAAGTGAACTATTATATATTCCCCTTTCTCTTCCCTTCCCCATCTCCCTCGATTAATAAGGAAAACCAGACATCTATCTGCATGAGGCTTGTTTTAAAGTCGGTGCATGGGTCCATGGAAAATACATATCTAGTTACTAGGATTTATCCACTGGGGCCAGACAGCATAGATAGCTCTAATAATGAATTTGAAATAGGATTTTCTTACTACACTGAAAAAAAAATAAAAAAATAAAAAAAATTCCTCAGACTCAAAGATAAATCAAAGGCAAGTGGCACCCTGGTGGAGCAGACAGCCCCTGGGCAGCCAGTCACACCGGGGCCTCAGAGGTCACTACCTCAGGATCAGCAGAGCTGTCTGTAGAGCTCACTGTGGAGTTTCACATCACGGCTAAATCAGAATACTTAATGATCTGGCACCCACATTTCACATGTTGCCAGTCTCAGTCCTTATGTGAGCCTTCCTTTCACTGCTTTGCAAGCTACGCCTTTGAGTCATAAAACATGGATACACATTCCTATGTTTTGACAACTCCAAAAAAATTAATTTAGAACCAACATTAAGAGACTGTTCTAGCTGTGCTGGAGTACAGGGAGGTGAATTTTATTGCAGAAAAATATGCTGTCCTCACAGCAGATACTCTGAAATGAAGAGAAAGGATTAACCACAGTGAAATCTTTATTAGCTATGTGCTTTTTCTTCCAGTTTCTGATACAACTAGGGCAATTACAGAATTTTCCTCAGAAGCCAACAGTTTTAGATTATAAACTGTTTTTTGCATAAAGTGTCTCTTTTGGATGGATTAGATTTTTTTTTTTTAGGATGTTTTCGTTTCTCATGAGGGAATAGAAATATAGGACAGACACTTGAACCCATTCCCACAAACATTCCCTTTTCTACCCATCCATAAATTTGGATTTTGAAAAGTCACAATGAGGTTTTCTGAAATTTCTAAATTTGTGTCTCATGTCCCTGTTCCAATGTAAAAAGAGTCTCCCCAGCCAGTCCATATCTCCCAGAAGTCTCTGAAGCCAAAAAGCCTGGAGTGATGGCCTGTCCTCCCTGCTAAAGGAGGCTGTGGTGCAGTGCAGGAGATGTAGTTCGACAGGAATGTTCAATCTGAACAGGAGATCAGGAGCCAAGAAATACTTGAACACAGCTCCCACGGCTCAGCAGGGCTCCGAGCACCTCACTTAATCTGCAGGGTGACCACTCCCCACCTGTAAATTGACATCTACTTCCTTGTTTCACAAAGGCTTCAAGAGGATAAAAATCTGTGAAAGTTATGAGATTCTCAGATACTGTGATAAGTCCCAGGATAAACAAATGTTGAATGCAAAACAGCAGCTTTCATGGTACATATTCAAGGGCATGTGGAATGAATTAGAAAGATGAAGACAGGGAGCGGAAGAATGAGAATGGGGAGAAGGACAGACAGTAACAGTGCAAGCCAGGCAGCATCACTGGAAGCCATGGGGGCGTTACACAGAGTCCTACAGGGCTTGAGTTCATGTTGCAAACAATCTTGTTAACTAAAGGAAACCGAGCCAATGGCTTACTAGACTGAGCTTTTAGTAAAATTCTAGTGTTGGCATTTTCATGAAGTGGCCAAGAGTAACTCCCAAAGAAAGGACCTTACTGGGTGCATTTAGAGTATGAATGGATATATTAAACCTAGGCTTTATTCAATATCTCACAATGGTATTTTTTTTCTTTTTTTTTTGGGGGGAGGGAGAGCAATATAATCAGGTTAAAAAAAGAGTCTGTATTATGCTCTATTTTCTCTGTCAGTAGCGCGAGGGAAAATAGCAAGTCTGAATATATACACACGCACATGTGTAAATAAACAGGGAATTTGGCTGTACACACAACCTTTTTTGGGTGAGAGTGCATATGATGAAACTGTACTGCATACTGAGAACAGATTAATGGATTATTTTTCTGACAATGGAAAAGATTAAACATTCACTCATTAGAAAACAAATCCCTTTTTAGAACTGCAAGTTAAGCAATGTGGATAGATTAGATAAAGTAGCTGCTGCTATTTTTTGAAGAACTGAAGAGTGTGGTCAGTAAGGAAGAGGAAAAGCTTTTTGGCAATGCAAAAAAGAGGTGACAAAAGTCAGAGGAGAAAGTGTAGGATGCATGTAAAGAAAGCTCTTAGGATGAGGATGTCAGGTAGATGGTCTTATCTTCCTGCTGGAATGGGTGGAAAGCCTGCTGTTGGGATGAAGAGTATATGTCCTTTTTGTTCCAGAACACATGGGATGTGATACATTCCTGTGCAAAAGGAGATAACTCCCAGCTAAGCTTTCCAAAATGGATTTAACTGATGCACAGTAATTTATACTGGCTTTCTGCACTAGAAGTTGTCAAAATTGCCATTGGTCGTACCAATGACAGATCAGCCTCTACTCAACTGCAGTGAAACACCAGTGACTGCAAATGAGGTGTACTGATGTTGCAAAACATCGTTCAGCAGCAAGGAATGAAATGGCTTAATGTTAAATGGAAGAACGTGACACAAATAATTTCTTATGGTTTGCTGAGGAATGGCTCGAGTTGGAGTGACTCTAAGGTATCTAATGCTCCCACCATTTAAAGTAAACGGGGCTGCCTTAGAAGAAGATGAATGGTTTTGTATTTGTCGCTCTGTTGTGACACACTTTCTACTGAAAACGAAGGATATTAAGAAATTAACTGGTTTAGGTACTTCTCTGTGTCCACTTTGCACATACATGCATTGTAGGCATCTTCCTTCCTGCAAACCCCAAAATCTCATTAATATTTATAATCTTCAGAAGCAAATTTTAAAATGCTATTTAGATACTGTTTGAAATCCTATTAGCCATCTTATCTGCATTTGTGTGTCTATATACCGCTAAAATCTAAGGCTAGAAGGCTATGTGACACTTAAAATAAAACTTTAAAAATGTTGTCATTTTTATAGTCCGATCTTCATGAAAAGTATCACATCTAAAAATTCTGTAGGCAGAATCATTAAGAAAAAACAAACCACAACTGAAAATAGTGACAAAATGGGAAAGTTAGTTACAAAACGAAATGTGTCAAAGGTATGTACAAGATGTCCAGAATGCCAGAGCAGGGTTTTGATCATTGATGAATTCCAAACCACAATATTCTGGAATTTGTCATCAAGGTCCTTTGATATAGAAATTCATAGGTTCTAAACAGCATGATGTATTTTCTCATTATATGAAGGAAATACAATAAGGGGTATACTTTCCTATATTCTTTAAGTAGGTTTTAGTTTAAAAAGAAGATTGGTATATAGAATTAAGTTTACCTCATGACTTATTTTCCCCACATCTGTTTTGCATAGTGGTTTTAATTTTAGGATCCCCTCCCCATCGCTTTCTTCCTGAAGCAGGCAGTGGAAGATTGCTGCCATCTACAGATTGGAGATAGTATCACTAATGTTAGAGTAAAATGGAACGGTTTCTCTCATGCTGGAACATTTTTCTCTCTTTGCCTTGAGCACTGGTCTCCTCAACCCCTCATCTCCCTTAAAAAACCCCGCAACACAAAGTCACCCAACACATGCTGTTGTCTCTGTGGCACCCTCATCCTAATCACCTTAATTAAAGGAAAAACACAGGACTTTGAGAATCTTAGAAATCCTGTAACATTTTAAGTCAAAGTTAAAGGGGAAAAAAAAAAGTGGTATTCACAAACGTGCTTTCCATTACCTAGTATGTATGTCAAAAATTAGTATACAGGCCAAAATTGTAAATGGCTTCTTATGAATTTCTCAGATAGCAGCTCAGAAAAACAGCAAACTCCGGACATTTGTGTGGATGGATTGGGTAAGGGGGTACTCACTCTCCATGTATCAGTGCTTGGGTGATATTTGCAAGATGACCTATCAGACAAAACAAGCAAGAATGGCATTGTAAGAAGAGCAGTGCTATAGTTTAAGCTCAATGTAATTTATTTTCTTCCTCCGAAGAAGGGAGTAAAAAAAACCTGATAAAGTTTCATGCTATTTTTATTTACTGCAGAAGAACCACCCATTTACAGCATATCGAAATGCATTACATTTACCATAACTTTAAAAACGAAAAACAATAAAATTCATCATTTCCCTCCGATATCTTTGATATTCAGACAAAGTTTTTAGTTGCAAGGAAAACTTTTATCATACAAGTCAGATATTGGCTATTAATATACAATACCTGTCACTATTTTTTCATCTCTTCCAATGTATGCTGTGTTGCTGAATCCTTTAAATGACTGCATACCTGACAATGTTAAAAATATTAGAATCACAGATAAGGCAAACTAAAAGGTTAAGGTTAAACAGTAAAGTTAAGGGATTTGCCAGCTTGCATACAATTTCCACTGTGTTATACTTGAGACAGTAAAGAAATGGATAGAACCAAAAAGAACCTGAGAACAGACGACTGGTTTCCCACTGACATATTGAAGTGTAGGATTGAGCTCACTGAAATGATTTTTAACTATGACTTGAGAATTTACTTCTGCAAGAGATCATGCAGCTGGAATCGTCAGGTGAAAAAAATAAGAGACAAGTTAAATGCAGTAGAGTTAAAGCAAGTTCTAACTGCGGGGGATTTCAGCTGCTGTCTGCCCAAATATTCTTCTTCATGCGCTAGAGAAATGCTTCTTATTTGCTTCCCCAGGTGACAGAAATTCCCTGGCCTGTTTCCCTGCTGTGTGTATATGATCCTAGCAGCCAGAGTAAAATTTTGCTTTGATTTGGGAGTCCGTTACACCATGATAATACGATCGCTTCAAGGAGCATGTTCTGATATGTACGACGTGCTTCTACCTGTATTAGCAACACCAAACAACTGTTAGTCTATTGCTGGAGAAGTTCAAGCAATAAAAGCACCAGCTAATCTGATCTGATCATAGCCAAGCGGAGGTCTCCAGCTCTGAAAACCTTTACCATCTTTGTTTTGCTGGACTACTTTCCTCTTTAAAATCCTGTGCCCATCAAATTGCAGAAGAATGTACACCTGGCTTCCTTAAAAACTTCTGAAAATTCAACTCTCAGCTTTCAAAAAAGTTCGGGCCTCACTGAAAGTTCGAGCCCCACTGAAGTCAGTGGTAGAAGTCCTGTCAGCTTCAGTAAGGTCAGAATTTCATTAGTGATATTGGTTCAGCGGCTACCTTTAAATACAACAGTTTTCAGCTCATTCCTACAGATCAATGTCAGGTGTGTTTATTATTTTAAACTACACAATTCCTTTAGAAAAGTAAACATCTGACTGCTTTAATATTCCAACGAGCAAGACAGGGAGTCTGTCAGGGACATGTCTGTATTTCACACATTTTTAACATATGTGATTGAATGGCTACCTGGTAACTACCATGAAAGCTGTGCTGCTTTCCCTGCTGCTCTCAGAGCATTTCTGTACATAGCCAGAAGGTGGCATTCATGGTTAGCAGTTGAGGAATTAATATATGCTATTTCTCCTTTGCATATGCGAGAGGGTAGAAAAAGGTTTTTAGTATAGTGGCAGTTACTCAATTAACCATGATGCTTGAACTATTGCAATAAACTTGATTTATGTTTTCTTTATTTTACTAGGAGTGGCAGAGTTATCCAATGGTAGACATTAATCTTCATGACGAGACAGCAGGGACCTGGCAAGTTCTATTCATCTTCCTGTAAACTATTTGATAGTAAAAGTCATTGTCTTCAGTTACGTCATTTTGTTCCTCCAAATAAGCCAGTTTCCAATAATTCTTTGACCACTATAATACCCACTGCTATCAGAACAGGTAGGAAATTCAAGAAAAAAAAATCCAGTCAATGAATCTTAATCAGATTTTTCAAAGTCTTATCATTCCCATTTGTGATCCAGTCAGTCTATGGAGTATTGCCATATTTCACATCTGTGTCACATCATGCCTTTCCTGTTGCCTCATTGATCAACAGACAACATGTGATGATTCCCAGATGTTCAAACATGGCAGATCCCAAAAGGCCTATTAAATTACACTGAAAGCAAAACAACATCCATGCTGTAAAAATTTTGTTAAAATCAGGTATGTCTGAATATTCACAAACTTGCTACAAGATACTGATTGATATTCAAATTGCTTTTAAACATCAGTCAAATTCTTTGGAATGTCCACATTGTGTATTATATAAGGACACTGTGTCACATAGTTGATATGACTTTCTGTCCCGTAATATGAAGCAAGTTGAAATAGAATTAGGCATATATTTATACACAGAGAAGACAAACTATGGGATTTTTTACTTTATTTTTAACTATTTGTCTCCTTTTGTAAAAATACAGTCTGTGTTCTTTCAGATCTTTACTGATATTTCTTGCTGATTATATGATTTTTTCCCTGATAAAGCTGAATAAATTATTATCAAGGAAGCTTGTGCATTGCATTCTCTAAGCAAAGCAAGGCATGTGTTGTTCTTCAGTGTGTCCTTTTTCCACTGAAAAGGATCCTTATAAAGACCAAGATTTATTAACATGATACTTAAAGCTTTTTTCTATAACTGAAGAGCAGTTATGTGAAACTCTAGATCAGATTTCAAACTAAATGTGATCTAGTTTTCTGCCAGAGTGCTACAATACCATTTATGATACAGTAGTTTAAACATGCTCAACACCCTTTACACCATCCTGAAGCTAGCATTACTCTTGTAGCAACATTTCAGTTTCAGATCTTGTGCGTTGGCGTTGTCAACAATGAGAACCTCATAATTTTCTGATGAACACAGGCAGCTGTGTGCTGAAAATTGGTAGCTCTGTTTTGAAACCTGCGAAATAGCAGCACAGAACTCAGGTGCAGTTTTTTGAAATTAGAGCAACATTTCTGCACATTACCATGTTGACTCAAGTTACAGTTACTTTTCAATAAGAAGGAATGTAGCTGCTTTAGAAAGGCCAGCAAAAGAGAAATGTTCCTTATTTAGTTGTTTCTGATACACCAACATTTGTTTTTCTCTTAAAATAAATACAATTTTAAAATAGGTTGATTTTTCTTCCCCAGAAAAGAGGTTAAGAAATTCCAGTTCGGAACTGGCTACATAGTTCTTTTTTATATTTTCCAGTAGAAAAGGGGTTTTTTTTCCTTATCTTTAGTGAAAAAAAAAAAGCGTGGGTCCATTTCACTGGTTCAGCGGCATCTCCCACAGCACAATGCGCTGCTCCCCTGACCCAGCCCATGCAGGAGGCCGAGCGTGGCGTGGCCACGGCCATGGGTGCATCAGGGAGATGTGGTCCCGGGAGGGAATACAGCCCCAAAGGGAGGCTGGAGCAGGCAAAGCAGCTGCTGGTGTGAAGTAATGCTGCTGTGCTGAAAAAGACAAGATTTGAAGTCAAAATGACGTTTTTTTCCTGATTTAGTCAGAAAATTGAAGTATTTCCATTTAGGACAAACAGACCTACCCAAAGGAAAATATCTCACTTTTTTTTTCCCCAATGGTTTATCAAGTTAGAAATCTCAAGTATGGAGGAAATAAAAATGCTCTGGGTATCCAGGATTAGCACTTACTAATACTCAGTTTTTGCCAGATTTGTTTCCACTGTTGAGTAATTCTGAACGTTCATATCTTTATTCTAATTTACACATGTAATTCATTTTTGTTAAGCAGTCTAGAGCTGTCTGTGAGCACCAAGTGCCTAGGTATATGTTAATAGCAAAAATTATTTTTTTTCTGCTACCAGAAACAACACAGGCACCTAAAAGTTACAAGATCTCCAAGTAGAAGCTGTTCACAAGTCCATCCACACGGTATAATTGGCAAAATTAGCATTGAAAAATGTTTACAAGCTGCAGCATGACAGAGCTGTGTACACGAAACAGTAGATTGCTGAGTTTTTACGGTACCTACTTAGAGTATACACACACATAACTTTAAAAAATCTAGAGTTTGCATTCATCTAAAATGTATGTCTTTTTAAAATAAACATGTAATTAGAGCCATATTTGTTAATTAATGGCACAAGACCTAAAAAGCTTTTGTTTTGTTGTTGACACTTGCAGAACAACAGCCAGAGATTGAGGAAAGTGAGGACAGAAGGTATCTGCAGGATCACGGAGAGGCATGTGGAATATAAACACAGGAAGGAGACAAGACGAGAAGCACAGATCTGGATAATGGTAAAGCAACACATATGGAAAGTCCGCTTGAGAAGAACAATCACATACGCCAAAAATAATTCACTAGCTACATTTAGTTAAAAGATCTGGGGAGCAAACATTAGTGTCCTAAACAAATGAAGCAGGTTAGCCAGAGTGTCTACCGGCCCCAGGGTCACATATTGCTGCTCTAACTGCCAGCAGCATCCGTGCGGAACGGGGAGCTTTCCAAGTTCTGGCCAGTGATGGCTGTGGAGAGCAGACTGTCTGTTCTTTTCCCTTTCTTATGAAATATGTACTGCAATGCAAAGCCATGTCAGAAACACCTGAGCTAGTTTATCTGCACAGAAAGCGCTGTGATATGCAGAATTGCTTGTTTCTGTTCTAGAAGCAAAACCATAGCATTAGCCCACTCATGTACATTAACATATTTTCATATCACCAACTTTTTTTTTTAATTTTAATTTTAAATGATTGTTTCATTTAAGTATGTAGAAAGGGTGCTAAAACAGGCTCACAAAATGTCCTCACTGTCTTGGGCGTTCTTTTGCAGAAGGATTCTCTTCTTTCTGACTTTGTTATTGGGGTAGCTTGCTGATGGCACTGTTTTTCCAGGGTCAGGTCCCAGGTTTGTCCTGGAACATCAAACCTGGGAGTTGACACCAGGAAAATAATGAAATGCATGAAACTTTGGACTAATTTCATCCAGTGTTGTAGTCCTTTGGATTTCACTCCGGAACACTACGTTATACATTACTTCATTTACTTGGGTCCCTACTCAAGTATCAGTGTCAATTCAGTTTAGTATTCCCCTCTTTTTTCTAGAACTGTGGAATCGGACAAACTCCCTCCTTTTTAGACAGGCACACAACCTTCTATCTGAGCCTGCTTTATTTTTAATGCTTTCTACAAATTTACTTTTGTAGAGCAGGGTATTGGCCAACTGTTCTTTGAAATGGCATACTTTTCCTAGAGGATCACCTTTTCAGAATGCTTATTTTCTAAACACTAGTTTTCAAATGTATTCTTTTCCTGTGACCAGAAAAACACAGCCTATGACCACGGTTTTGACAACATGAAAAACTACCCAGGTAATCTGCACCGTCATTACATCTAGTCCTTGTGGACCATTAGTGGCTATCACATCTGTGCTGAGAGTCTTGCTCACTTTTGTTTAACTCTTCACCCCTTCCCTCCTATTCAACATAGTCCTGTGGATATACCATTCCTGTTGTAGCATATTTTTTTTCCAAACTGAAAGCCACAAAAGCCTGTTTTCTCTTGCTCCCCTTCCCCATTGCCAGTGTTTTGACGTTTGGCAACTGTAGAGAATTCATGTTCTCTTTCTACTTATTTTTCTATTGTGAATCCAGAATTTGGGGTTGCTAACCTCTAATTCAACTACAGACGAAAACCTCCTTTGTGGGTCTCTTTTAGGTTTCTCTCAATGACCTTGGTCATGGTAAGCAATAACTTGGTTACTCAATGGGCTGGTTTCCTCTGTCATTATTATTGTTCTGGATCAGGTGGGCACATCCAAAGTCTCCTTCTAATACCATGTGTAGAAATGTATTGCAAGGTAAGCTGATACACAGTAACTTGTTTTGAATATTTAAGCCTCAAGGAATAAATAAGTACTTTACTTAGGTAGTCAGTGTGGCTCAGAATTAAATCCAATAGAATTTCATCACAAACTCGTCTTTCCTTCCCTTTTTGATCTTTTGTGGCAGTAACTACTAAAGACCCAGATCACTTTTCACCAAGTGATTTCTCGTTATTTCTAAGAGACATTCAAGCAAACATGGATGTAGTTGGCTTCAAATTGTAAGTAATTTCAACTGCTAAGATGTCTATGGATAATTTGAAAAATATTTCTTGTTTTCATTCTGCTGAAAACCTGATACTTCATATGGCTGCTATTGCAATTTCAGCTCTTACAGGTGATGTAATTTGTTCATTGAAAACCAAATGCCTATAAGATCATTTGCCACATCTTCAGATTGAGTTTTCCCTGCCTGTGTTTTCCACATAGTATTAGCCACACCTAAATCCAAGTGAATGATGAATTTATCAATTTATCCAAGCATCTATCTAGTTTGAATTTCACAGGACCAAGTTTCAAGCTGAGTTCTCCACTGTAAGTAGCCAGTGCATATTTTCTAGTCACTGCCTTGATTTGAGCCCTGTTAGGAGTTCTTGGTTTGTACAAATTTCACTGTCCTTTTTAGCAAATCTGATTCAATAACAATAACACAGTGGAGCAATCGTCTGTTGTTCTAGTGCAATTTGAGTTTTCCTGGGTAGTGGAACTGTAACTGTTTGATTATCCAGACATCTAGAACTTTTACCGTGAGGGTAAAAGTCTTTCCCAGACCCTCCGAAGCACTTTTCACTTTCCCCATGTAGTACTGTGCCCTGGCTTGTTTTCTGCTTGTAACAGTTCTTTTTTAATAGAAGCTTTTTTTCCATCATGTCAGCATTTATCTGAACCACTTCCCATACTTTTTGTACTATTTCTGATTTCCTTCATTTTACAGACTGAATTAGTAACTTTTCGTAAAACTTAAGGAATATCATCCAGGAAATCACAGTCCCATTTTTCCATGAGATGTAACTATGTCTGTGATTAAAAAGCTTTTAGGTACTGCTTAGCTAGCATGTATTACTAGCTACAAGCTAGAACTTTTGCTTATATCTGAACTGAACGTGAGTTTCTCTTTCAGGGTGTCTCTACCAAATCATTAACACCTGGACCACTCAAGTTGGCTCACTAAATTAGGTTTTCACCTTGTCTGTATCACTGAGCAAATAGGCTAGGAAGCTGAATTTCCACAGTGCATTTCCCACTTGCAGATTCTTGTATCACTTCAGCAAAGATGACATGGCTGCCACCCTTGGATTACAAGCAGGATTTAAAAAAAAAAAAAAAAGTAAGCTGTAAACATATAGCCTTACTCGAGTTCTTTATCTAATCCAATTTTACAGCTAACAGCCACAGTGACTTATTTCAAACTCCTTCCTTCTTTGCTTCCGGTCCAGCCTTTCACAAAGCTGAAGATTAGTTAAAGCCACCTTTTCCCCCTAGTTCCATGGTACACTAAGAGGTTGCTTTAATACCTTTTACAGATTGCCATTTTCTTAGTTTAGGCCTTATTTTCCCACCTGCCATCTCTACAAATGTGTCACTAATTTAAGCCATACCCAGCTTGGCCTGGGCAGTTAACATCTTGCTGCCTGCTTCAATTAGGAGGAGAAACTGGTGCTGAAATCAAGTGCGCATGGTGCAATCATGTTTCGTTGCAAAGAGGCTGAAGATGCTCTTTCCCTAGATGCAAGTGGCACCGGATAGCATGGTGACTGCAGAGCTCCTGCAGACATTACTCAGTCCAAAAACCTAAAAGAACTTCACCCTACAGCTTGTCTTCCAGAGCGAATGTTGACTGGTGGTATTGCCCTTGGTTTCTTTTTTGTCTTTTCTGCCTCTCCTGGTACAGAAAGTCCTTTGTCAAAAAACCAGCCAGTAGAAGGTCCTTAACTCCTCAATATGTCTGTCTTTATGCTTTGTTTTATAGTGGAATATAATTGTTTCTAACAGTTGGGACAGGGATTCCTTTTTCTCAATTTATAACAAGATAAGCACTCTGAATGTTCTTGTATTTTTTGCCCTTGTTCTCTTTGCTGTTATAAAGTAACTATAACACACTCTGGAAACGCCTTTCTCTCCCAACCCAATAAAAATGCGGTAAGCATGACAGTGAGTGACACTGTGAGCCTGCTGCAGCCGGCAAAGGTTATCTCTGAACTGCTTCCCTGGTCTGCGCTTAAGTTTGAGCTGAATCAGAACTCCCCAGTGATCTTACGGCCAGGACGGAGCAGCACATCGCAGAGCGTATCTTCTATGTGTAGTCTGGAAGCGCTTGACCACTATAGGCAGAACCGCATCTCAATATTTGTATCAGCACATCGCTGGTACACGCTCCTATTTAAGCATACAATGAACCCATCCTATACTGACCAAGCAAACAACTGAACCATTCTCTCAGCCTGGCTCTTCCTAGCGCATCAGCTCCTCCAGGGAAAGGTCAGCAGGAGACTGTGCCCTTCTGAGCTTGGAGCAGCATAAGCGCAGCTATAGAGTCCAGCTACAAAGTGAATTTTGTTCTGATGTACAGCACCAACCTGCCGTATTTCTGGACCACTGCAAGAGCTTTCATGTGTTAGAAGCTACAGTTAAATTATGATGTATAATAATAGCTCTGTGAGGTCAACGAGCTTCACTAGAGATGCTACATAGAAACACAAAAATGAGGCCTATAAAGAGAAAAATGGAGCCTTATTAGAAATAAGACTAGCTAGATGAAATCAGAGCGTTAACAGATAGGCCTTTTGGTGCTCCAGCAAGCAGCCTGTGAACCGGAGGGGTGCCCTTGCAGCAGCAGCGGTGCCACCCGCACACCCGGACCCTTTCGGCTCCGCCCGCCGGGCGCTGCAGCACCGCCCGCTTCCCCTGCGCCGCCGTCTCCACGCAACAGCGCAGCGTGGGCGGCTTCGAGCGCTCATTTACATATCCTCCGCAAGTGGCCAATGGGCAGGCGACTCCGGGTTCTGCAATTTGCATGGGCCCCGGCGCTGGCCAATGGGGTGGCGCTCACGGATCCCGCTCGGAAGGCGCTGTTTCCCCCCGCGCGGGGCGGCGGGTGACACAGCGAGAGGCCGGGCCGGGCGCGCGGACCTGCCGGGCGCGGGGCCTGGGCAGCGCCGCTGCCCCGGGGGAAAGATGTCGGTGGCGGGGCTCAAGAAGCAGTTTCACAAAGCCAGCCAGGTAAGGGCAGCAGTTCCCGGGCCCGGAGCGGTGGCACAGCCCCAGAGGGGGCTTTGCTGTTGGCGGGTGGTTCGCCCTGCGCCCGCTCCCGGCCGCCAGCCGCAGGGGGCAGCGGATTCCTCGACCTTCTTCTGGGTAGCAGCATCACCCCGGGGAGCGGTCCCTTCAGCTTCACCTCTGGGTCCTCCCTTTATTATTGCCTCTTGACCTCTTGTGTTGATCCTTACAAGACAGGGTTGCCTGTTTCCTTCTCTTGCGTGGGGCTTCAGGTCTTTCTTTTAGTTATTAATATTTGTTATTTAATGCTGGGTTTGTATTTGTGCTCTGAGGCCTCAGTTAAAGATACAGGCTATAGGATACTAGCTTTTGTCTAAAGAGTTCGTTGTGTTGTTCTTCCACAAACTATTGGTTTCTTATCCTACCTGGCATACCGTCTGTTTGTCCTATAGAGAGTATTGTACGTTTCTAGAGTTTTCCCTCCTTTTCTAGATGCTGCGCTCTTATTTTTTTCCTGGGTGAACCTTCATCTTCTCTTAGCCATGTTTTCTCCTGTTCTCTTTTCTCTTTTATAATGTGCTTCTGGTTAATACTTTCACTGATTTCCCTCAAGAGAGAAGCCCCTTTCTGTTGAGCAGGTGGACTGTGTGCACTTGGTGCCACAACAGTGCTGACCCAGAGCCCACGTTGGTGCGGTGGCTTCAGAAAGTGGCAGCAGTGGGATTCTGCTCACTGATGCTGTTTGGAAGCCTCAGCTGCTTTACTTGCTGTTCCACTGCTTTACTTGCTGTATTTCTGTTGGCTCTCGTTATTGATAATGGTGATACTGAAATTAGTGTGCTATAGTAATCTATCCAGTCAGATTGGACAACCGCTCTTGCCTTGGTGAGGGTGGTGAAAATAAAGGTTCGTTGGGTGCTTAGCTGTCATCTTCCTAGGTCCTCCTTCAGATATGTGGCTTGTTAGCAGCTCGAATGCAGAATAGGCGCTTTGTTTGGATATATAGATGCTAGCTATGTGTATCTAATGTTCATTTTCAGTAGTGCTCTTTCTTTCATGTTATGTACTGATGTTGAAAAATGTCATGAATTTGTATCCTTTAGTTACCTTTCACTGTTTCTTTAAGGAAATGTGGGACTCCCAGAGTAAACAAATCTAAGGACAATTTGTAAAAGGTTTTGGCTTGTTTTGCAGCTAACTTATGCTGATAAGTGATGCAGCCTTTGCTGTGGTGAGTTTGTAACTCAAGAAGCAGAAGGTATTTAACTGAGGAAGTTAAGAGAGGTAACCACAAGTGCTGTCTCATCTAGCAACTGGTTGCTTAATCCTTCCTAGATGTCAGGTAAACATTAGGAAAAAAAAAAGTAGTAGTAATGGCAAAAAAGAGTAATAGAACATACTGAAGCTGACTGTACATTTATTGAAAAGTTGTGGTATGCCTTCCAGTATTTATTACAGTAAGGAACCGTGATGCTTAACTCGGATAATATTCTTGGGGTGGGTCAAAGGTGAAGTTTCCACTTATTTTCAGATGCAGGATTGAGCAAGGAATTTAAAGTAAGTTGGTTGAAAAAAGTCTCTCTTCAGGGAAAGAAATGCTGTTCAGTAGGAAGTTAACATGTGGGAAAAAGATACTGGAATGGAATTTTTTTCAGTGCTTGAGGAAACACAAGACGATTCTTAAGAGCTCGTTCTGGAAGAATTCAGATAAGATGTTTGGCAAAGTAGTAGTGGAAAAAATAACAGAAGAAATAGCATGTATATAGTTGATAAAAGTGTATAGGTCTAAATAACCGATCTTTTAATCTCTGACATACAGAGACACAGTCATCTACATATGTATGTATAAAGGTGCAAATTAAATGGTTGTTGAAACTAACAAAAATAAAGTGGAGCATGCAAATGTTAATATTGGCATTCCGTCTTTTAGATAAATTATTTTACAGAATGCTAAAACAAGCAAATGCAGAGCATGAAAGAGGTATTTATCAGCAGAACATTTATTACATCTCTAAATACTGGAGGATCACTTAAGGAGATATATATGTTTGTGTACTGAATGGATGGCAGATACCAAGGGTAACTGTTAACAGCAGAGACAGGCATTGCTGGGGGAAAGAATGAGATTAATTCCTTTAGTATTCCCAAAGGAGAATGGGGGCAGATG
This sequence comes from Pampusana beccarii, assembly GCA_013399365.1. Classification (NCBI taxonomy): domain Eukaryota; kingdom Metazoa; phylum Chordata; class Aves; order Columbiformes; family Columbidae; genus Pampusana; species Pampusana beccarii. The sequence continues at coordinate 99,050 of VWYH01009010.1, forward strand.
ACAAAAACTGGCAAATTTCCCGGAGGACATTGAGGAATACTGAAGGGAATGAGACTTGTGCCAGGACATGTGATTAAGGAATAATATTTGAAGGCTGACAGAACCTAAAGACAAAAAATCTGAAGGGTGAAGCAAGTGGGTTAAGACAATCTGACAACTCATTCAGAATGTGAATAAATATCAAAGAAGTGACAAGATCCATATATTTTCAAAATATACTATTTCCATGCTAAAACAGAATTCTATTCAACTGAAATAAACCACAGTTCTTGCTGAAATAGAGTAACATAGATATATACCTATAGATTAAGTAAAATAAATAACTTGAGTTATTAAATAACTCTGTATACTCTATCTATACCACTTAGCTGTTGCAGAACTGTTTTTCGCAAAAGAAATGCCTTTTTTTTTCTTAAAGCCTTCTTCTTCTGGGTGTTTTTAGGTGCAGCTTTTGCACTGACAAGCAGTGATCACCTTTTAGTGTAGGCTTAAATTCTAAGTTTAGAGAGTCCAGAAAAAAACAAACAATGCTTACGATTTTATACATGCAGTTGAGGCTTTTGGGATGTTTGGTGCATGTCAGCTTGGTTTATCTAAAGTTCCAGTTAACTACATAAGTGTTTACTTTATAAAAGGTCAGCAGCTAGCCTTTTATGGTTACTAAAGCCCTCACCAAAATCAGCCCTGACACGCTATTGCAGACTTGGTTGGTATAGTAAAAACTCACCGTGTCTCTGTTTGTAATCCATTAATTCACGATGGTGTTCTTGATGGTTTTCTCCTAGAATTTTTTATCCAGTTGTATCTTTTCCCCCATTGAAAATAGTGCATATGGATAGGTTTTCACCTAAGTATCTGGTAGTGAGATTTACAAGACGACTCTTGAGTTATGAGCATCTGTTGGAATTACTGCAGCAAATTCTGTACCCCAGAGTGAGTGGCATTTTAACTATTTTTCTATATATTCCAATATATAAAGTTTCAATTCTGCTCCATTATCTGTACCGTAATAATTGCTTCTACTGGCGTCACAGAACTGATAGATCCAAATCTTATCCGCAACCCACAGGCTGTATGTCTGTTATGTAACAGATAATGGCTTTCAGGTACACGAGAATTTTCTTTACTATGCTTCTTATTTAGGTTATAGGTTTAAATAGAAACACTCCAGTGGACTGGAATGAGGATCGCTTCCATTCTGTCCGTTCAATATCAGCTCATTTGACTAATGGGATGTCCAGCAGAACCCGTGTGGCATCTTACCATTGAGTGAGGGCAGCAGAGCTGGTTAATTCATGTGCAAGTCTCATTGAATTCACCTTTTTTTTAAAAAAAAAAATGTATTTTCAACTACATTTTTTAAAATTAACCTTCAGGGAGTTCTGTTGGTGATGAACATTTGTCTCCTGTCACTTTCAGCCTCTGAGATGTTTGCTTTCCTGTTTTCAGTTCGAAACCTTTTGATGTGGGGAGGCGTACCTCTGCCTGCTGGTTTTGTAGGCCTTGTTCTCGTGGTGGTTGCGCTTTCGGGATAACCCAGCTGGTGGGAGGACTCCATCTTCTGATGCATACGGGGAGTATTTTTAGAGTGGAGTTTCTGTTTGGAAAAGCAGTAAGCTCGGAGAGTGAATAAGAAAGCCTTAATAGGCAGCAGATGCTGTTATAATTTCTGCTGTGCTCTAAAACTTCAGCCAGGCCAGTATCTCAGTGTAAAGATGTGCTTTTTTCAAAGTAGCTGGAGGCTACTGAGCTGAGAACCTCCCTCCCTCTGGGTGTTTTGAAAGCTCAGCGATGATGCTGCCATGGCAAATCTGCTGTTGACCTTGAATTCAAATGTTTTGCGTCTTTTTTTTTTTTCTTATTAATTACTTGTAGCTGAAGTCTGTGTAGAGCAGCTGTCTCATTATCAACAACTTATTCACAGTGTATTTCTTAGGCTTAGCTTCTCAGTGATAGTAGAAATGAATACTTTTTGAGGAAACACATGACTGCCAATTATTGTGAATATCTTATTTGTAATGCAGACATGAACAGTTATTGTTGGCCTGTGCTGACTGGTGTCTTAAACCTTCTCCTATTGTCAGTGGAGCAAGAGAGTGTGAATCAGGAGCTGGCCCTATTGTGTATAGATAGAGCCTAAGGGTGAGCAGATTTTCGAACCAAAACAAAACCTGTTATAACTTTTTTGCCTCCTTAAAGTGGTTAGTGTAATAAGGCATGTGCTCCATGCCTTCATCTCTTACATATTGTGAATGGCATTTGTCTGTTCAAGTACTGCATGTTTTTAGCAATGTTTATAAAGGCCTTTTTCTGGTTTTGTTTGTTTGTTTTTAAACTTTCAGCTATCACCAGCAGTTGCAGGGATGCTGCTGCTTCTCTCCCAGATTTCTGCTTTTATTCCATTGATTTATGTGTTGTTTTGTTCCAATCTGTTGAAGACCAGATCAGAATCAAGACCGCCTAGGCCTCCAGACAGAATGAGTCTTGTGATTGAGTTTTGTTGTGGTGGGATTTTTTTGTTCTCCTGACTGTTTTTCTTTTCTGTTATGTTGTAGATGAATGACACTAGCCTAGACATAATATTTAAGCCTTTTTAAAGTCCATGTTGACATGGAGTTAGTACACAAAACCAAGTGATTGCTACCAAGGAAGTACTTTGGTAAACTGAGGATGAGTCAAACTTTATGGAAAAGAACCTGAACTTGCCAGTGAGACATGAAAATAAACTATTGACTGCATGCAGTTATACTTCTGTCCTAGGACCACAAGCTGTTATCATACAGTTTGTTAGAGATACTGTCCTTTTACATCCAACCTGAATTTGCCATGATGAATCCAAGACCTTAGCAGAGAGACCGCTTCTATCCTGTTCCTAGTTTTTATTAGATAATTGGATGTATTTGTTTGCAAATGTTATAGACTTGCGGGGGAAGCGCATTAGAATTTAGTTTATTGTCTGAGATGTTTCCAAGTGGATAATTATACTTCTTACATACGTGTCAGAAAGGAGAGTAAACTCTCATCCGCTGGCAAGGACAAAAAATAACATTTCTCTGTGTGTATGTAGATGTATAATTAGACAGTATTTTTTGTGCTTACCTCTGTCATGTCTGGAGACTGTTGTTATGCAATCCGGTAATTATAAAACTATAAGGTAGATTATCTACTGTTCATCTGAAATTCTGAAGATGATGTACAGAGAGGCTGGGGGTTTGTGTGAATCTTTGAAGACTTGTTAGTTTATGGAGTGTTTGTTTGGGGCGGTGCTGTTTGGATTTTTGTTTATTTTTTGGTGGAAAACGTAGTGCTTGCGAAAGGAGGAATTTTCATTTTGCGCTTTCTTTCAAAGCAAAATTATTACTAAAATGGAGAGAAACGTGATCCTGTGGCAAAGATCAGCGTGGATTGTGGGGGGTGCGAGGGGCAGTGAGAGGAGTTATCTGCACCCACCCCTCTGCTTTGGCCTTACCGAGAGTAACGCACCTACTCCTGAGTTAACACAGCTGACTTCTGGTTGTGCAGCCCACCCCATGGATGCTGAACTTGGTTCCTGGCACCACCGTACTGGGCTGGTAGGTAGGAAGTGCCAAAACAGTTCCTTGTGGCGTGAAGGTGATTTTCAAGATTTAAAATATATATCTGAGAGAGTTGAGAGGAGGGGAAAACTAGCTCTCAAGATTTAGGTTTACAGTTATATTTGCAATTGTATTTATAACCTGCTAAGTAGCCTGCCAGTAAGGCATAACTGTAGGAAAAAGAAACTCTGAGTGCTTCAGTCAGCATACAAATGAGCAGAAGATAGCAATCATATGCCTCTGCAACCCTTAACAGTGCAGCTCTCAAAGCCTGTATTAGACGGATCGTAACACTGTAAATTGGGAATCTAGCAGAGCTGCAGCTACAATTTGGAAGGAGGTTACTTATATTTAACACATGAAATATTTATATATAAAAGTCTGAATGGCATTCCAATAGAAAACGGTATAGGATAATGGAATGGAAGCTGAACTTTCTCCTTGAATGCATCCCCTTTTATAGATTCTTGGCTTTGCTGAAGGTTTCTGCACAGGCATCCCGAAAGCCGAAGCGCGAGCTGGCGCTCCATGCTGAGCTCACGCTGGTGCCTGAGTCATTGCGGCACATGCTGGGTAACACATTGCAGCGCAGCCTCCTGAGACCCCTGCAATGCTGAGAAACAAACAGGCAAGGGAAGCACGACAGCAGCATTGCTTTAAGGTTTTCTGTAGCATGACTTGCTGAGGGTTACTTGAAGTTGCTTAAATATCTTGAACAGATACATTTCTATCAAGAAGTTGCGTTCCTATACAGCATTTGGGACGGACTTTATGATATACATATAGGGGGACATATTCTGCTTAGTTCTACAGATAGAAACCTGGGATGACTCAATGGAGGGCTCTTACATAGGAATGTGCAGCATAAGTGTACAACTGGGAGCAGAATCTGGCCTATAAAACCTCAGCCCAAGTGCTTGCTTCCTATTAAGATAAGACAGTTGTGTATACTCAGTGGCACAATACATTAATGGCTGTGGTTCCAGAACAAACTGTTGCCAAAGAATAGAAGTGTTTTTAATATAACCTTTTGTGTGTTGTGCCATTCAAACACCAACGCTTTCTGCAAGCACACGAGTAATTCAAGTTACAAGATGCATCCCATTCTTCATAGCTTCTGTTAGAACCCTATAAACCCCAAACTTTGTCTTACAATGCTATTGTTTAGAACCAACTGCTTTTATTTATGTTAATGCCACCTTCATCCCAGTATATTGCTATAGTCTAATTCTATACTGTGCTGTGTTCTTGTTATTAGTTTCTTTCTTGTTCATGGAAACAAAGCCACTGCTGGAGTTTTATGGCTGATTGAGAGTTGAAGATGGAGGTTTTAACAATGCTTTTAACAAGTCTGGTTAGAAAAAGGCTAATCAATTATTAGGTTACAGCTTGAGCTCTATTTTCCAGAGCTCTAGTGTCCTATCACTGTGTACATGTTTCTGTTGTTAAAGTTATTAAGAGTTACGTGCATTGATGAGAGACTATACCAGTTAATTTCCTGTAACATCTCAAATATCAGCAGCTGTGTATGTGAAACACAAAAATAACTTGGCCTTACATGCTGTCTATTCAAAGGACAATGCCAAGCCTCTGATAAGAATTAATTCTGTTTGTGTACTACCCTAATTAAATTACATTTTTGATACTGTACCTGTGTTCAATGAACTGCAGTGACTGCAGTGAAGTTAACCGGGTTAGGAACTGAACGTGGTTATAAGAATTGAGGACTCAAAGGAAATCAAGGGGTTCTAAAATTCTGGGACTTTTTTGATTGGGAGTTTTTCTGTTCTTGTGCAGTCAGGTTACAGACCTAAGGTGAAAAAGTGGGGAAAATATTTTTAAATATATATTTTTTTTTTACCAAGTAAGAAGAAATAAAATGTTTAAAACAAGTATAAATGGTCCTTGGTAGTAACAGCCTCTTTGCAAATGCAGGTAGGTCTCACTGTTCCCATTCTTTGATTTACGGATGCAAATAAATAAGGTGCTTGAAGGTGACCTGACTTCAAGGTTAAGGAGCTGTTCAGTGACAGAACCAAACGTAATTTCCAGACTAGAGATGCAAACTCCAGTTATTAGAAATTCTGCTTTTGGACTTGGTTGGGGTTTGACAAGGTGTGTAGAAGAACCATTTCACTGTGGTTGTGTGCTTTTTTTTTTTTAATTCTCTTTTATTTTGCATTAGATGTATGGATAAACATGAACTATAGATATGAGTTTGGATTAAAGCCTCTATATAAATGTGGTGTAATTCCACTGACCCAAAGCTCAGCAGGGCTGAACATGATATTTTCACCTAAATTTACTGTTTTCAATACCCCTCTGGAACAGGCAGGCAGTGGTTCAGGAACTAAGATTTTCCAGGTATTGATATCTCCCAAGCAGAGAGTAAGCGGGGGAAACAAACATTACTTAGCACCATAAATAAGATGTGGAATCGGAGGTCTGAAAGTCCTTGTTTTGATTCAAAATTACGCATTTCCCTTTTGTAGTCGTGTTGGGAGAGCTGGAGGGTGCCGTGCGGTGCCTGTGCCATCTGCAGGGTCAGGGAGCAGCACAGACACGGGGACGCTTTCCCAGTCCCGCAGGGCATGTGGCACCTGTCAGCCTGGCGTCCGGCTCACGGGAGATGCGTGTGTGGCGTGTGTGAACCCTCTTCAAGTAAATTATTAATCAAGGACTGTGACTTTCCATCAATTCAGAGCCAGCAGTTCCGCTCTGCTGTCTAGAAATTCTTTCCAAAGAAAATAATAAGATTTTTTGAAGACATCAGGATGAATTCTGCTGCTTGGATGCCTGGAGGCACTGGAACATAGCAACCCTTGCTTACCTTTAGCTGTTTATCATTTCATGGCTTTAGCATCTGAATACTCCGTTTTCTTTTCTCTGTAAGTCATAGTAAGCACCTAAAATGACTTTGGTGTTGGAGATGGGGTTTTTTTTTTGTTTGTTTTCTGTTTGCTTTTGCTGGGGGTTGTGGAGAGCAAACAGAACTTCACTCTCTGCCCTACAGCTCTCCACATGTTCAAAGACCACGGAGATTGTCCCGCAGTGGAACTTTCCCTTCCTTGTGCTGTTTAACGTGAGTTTGTGCTGATGTCTGTCACAGTGCTTTAGCGTAACGGGAAGGAAAACTTCCGTGGTGAACAGTAGGAAAGAGACACAGAAACTCAGCTGGTGGTTGGCTTGGGCAGGAAGGGAGTTACTTGCAGAAATACCTTCATGTTTGAGGAAATAACATTGCAAAAGAGACTCCAAGATAAATACGTCTTCAACGGATACTTTCATCAGTAGTTATTAGTAATTACTACTAGTATTAGTAATTACTACTCAGAAAATACTGCTGCCTGTCTGTAATTGTTTTCCTCTTCTGCTATTCCTGGGAGCTTACATCTTTGTGTTTAATGCAGTTATAAAGATGCAGTCAGTGCATTCACAAGGATTGCTCAAAATAGTGTTCAAATGTTAAAAAAATATACATATTCAGTTCCTTTATTTCCATAATTCAAAAAGTAACCATAAAATTAATTAGGTCCTGCAGACATTGCTCGAACTCCTGTCAGTTAGGGCTTTAACTTAAGCGCATCGTTCTACATGGCACATCCTGAGGGGTTGAAAAATAGCAAATCTTGCTTTTGTTGCTACTTACTTTTTGGAAAACTTTGATTTTTGTATATGGTGCAATTTAGAGTTGTATTGTTAAAGAAAACATTTCTATATGCATATTGCATATATGCATATTGTTAATTATCATACGTGTTTTTAGATCAAGGTTTAAAGGGCCGTATCTACCGCTTTGTTTTGTGTGAAGAATGCAAGAATCATGACATTTTCATTGCGAGTGAGTTTGGTGACTGAGATTTGCCCTTCGGTGATCTCCTCAGCCGTGGCCGAAGGTTCCTGGTTTGTGGGACTTGGCTTGTTTTGCTGCTGCTGGATGCACGGCCTTTTTTGAAGGAATTTCTTGCTACAAAGCCATGTGCCTGTGCTGAGGTGCCTTTTGACATTGTTTGCATCGGTGCTTCAGAGCTCACTGGGGATTTCTGCAGAGGTCTCTGGGTAAATTATGCTTGGAAAACTTTTCCAGTTTTCTCTGTCGTAGGTTTAAGATGGAATTTGGTGAAGTTTGATAACAACGAAATACAGACAATTCCGTGTGCAGTGGTGCATTTCTGCAGTGCTGCTGTTACCCATAGAAATACTTGTGCCTTGTGGGGATTCGGAAAGTGTGTGTCTTTCTTAGAAGTGTGGCTGGGAAGCTTTGTTATCTCCGATTGCTTTTTAACTTGTGGTATTGCATATAATAACGTGGTGCTGCCTAAACCCACTAGTATGTTTTGAAATGGAGTTACGAAAAAAAAAAGGAAAAACTGCACAGTGACTTCCTCTCCAGACTGGTTATGGTGAACACAAGGATGAAAATAATCCTTTTTTCTTTTTATTTTTTTTTCTTTTCACTATGATACTTGGAGTTTTTCAATTTCTGTTAAGTGAATGAAAGCAGTATGGACTATTAAAACCTTTCAGATACACAGGAGTGTTTGAGACTTGTTCGTTCCATTTAGAGTCTGCGACTCATGATGAGCACAGGTTGCATTAGCAAAGAGTAAAGATACCTTAAGTTCTTTTGTTTTGCCCATGGGTATCACTGCTAAAGGCCTCACATGAATCCCAGCAAAGTCAGCAGTGCTGCAGAGCTGCTGGGAGTATGTTGTTGAATTTTCCAGAATATTTGAGTAACGAGAGTGTAACAGCATTAAAAACTGAGTTGCCTTTGCAGTGGAAGTACATTACTGCTCAGTGCTCTGATGCTGAATGTGAACTCAAAAGGCTTGTGAAAACTCAACTAAAATGGCTTAAAAAGAAGAAACAAACAAACAAGAAACCTCTCGAGCAGAGGAGACATATTGGTGGTTCCAAGGGAAATCGTGCAATCCGTGTACAGCAGGGACAGGTGGATTACCTTAAGTAGCAAGTAACAGGGACTGTATGCAGACAAATGGGGGTGTTTCACAATGTACTAAAATCAGTGGAAACTACATGACTAGCTGCTCAAAAAAGTAGGGATGGTACCACTTAAAATAATGTACAGTAAAAAGTAAGGCTAAGAGGAGTTGTCAATCCGTTTTATAGTGACTTAAAATCCACAAGGCTAGCGTCAGTGCTAAAAATGTAAGCAGTAGATTAATAACACTGAAGGACAAATCTCTAACTCGATTATGTAGGAAGGGAATTTTGGATGAATTACGGCCTGATGGGAAGTAGTTTCATGAAGAGCAATAAACAGAGATTGTTTGTCACTTTTCATGTAGACAAGGTAGACTTGCTGATAAACATGGTGCTGAAGTAGTGATGAGCAATAGTATGCTCATGTGGGGAGAAGTTAATTCCAAACCAAATCAACCAAAAATTATTATTTTGACCGTCAGTGTATTTGGCTACATACGACTCCTGTTGGCAGTCTTGTTGTTTGCTTCTGTGCCCCTCACCTGGGGCTCTGTACTGATGATCTTGATCACATTTTTTACTGGTAATGTATTCGCTAAAACTGTCACTTTATGGCACTGCCAAGGAAGTTTTTACTTAGAAATACATTGCTTTGTATATATAGTTGTAGAGTAACTTCTAAAAACTAGAAATGGTACTCCTAACTATTTGCAGCATATCTTTTGGTGTTAGCAGCTCTTGAGCTTAGAGAAATTTAAGAATATTTAAGCCAAATACATAAGCTTTGAGCTTAAAGCTGTAAATCACTATTACAAGTGCCTCACCTTGTCCGTGTTATTTCTGCTGCGGTTGATCTGTATTGGCACTTCAAGGTATTTGCCAGGTAATTTTGAAGACTCAAATTTATTGCTGGGGTGTTGAATGTGTAATGAGATAGGTCTGACTTCAGGGAAGATGATGTAAGTATATTCTAACATATAGAAATCAGGATTATGTTAGCCCAAAAACTCAGTAGAGACCTCTGACTTTTTCCTAGCCCTTACCTTGACAGGGCTGTCTGACATCAGATGTAGGTGATCTTTTTAGTCCTGCATGTGGGCACTGAGGGTGTGCTTAAGGCATAATGTTGGGAAGAGGTGGTAGGTGCTTGGTGCCCTGATAAGGAGGCCCAATGTACTCAGCCTTAATTAAAAAACAAAAACAAAAACCCAACCAACCAAACAAAACCCTACAGTTTTAGACCACAGCTGATTTTAATTTAAATGGGTTTTCAATAAAGCTATCTAATAAGCAGAAATCTCTGGTCATAGAAAATGCAGGAGGGCAACTGGACAGTCATGAGTTATATAGTGCAGTTAAATGTTTTCAAGAAAAAAAAAATTAAGTGTTTTAAGGATTTTAATTTCCTATTCTGCACATGCAAGCTATGATTTATGTATTCATTGATCTCTTATTTGAAGAACTGGGATTTAATTTTTTGTTTCAAATGATGTAAAAGAAATAACAACACTAGCATATGTTACTTTAACAGAAAAATGTTGCGATTGGCTATTCTGTAATCCCTCTAACTTTGCTTCCGTGAAGCCTTGAAGTATTTGCCCTGCTTTTCATCCCAGGAGAGCTCTGGCCCTGTTCATGTGCATAGAGCTGGCCAGGCCCTCCTGAGTTCAGGGCTCTGCTATAATCAGTGATGTATTTAATGTTCACTTTGGTGAGAGCCAGTGGAAGGCATCTTTCCTGCCTAAGCTGGAGTAGTTTAACAAGAGAAAAGGCTGAAGGATCCCTTTTCTGGGGTTAATTCCAGGGCGTTGTACTGGAACTGGTCAGATAACGTTCTGGCAACATGAAGTTCAATAGATTCCTCTTAGGAGCTATGAATCGGAGTAGTGCGCTCTTCCAGAACTATGTCTTATAATATGCCAGCATTTCCTAGAATGAGGCAAAGCATCGATTTTCACTGGACTGAGTGACAATTGCTAGATGTAGGTGAAGAGCACAGAAATGAAGAGGTATTGAATGGACAAGGCAAGGTAAAGCTTGCTTAGTTTAGGACAGAGAGGTCGCTAAGGTCAGGCTACCTCAGTGGCTGCTTAGACTGATTTTGTACACGTACCTCTCCACTGCATGTGCACGTACTTTGTTTCTGGAATTGGCTTTAGCAGCTGGATGCCACCAGGCTGAGGATGCGGTTGCACAGCAACGTGCATCACCCAAAATCTAGGCCACCGTAGCCTTGCTCTGCTCTCCAAGTCAGGTCCTGCCCACTTCCTTGGGTCAGCTCCGGTGCTGCTGGGATCGCTCACTGAGCTGATAGAGGCAGCTTATCCATCTGCAAACTAACCCAGCTCAAACGCGTGAGTAGCTTTCAGGTGGATTAACTGGCTGAAGCAGCTCACAGGGCAGTCACACAAGAGCTGGTACCGGTGCAAGGGAAGGGGTGGGAATGTCTCGACAGGGATGAAAGGGATTTAGAGAAGGCTAAGCAGCTGTGGAAAAATACCTTAATGAATATTAGCATGTTTTGTTCTCATTCAGAGTAGAATAAGCTATGCTTTGTAAGAGGTTTGTATCCCATTGATGTTCTGAATGATTAGCCAACAAGAGATCTGTGCTACCAGTTCCCCAGGGTTCAGTGGTGACTGTCGTGATTATGGTGACAATCACGCGAGGGCAGGCAAAGGAAGCAAAAAGATCTATCCATATGCCAGTAAGCCTGTAGTCCAAACAGGGCAAATGAGTGATTTAAGTAAAAGGATAGTCAACCTGGATGTAGGTAAAAGGAACGTTCCTGGTGAAAGCAGCACCTCAAGGCACGTAACCTCCAAATGCTCTGAGTGACAGGGCTTACACAATGAGATCTGAGGGTCTTCGGTCCGACTTTGGTGGAAGACTGAGAACACCATTGAAGGGGGGCTGTGGGGAACGTACATTTCAGAGTGGGGCAAAGAGTGCCCTTATTGCAATGGTGAGGAGTGTCAGGGGAGGAAGGAAGTTCTGCTCCGTTAGAGGAAGGACTGGTGTGACAAAGGTTGTAAAACTGAGATAAAAGTTAGGGTGAAGTTGTAAAAGGATGTGAGAGGTAGCGAGAGGTAAGCTAACCAGTGAAAAATAAATGTGGTGGAACTTCTCATGTCCTCTCACTGCTCTCTGGGCAAAACACAATGTTGTGAGGGACCGCTTCGACAATCATTTGTTGGCATCTGTAAAAGCAATCTTTAAATTCCATCATGAGAGACACCTAATATAGAAACATCTTCAATCACACAGGGGTTGGAGTAAGAAAGAATATGAACGGTCTTCATGTTACTTGGAAAGAAAGTGTTTAAAGGGGGTTATTTAAATCTCTAATTTTATGGGTTTTATTTTATAGTGTAATCGCCCTTTCTCATCTTCACAGTGGGCATATATGAGTACGTCAAAAGGAAGCCACTCCTTTCTTACAAGCACAGAGAGCAACTTTAGAAAGGGGGATTGCTTCGAGGCCAAATTAGGATTGTATTGCTGCCAAGTGAATTTTTGCACCTGGAACCGTGGAGGGAGGAAGAAGTGTTAATGTGATAACAGCCAGTGGAACTCGCTCCGCGTGTGACGTGTCCTTCACAGCTCTGGCTCCTCTCAGTGCTAGGAAGGGGGATGAAATAATGCCTGGTTGTTATATCTGAAACAAGGCACCTGAGCAGAGGCAGGAGGTGGTTCTGGCAGGGACGGAACCAGCGCTGAGTCTTGCTGTTCATCCTCTGCCTTCTTGCAGAAGGACTGTCCCGTGGGATGCACCCGCTGCCACCTCTCACTTAAACATGTGCTGTCCCAGTGTGTTCTGACTGGACAAGCAAGTGCCAAACAGGTCATAGTTTGGAAAAAAAAATCCCCAAGTTTTACTTTTCAAAGAAATTCAGAAAGTTTTCTTGAACAAAAATTTGGAAGTGAGCAAGGAGTCAGTGAAATTGGAAAAATGAGGAAGGGTATTAACTCAAGATTTTTTTTTTTTCATGGCCCTTTGACTTCACATTTCTGTTTTTAGGATATGCTCACTCCATGAACAGCAAGGCTTTAAACAGATTGCGGAACAGTATTTTAGCTTTGTGAAATGACGTACTGAAGTAAAAGCGTGATTCTGTCTGTGTGTAACTTTATGGTTTGAGGTTTGCCATGGTTCTTGGCTACATGAAATCTCCCATCAATGAATTTGATTGAATTTTTGTCAGACACTTCCGTGTAATCAGGTTTTCTCATTAAAAGCACTTGGCTGTTCTCTTCTGAAAAGCAGACAGTCTTGATTCTCACACTTTATTACAGTCTTTTAAGCAAGCTTGCAGAGCAAGTAATGTATCTGCATCTAAAACTTTAGATAGGGTAGTTTATTACATTTGAAATATTCTGAAGATCTTTCCCTTTTGAGATGTGTACAATAATGATTACTCTCAATTTACTAACTTATAATTGCGTGTGTAGGCATCACCGTTGAGTTCTTTGGGAAACAGTGAAGGTTTGTCAGGGAAATGTTGAAGATTTTGCAGTACAAAGTAGTTTTTGTTGTAGGATGCATGTACTAAAGAATAGCTTCAGCAGACAAGTTTGACTAAAATGCTCAGTAATACTGTGATGTGTCACTGCCTGGTGCGAGATGAGTCACTCTCTATAGAAATGCAAAGTCACATTATAGAGTCCAGAATCTTGTACTTTATTCATATGTGAACAAGAATGTTGTCCTTTGTCCGTGATACTGTTTTTCTTCAGTGTCTGTATGCATTTAATTTAAGCTCATAGTCACCATAGTGAGTGTTGGTGTATATACCATCTCACACTAGCGATCTGTTTGATTTATATAATTTGCCTCCGTTTTCTGTGGGTTCAGTGTCTTATTGTCCTTTTTCACTGCTCTTTTAGATGCGATTGAAGAGGAGGTCTGCTTGTCAAACTGGAATGGCTGTTTTGTAATATGTAGAAATGCTGGCCTCCGAGCTGTGTTTACGTGGGCTTGTCCAGAACGATTGCTCATGTTCTGTCTGAACAGTTGCAATGGGTAGGAAAGGTCATTTAGTGCTGCTTGGAAGGACCACAGCTTGAAGTCATCAGAGGGCAGGCTGACACCTTTCTGTGCAGAGACCTGGAACACGTTTGGAGAAAGCACGAGTGATAGTCACCGGAGCTCTGTGGTGTATACCTTGGCATGGAGATGAAGGCTTTATTTAGGAATAGGATTTTGCTGCCTGGAAAGAGGCTGGGTTTTGCCACCAGTAAGCTGGTTTTGTTGGCAAAGAGGAGTAGGAGGCATGTCGAAATCTTGGAAGAACTATAAGCTTGCAATGGGATGGATTCAGTTTGTGGAATGTGCTTCTCGGTGTTTTTCCTGCCTCCTAAAGTTCAGTCGCTGCCAAGGGCTTCAGGAATAAAAGCACTGTGGTTTGGAAGGGCCGAGGTGAAGCCTGCGCTGCTTGTTCATCCCGCTGGTGCGGTCGGACAGTGAAAGGGAAAACTGCAGTGTCAGGGGTGCACTGGGGGAGCCCGACGGGTACCTGGGAGGGATGGCGAGTGTGAAGCGTTTGAGATGGGGGATCGCCATGTCCAAAGGAAAGACTTCAGATGGCAACGTCTCTCAGAATTGTAGCACTAGAAGCAGTGGCTATGCCCAAGTTCGGCTGGTTTAAGAGCCTGTAGGATCCCAAGGTAAAAGTCCATCTTGAGGATCATGGTATTACCGCAGCGGATTGTCTGGGAGAGCTAATGAACAGCTCCATTGGGTGGTGCAGCTCATTTGTGAGGAGCTGCGGGGCAGCAGTGAGGGGAGAAGGATGCTGGAATTGTTCTTTATTGGAACTCAACTCCTTTGGGCAGAATGGCTTAGAATAGCAAACACAAGGCCTCTCTGCAGCCGAGATGTTGTGCTAGCTCTCTGTTGCTGGAATCAAGTTTCTGCTTTGTGACAGCTGCTCTTTTTACCTTTAAATGTACTACACACATTGCCTTTGGCGTTATTGACCAGCTAGCTCTGTGCTAGTGGCTAAAAAGAGTAAAGATTGCGTGTAGTTAGGAAGCTCAGAAAGCTGCTTTATGTTATGGGAAAGAAACAAAAGGCGGCGCTTTTACAACTGCAGTTGAGGGGCTCGCCAAAATTATCTGCATATGGTTACTGATTGCTTAATAGTTTCTGTCAGAGAAGCTTAGTGAAAAAAAACCCACAACATCTTAAGTACTGTATGCATTATAAAAGAAAAGGACTTAGCATTTTAGGTTTAGAAGTGGTAGAATACATTTGTGTAAATGTTTCCTGCTACAATAACACTAAACATTCTGCACGCTTCTTTGTCTAGTAATCTTACCTCATAGAGCTGCAGGGTCTCACCTGGAGCTTAAATGACAAAGCATTTTGGTGCTGACAGATCTGAAGGCAGGAGGATACTCAAGTCCCATTTGAAAATCGAAGGATTTAATACATGCTGATGATATTTTTGTCTAAGTGACAGACTTGTAACTGTTCACAGTTAATATAGCAGGTGACGCTTATATGTTGTGTTCTTAAGCTGAGGTGTCCATGCATCTGTGGGAAAGTGCGTTTGCAATTTAAAGGCAGAAGGTCAAATTTAATGTATCAGAGTCATAAACAGTGCGTATCTGTGATCGAAAGCAAAGCTGATACAAAGTAGCTTTTCAAGCAGAGGTTTATTGCAGCTCTCCTTGAAAGCAAGGGGAGTTATATCTCTTTCTAGCTGTTTTCCACTCTCTCCTTTCATTATTATCTGTTTCTCAAAATAACAGCAAGTACATGCTGTACTCCGGGATGTTCGCTACAGTATTTCTGTCCTAGGACTCTTCATTCTTTCAACCTTGAGGTAGCGACTATATAAATTAACAGCATAAACCAGTCTTGTACTTTGATAAAAGAACACGAGAGTGCACCAATAAATGACTCTTGAGCAGAGTACTGAAAACAAAGCAAAAGTGTATGCAGCTCTGGCTGGGAACAGAAAACAGAGACCACGGGGGGAAAAAAGTGGGGCAGGAGGCTAGGCTGGGAGAGAATATTGAGGGTGGAAGGCTGGATGATTTATCATCATCTGTAGATGCACAAAGTAGCTGGTCATTCTGAAACGCTTCCTGCCCAAGTGTAAATTCTCCGAACATTTTACTAAGCCACTGCTCATAGCTGTGGGATTTTTCTTCTTGGCATGCAACAAAATGGAACCACAGCTGGACAGCTCTTTGGTCCTCGGAGTTGGGCTTAGCATTGGAACCAACGTCATGATTTAGACCTTTTTCTGTTAAATCTTATCTTTCAGTCATTTAATTGTAATTTTTTTTCATGGGACCAACGTATCTCTTTAGGACATCATTCCCTAGTCATGGGGAAAACATATAAAATCATTTAAACAATGACGCTTCCTTTAGTTGTTACTTTTCTTTTAAATGGAACCAACTCCTCCCCTTCGGGCTTGTTGAGATAGCAGTTAAATTACTATTTTCACCAGCTGGTAAACAGATCCAGGATTTATCTTTCATTCCCGTGCATATGTGTGTGCAGATGCAAACTGATATCCATATGGTCTGTAATAATAGGTTCTGAAGAGTTAGTTCAGTTCATCTCTAGTTGCAGTATGTCAAGGAAATTATACTATAAAGAGCAATATTTTCTATGGCAAAGATGCTGCTGTAAAATATGCAGAATTTCAAAAGTTACAAAGGCATTTTTCTGACTAAACTTGAACGTATCTCTAAGGAAGAAATGAGCAACAGGCAACCTGCTGTCCCAAACAAGGTACAATTAGGAAATATTAGAAACCACATACTAGGGACAGGATAGTTTAGAAATGGTAATTGACCTGTTTTGCTTATAGACCATAGCTGAGCAATGCTTGGTTTGGTTTCAGTTCGCTGTGAATGCACGTATATCCCAAAATGAGATGGAACTGGTTAGGAAAAATAAAAACATACCTCAGTGCAGTGCCTTTAATCCCTAGTTGGTTTTGGAAGGTTAATGGAAAATATAAACCAAACAAAAACGTAAGGCCTATGGGGAGGCAGTGAGTAGGCTTTCCTTGTTTGTCTTCAAGGGGGAAAAGCAGCTTTGTTTATTTAGGCCTGGTTTTGGGTCTTGGTGTAAAGCTACAATGAAATGCTTTACCTCACATGCGGACTTGCACACTGGAACTGCTTTTATCGGGCATCTGAAGCCTCCAGTCACGGAGCAGGGCGTATTGCTCGAGTGCCATCATGGCCTATTCTTGCACAATATAAGATGGAGATAAATGTATGGTGTGTATGGTAATGAGACCAAATGCCTGAGCCAGCGTTTGCTTTTTACACCACGATCTCTTTATCGCATCCCTGTTCCACCAATTTCAGTAGAAAAACCTTTTTTCTTTTGACATTTCCATGGTTCAGCAGTGTCAATATTTTGTGTGAGGGGTGCTTTAGCATCAATGGAAAATTGATCCTAGATGGATTTAAATCTAAAACCATGATATCCTGGAATGCGTTTTGTGAAACCACCTATTTGAACAGCTATTTAAGGAAGAAAATTAATAGGTTTGGAAGAAAATGGAAGAAATCGCCCCTCTTTCCTCTTCCTCTGAGGAGCTCTGAGCTTCTTGCTGGCAGCTGCTGCAGACTGCCAGCTCACATGCTGCTGCTCTTTTTTTTCTTCTTTTTTTAGGTTTTTTTGGGTTTTTTTGTGTGCGATTTGCTCAGGTTTTGAACAGGTTTTACGTACAACGTAGATTGAGAGAAGCGTGTCAGAAGAAAATAAAGGAAACTGAAAGAAACATAAGGCAAAGAGAGCTGAATAAGGAGGAGTGAGTCAACTAAGAGAAAAGCTGACTGGAAGCAGCGGTAGCGAAAAGAGACTAAATTGAATTGAAAAGAAGCGCAGGGGTAGCGGTGATCAGTGCACGAGGAGAAAACGTGGCTTGGGATGCGTAGCTGATTTAATGTTTCTGGGGGGGGAGATCTACAAAGCTTAGTAGAAATTCTAAGAGCTGGGAGAAGGCAACAGCTCTGTGCTTGGGGACGGTGGCTGTGAGGTAAGTGTGCAAACAGGACTGCCAGGAAAACCTGGTGCAGGAGTTTAGCGCCGTAACAGAGCTGGCTGCCCTGGCACAGGGCTGCCTGTAATACAGCAGCTGTCAGCGGTAAAGCGATTTTCTTGCTCTCCCCGCTCCTGCTTCTTGTTTCAGTTTTTGAGCACTGAGCCAAACTCCTCTTATTTCTCATTTTCATTTAGATGATGGTACTCTTAACAAAGACCAGCCGTTTTCCCTGGTGTTTGAACTTGTGGCGTTGATTTAACCTTGATGGTGCGGAAGATCATCGGTTTTGCTGTCTCTTTCTCTGGAAGACAAGCAGTGTTTGTACTTCAGCATTGCACTGAGAGCTTCAGCAAGCTCTTCGTTGTCGCCGGGGCTCTGGGAGCCCAGCTGGCCGTGGCTGCCTGGGCAATACGCTGAATTGCTACATCCCTTCTTGCCAGGGTCGTGTTCCATTTCTGCAGCTCTTCCCCAGTCTCAGAGCTGTGGTGGCTGTCACAGGATGGCTGTGAACAGCAATGGGCCGCTCTCGCCAAAGGCTGGGAAACTGGGATCCTCAGGCTGAAAGGAGGAATTGCAGCAAACCTCTTCTGCAAATAGAGCTAAAGCCTCACAGGTTCACAGATGAAATACCTAAATGTGAAGTGCTAATGTTTTAAATAGGATTCCAAATGAAATTATTATGGAGCGTTAAATGTGCTGCCTTTTCAAAAGTGAGAATTTCTGCCATAGTTTCCTTTAACGCTGCGTTTTTGCAAACTCTGGCACCAGTGATACAGGTGAGAGAAGTGCCAACTTGAGCCAGTTTTACTGGCAGAGATCTGAGATTTGAGAGGTAACAAAAGGAGAGGGGTAGGGGACTCCCGGAAGAAATGACCGAATCCATTCAAGAAAAAGAATGCTGTTGAAAACGGGGCATCAGTTTATAACTAAATATTATTACATGTGCCTGTTGGGTAAGTAGGATTGCCGTTGCTTTACAAACAGTCACACAGTGTTTCTTTGTGAAAGTGTCTCTGTTCATTTGCACTGACAAACTGCTTCCAAGCCAGGAGCCGCTGATCTGCGCTTTGCTGTGCAAGCCCGCCTGCCTTCCTTCTAGAGTATTCAACTTCTTGTGCAGGTTTTAACCACACAGCTTAGTTTTGTAGAAAACCATTTGCTGATTGTCAGAAGTCTTAATGCCATTTGAAATGTATTGGGCCACAGTGCTCTGGATCTTGATAAATACATGGTCATTTGCAAATAAGTGTTTGGTCCAGGCTTGCACAGGTAACTCTGTGGTCAAGCAACAGTTTAAATATCGGTAATTTCTGAAGTGTTTCCTGTGTGATAATTGCAGACCATACACAGAAGATGTCCTAAACCGTATGTATGCCATAAGCATCCTGATGGTTCTACACTGTGGATGCACGGATTGTTTAAGAAAATACCCACAACCTATTATTTATGAGTGTAAATAAGATAAGCCTTGGCTATGCTGTGCTAGAAGAAACACAGGGGCAAAATATTGCTTGAAAAGAAGGCATTAAGCAATAATGTAGTGGTAGTTGTTTAGTAGAGAGCAGTTTAGCTGCTGTCAGCTGCTCAGGACCAGAATGTGACGTTAAACAGAGCTCTCGTATTTTGGCAGTGTTGAGTCCTGTGTGCTTCTCTGATGAGTCTCTTGGGCTGCACTCTTAACAAGTATTTACACGCCTAGGGATTTAGATAAGCACTTGGTGGGGCTTTCAGAAGCATCCAGGTCTCCAGTACCTCCTGGGTTTCTTGAGGGAATATGAGGGGGGGTGTATACACACATGTGCCTACAAAAGCTGTTGATTAGTTCTCTTGTTTTGAAGGAAAAGCATATTGAATTTAATAGGAAATAGCATTCCATCCCCGTCTGCTGAGCCACTGGGTTATTTCACAAATATTATTTTGCTTGTATCTTCCTTTCCTATAATTTTTTTGTCGTTTTGTTTCCCTCGCTTGTGTTTGCGAGGCGAAAGGGAAGCTTGGTAATCCTTCTGCCTTCTGACTTGCATGGAAAGCGTATCCTTTGACACATACCGGCAGCTTTAATGGCATGATGTTGTTATGTGACATTTTAATTGCTAAGACATCAATTTTACACTTTCCAGAGCTCTGACAGATTTACATATAAGAAAGGAAGAAAAAAAGCTAGGAGTGAAGAAAAAAAGTTTAAAAGTGATTGAACTCGAGAATGTTTTGTAAAATACTGCCCTTATGTTTTTACTAATTGTCTGTTAATCTCCCAATCAGCACTAGAGAGCAAGTCTTTTATACATGTAGTTGAATAACCGATATTTAACAGTTTGGTTACTGATGTATTTTGAAATGTTGCCTCACTGTAGCTGTATGTGATACTATTTATGATCCTTATGGAGATTCTCAGCTTCATTAATAATGCTCCTGTGGAAAGGTACTTTTGCTGAATCAGTCTCTAACTGGATGTTGTAGTACCCTGTTGTTTTCTTTAAATTTAGTTTCAGCAGAATTTATTCAGTTCAGGATCTTTTTTTTTTTATTTAAGTAAATCCTGTAATTGCAGAGCCAGTTAAACTGATGTTAGTGTAAAAGGGGCGATCCTGCTTTGTACAATTTCACTTTGATACAGTGTTTTCTGAAGTTTGGTTTTGAGGCAAAGGTGTTCAGTTGGACAGTGTGGAGTTTATTCGGTTCCTAATTGGGGTCAGCGATGTCTCATACAATTTTGAGCAAACTGTTCAACTTTCTACTTACCAAATGTATATTTGGCCTGAATGCGGATTTTTGTATGTGTCTTCTCTTTTGTAAGGTTGCAGTTATTTAGGAACTAGAACAAGCCATGATTGCACAGATCAGCAGGAAACCAACATAATTTTTCAGATTTAGGTGTTATCACTCAACTAGTGATAACATGGAAACATGGAAAACAGGTGTAAACACTTTCCAATTTTCTAACAGACTAAAATAAAAATATCTCTCTTGCACAGGTTGTACATTTTTTAGTTTTGCTCTTTGGCAAAATCTAGAATTGCATTCTTCTTATTATAAGTTTAATGATCGTGCAGTGCTTGACAACTCACAATTTGTATCCCATACACATAACTTGAACTTGCTTTTTCTGTTCAGGCGTACGTACAGAACGTTTTCTGCAAGGCTGCGTTCTTCAGGGCGAAGACTGGAGGTGTTCTGATGTCAGTTACCACTTGTTTGCCGCGTGGCCAAGGCCAAGTCAGTTCAACCCAACTTCAGTCAAGTGTTCAGGTTGCCGGTTCCCCCCTAAATTAGGGGCTGTGTGGGTCAAGCTGTACGATTTGCTCCTCGTTGTTCCTGTCGCACCGAAAGCTGTGGCGGGGGCTCCTGAGGAGCTCTTGCTGAGAGCAGAAAGTCTGGAATCCAGACCTGTGAACAAGCAATGTGAGCAGCACAAGTGGCATGGGCTTTCTTTTCATGGGAGACTCCAGACCTGGGGAGTGTCACAGAAAGAGTCAGTCTGTCCGTTACACAGTGAAGATAAAATATTCTGAAATATGTTAAGAGCTTTAAAAGAGCGTGCTTGCTTTGAGGAAGAGACAGCACCCTTCTCAATGCGCAGACTTCTTTGTGAGTCTAGATTACACAGTCTATATTTGCACATACTTTGGCTGGATTTCGTTAATAAGGTTAATTTAAAAGACTGCCTGATTGTGTACTGACTGGATCAGCTGGGTACGGGATTTTGAGTGTTGACCAAATAACAGCAAGTGCCCAGCATTCCTGATCCTGCTTAGAGTTCACTTTCTGGCACAGGCTTCTTGCAGAACAACTTTAAGCAGTATCAGCACTATAATGTACTGTCTGACGTTTCCATTGCTAAACTAATGACAAATAGAACCAAACCCTAAATTCTGGCAAAAAATTACGTATAAGAAATACATAAGAAAGAGCATAGAAATCATAGGGGGTAAGTTCTCAGTATTACTGTCAAAGAAAGGAGATTTATTTTTTTTACATAGATGCACCAGATAACAAATTGAGTCGTAAATAATATTTCACTTGATGTTATTGTTGGCTTTCATAAGCTACAGGACTGTGACCAGCACATTGTCGTGTTTGAACACGACTTAATTGTTTAATGCCAGACACTTCATCGTACTTTATCAGTTGTGGATCTTTTTAGAGTGTGAGGCGTTACTACATCATTTGCTGCTTGCTTTAGAGATGATGAGTTTCTAAAGCACGTACACAGACATCAAGACCTTTGATGTATTGTGTCTGTTTCCTTTTTTATTTTTCTTGAAAGAGCAGGAATCAAAAAACCATTTCATGCATCCCAGAGTTTTCTCAGCAGAAAGAATTGGAAGGATGCTAGGAACTTATAGAAACGGTCAAACGCCCACGTCATATACATTGTGTGGCGAATCTTTATGTAATGCACTCACTGACTTGATCAAAATGGCATTCTCTTTTCTTTTGAAAAATTTCTGCTGTGATAACACTCCGAAGTGGCACAATCTTGTGTTTAGCCTACATAAAGTCATATAGGTTGTTCAACTAATCACTCTTTTAAATGTTGTTGGGTTTTTTTTCTCCATCTTTTTTTGATTGTGTGAGTCCTTCCTGAAGAAGACTCTCATGAACCAGTAACCTTCTTTATGTCATGTTTTGGGTTCTGTACCTTTTCCTTTTCCTTTGGTGTGGTTTCCCAAGCATAGGCTGTTAGATTGATTAAATACACTCTAACATGTACCCAGGTGTCTTCGGCGGTCCTCATTCTTAGAAATTGTTTGAAGTTAGAAGAGATCACACCAAGTGGTACAGAACTGTACAGAAAATACAAGAATTTCTGCTGTTTTAATGAGTTTCTAACACCATCAGTTTGAAAGCAGAACCGCCGGTTGATCGGTTGGTGAGGTTTTTTTGCTGACAGAAAGATGTCTTAGTTTGCTCTGTGTTTAGATTTCCTCCTCAAACTCCTCCATCAGCGGCGAGTTCTGTCATTGCTCAAAGGATCCTGTACGTACCAATGCTTGCAAGGGCTTTTGTGATCCCGAAACACGTGGCTTGCATTATTTGAAGTCCCTTTCTAAATGAAACTATGCTGCCGCTTCTGAACCTATGCCAGAACTGTGCTGCTGCAGCCCAACAGCTGTGGCTGTTCGTTGACTCGCTGTGGTAGCCCCAGACCGTACGTTCCGCAATGTGAACGGGTATTTTTTTCTTTATGAGCATATGGAGAGTTTTGATGGGCTGGGTCCGTTCTTGGTGATGCTGGCAGCTGCAAACTTGACCGGAATGGACTCAGCTGGTTGCCCGGCTGGACTTCTCCACACTGTGGGTCATGCCCAGCTGTGCAATATTTGCTCCGTGTTAGAAGGCAGGCTTAATAATGATGCTGTACGTAGATCTGCGTGTGACCCATAACATGCTTGAAGCTGAGTTCATGTTACACCAGCAGCTCACAGAACGTCACCGTGTGGGGACACCCTGGGATCCCTGCGTCTCAGGCAAGTCACATTGCAAACGTATTTCTCTTCTATTCCTCTTTATCTGGGGTGTCCTTTTTAAAATCTGTTCATCTGTCTTCCTAGAAATCATCTGCTGTGATCTAGTTGCTTCTGTTTGTCTCAGAAGTTACGAGTAATAAAATAAAGCGTTCATAAATATGAGTGAGAAATGTTCGTCATTAATATAAATACTCTGGCAGTACTTTCAGGCAGTTCTTTAACTTTGTGTGATTCTTGGTAGAAAAATTATGTTTTGCCGTAGGTACTGCCAGAATACTCGTTTAATTTTTGTATCTGCAATATGATTATAATTTTTAATCATTGTTAATGTCTCACATAAATTACAAAAAGATTAGATTACATTTATGCACAAACTGTTAGCAGAAGAGGAAGCTTCACTTTCTTAAATACCCATGTACAAGTGTTGTTGAATTTGGAGATATTTTATACCACTCATGTAGCCATGAGAGCAATAACGAGCATTTGATTAGTAGGGTGCAGCTTCTTGCAGTCCTTAATTCTGATTAAATAATAATGGAACTCAATTCAGCAGCTGGATTAATGTAAAAAAAAAAAGAAAAGTTCTCTGTGTTGCTGTCAGGGATCTTTTTTGCTGTTTCTCCAAGTGCTTTGGAGAAATCTGTGCTACTGCTAGCTGGGTGTTCGGTGGAAGAAAAGGTTATAAAATACTCCATGTAAAGGCGATGACCCTTTGAGCTTGGTACTGCAAGGTGCTGAGCACTCCGGGCTTGATCCAGCAGAACACGGACTGACGTATGGACTTCAGTGATTTGCTGGAGGTAAAGGAGCGTTCCATATGTGTAAGACTGAAACATATGCACTTGTAGTGGACCCCTTATTTATTTGGGGGGGCAGAATAAATCTCATGACTTTCAAGTACGTCGGAGCAAGAATATTTTTGTTTTCTCTGAAAACACAGCGTAGTGAGGCAACCAAAGAGTTCTCGCCATCACTTAGGGCTTAACCTCTAGAAGAGGTCTGGATTTTCTCCAGAGAAATAGGGTAGTATGAGCTATGTCAATATAATTAAAAGAACAGCTTCAAGTACTGGTACACTTTTATAATTTGACTTTTTACCTTGTTGTATTGCTTTCTTTTAAGGAGCCTGAGAAAAATAGTCTCTTTTTAGGTATATAGTACCCACTTTCATTTGCAGATGACTTTCACCTTTAAGTGGCTCTGACGCTTGTTTCTCGGTGGCTCCGGGCCCTGTCTTGGGACATTCCTGGTACAGGAGGAGAGACCTGCCCAGGCTGCCATTCTCATACCTGGCTGGTTTCAGCATCCCTTGCAGCTGTGCCAGGGGCCAAGTGCTGTGTTTCTTTGGTCTTTTGCTTAGCTCTGTGTTTGAAAACGTCCGGTTTAGTTTAGTTTCTCAGTGTGGCGCACTCGTGTTTCTTCTGAGCACTCAGACCTTCAGTAGATCTCTACAAGCCAGTCGCAGGGCTCTCTATAAGCTGCCCGTTCACTTTGGATGCTCACCTAATGAATAAAGCAGACTATTCTTTTTTTAAATAATATTTTTCTATTACAGTGGCAAACTTTCTGCAGATGGCTCTGCCACTCTGCACTCCTTTATGTTATTAAAGATGTGCTAAGATGCAAGACATTAAGTGAGCTGTGTTGTAGGTTCAAGTTCTTGGTAGTCTGAACTACATGAACTAGTAACTTTTTTTTTGAGTGTGAGAATTAGCAATCTGTATTAAATCTAGCAAGCAGGAAAAAGGAAAAACAGGTAATATACATTGTAGTAGAACTTAGACACACAAACCAGGAAATAACCAGTATTTGAGGTTAAACTGCTTTTGATCTTGAAGACAGGCCGGCATCTTCGTTCTCAAATCTGATGGAGCATTCTGGAAAAGGACAAAAAGAGAAAATCTCCCCCCAGGAGGTTGAACACTGCATGGAAATTCTACTTTAGCCAGTAGACATTTTGCCAGCCGCCTTGTTCTTCTTATTGTTTATAACAGGCCTTAATAAGCTTTTTTAGAAAGCTATTAGTGTTGTCGTATTGCATTAAGTCCTCTATGCATAATAATTTAACACCAAATGAAACAATTACATGGCTGCAGGTCAATAAGTGGAAGTTTTAATGATTTATTAAGAGAAGCATGACTATTATGCATTAACCATACTGGAATGTAGTGTTTTGTACTAAGTACTGTATTTGAAGATATATCTTAATGTGCAGTTTGGCCCAGTTTTATGTCGCTGGGGGAAATGTAGCCAATATAGTTATATTATTTCCTGGCTTTGTATGGGTTAACTTTGGGATGAATCTCTTAGTTTTCCCAACTGATTGCTTGCTTCCTTTGTAGAGAGAGGGAAATAAATTTGAAGTATTTTCATAGCTTTGGCTTTTTTGTTAAAATAATTTTTTCCTAAAAATCTAGGTTTCGCCTCATGGGTTTGACAGTGTGAATATTTATGACAAATGTAGGAATTTTCCATCCCATTAAAGTTTCAGCAGATAATTTCAGCAGATACTCCTTCAGAACAAAAGGAATGCTGTTACTTGGTGAAGAGTCATTAAAAGCTCGTAAATATTTAATAGAATATGATACCTTTCATTCAGTCATTAAATGGTATTTGATGATTTCTTCACCCATTATGTACAAGAGAGTTTTGCTGGCCAGTTAAGGATTTCTTCAGCCCCACTTGTTTCAACAGTAGCTGAATAACAACAAAAAGCCCTGTGATGGTTCAATTCCAGTTAGCGGTAGTTGCACAAGAAAGGCAAAACAAGTGAAACAGAAGGTCAGAGCATGTGTGCAAGTATTGGCTGGCAAGAATCCTATTGACTTGTGTTATAAAATACCCAGTGGGTATATAAAAAAAATAGGGTAATTGTTTTGAGAGTTTTATCGGCTCTCTGTTGATCTGGGATATTTTTGGCAGTTTCTTCTGTTCGGTAACCTTCCTTAGTGAAATATGAAAAAGTAATTTAGTGGATATGATGGTCAAAACATTAGTAAAAGACGGCATTTTTCTGAAGCTCGTTTTTATGATCCATAGGAGAATGGAGAAATGTACTATTCCTGTGCAATGAGGAGGATAAATCTTAATATATTCAAAATAAAAGTACTGAAAAATTACGTGAAAGCTTGAGGCTTTTTTAGTTTAGAGTTTTGGTGAGCGTAGATTTTGGTTTAAACTGTAGGCACTTTGTGTGCTGTGTTCGTTCTTTATTAAAACAGAACAAATCAAAAGAAAATGACATTATCTCAGAGAAATTAGAGTGACAAAGAACTAGCTTGAGAACAAAATATTAGGTTTATGGAAAAAATGCTTTCTCAGATAATTTCTTGGGATAAAATTCCTTAGCAGATCAATATCTAGCCTTTAAGACTGTATAACAAAATTGCATTTCCCTTTTGAACAGTAGCTGGGCATACGGAACTTAAATAGAAATCATAATATCCAGAGAGGTTTCTTTCAAAACCTGTCTGGATTTTTGTGGGGTTTTTTTTCTGGATTTGCCTTCCTAGAAGATGCCACATAAGCCCACAAAAGACTTTTAGATTGTTTCTAATTCATCATATTTAATATTTCATATTGATGAGAACAGTAGGGTCTAGGAAAAAGTTACAAGCGAGAAGCATCTGTGTGCAAATTGCTGTATTTCTTCAGGAAAATAGTTCTATTATACAGAGCATACAAGTTTTCCAATAAAAGGTAGTTTGCTATGGTATATAGCTACGTATGCGACGTAACACAATGGCTGATTTGAAAGCGTTTTCATGTTCATATTGAGTTTGGGGTTTTTTCTCCCCACTACCTCTGATACATCAAGTGGAATGGAGGCAGTTGCAGAGACCTGAGGGGAAGGAATCTGTCTGATTTCACAGTTCTTTTCTGGCTGTAAATTTTGTTCCAGAGGAAACCTAATTATCTCCACCAGAAATATTACTAATAATGGCTTTAGCTTCTGGCCTGGCAGTGGAATAGTAAGGCAGTGGTGACCACTGTGGTGGGAACCGGGTTTTTTTCAAAGCTTGAAATTCTGAGTGTGGCCCTGTCTAGTGAGAAGGTGCTGGATCCATGGCACCCAGCTTCTGACTTTGGAGTTGAAGAATTCTTCCTGTACAGGTAATTCCAAGCTCCCTTGGGGTACGTGCCTTATGTGATGGCAGTTTCGCCTTTGATTAACTGACTCGTAAAAACTGATAGATATTGCCACTTAATTACACAGCCCCACAGTTAGGCATGCTTCTATTTCAGTTCAAAGCATTTTGCAGCCTGATATAAGGCATGTATATGATGCTCAGCAAATAGCTAGAGAACTAAAACTCAGCAGCTGTCTCCTTTCTGCGTCCATTTTCAATAATTAATTTGATATCCTGTGATATCAATTGGGAGAGTGGTGGTGCTAGTTTTACAACTGCTAAATTCAGTATGATCAGAACAAAAGCTTTTGTGTTCCTAAATGCAAGAGTAGTAAAGCCGGTCCTGATTATACTAATTTGAAATAAGCGGTAGTGGTGTAAAATTTGATGATGACCATTAGAACTTCATACCAGTTTTTATTGTCAGGAGTGCAGACAGCGTATAGACTCTAAGGAATCGTTCTTTATGGTATCTCTCTGAGCACTGAGGCAGTCTCCTTTTTCAAAGGAAAATAGAGCTCAGAGTAAACACCACTGAAGAAGCGCCTCCTTGGGCTAGAAATTGCAGTATCGTCAATGTTTGCACAGAGCTGAGAAAGCGTGTGAACAAACTTTTCTTGTGGCCAGTGCTTTTGCACCTAGATGTAGGTGTGAGGTTGTTTGCATGTCTGTGTGAAGCTGTGTCCGCAGATCCTGTGGCTGCCTCTGTGGAGTTGCATTCGCATGTGGCTGTAAATACAGAATTAGAATTGGAGGGAGGTCACGTCACTGTAAATACAGAATTACAATTGGAGGGAGGTCATGTCGCTGTAAATACAGAATTACAATTGGAGGGAGGTAGGTCAGAAGGGCCCTCCAGAGAGCATCTGCTCCAGCCTCCCAGCTGCAGCGGGTCCTGTTAGAGCAGGTTGCTCAGGGTTTTGCATTTGTGTTTGAGCTTCCTGAAGTTCACTCCAGCCCATTTTTTCCCGGCCTGTCAAGGCCCTTGTGAGGAGCAGCTCCACCATCTGGTGTATCAACAGACTCATCCAAGTTGGTTATTAAATTACTCCATTATTCTCCGCAAATCGTAGATGCGGAATCTCTCTCTTCCTCTGAAAGCTGGTGCATAGAAGTGTCATTTGTTCTGTGACCTTCTGGATCTAACTTAGATACTTTCCTTACTCCCTGCTGCTCCAGCAAGTCCAGTGATCCCCTTGCAAGGAGCGACTCAGTGGTGCTGAAAATAGTTTCCCCCTCTGTGAATGGCATCAGATTTTGTGCATTTCAAACACTGCAAAGAGTTTTGCAACATTTCGGAAGAGAAACCGTAGCTGACCACGGGTGGCAGCGATGCTGTGCAGCCCGGGGCTGGGGCTGCTGATGGAGGGAGGTGTGTGTGACCATGGCTGGCCGTTGGTAAGCCAGGGAAGGCTAAGGGATGCCGATGGATAAATAGTGTATGCCCTGAGACACCTCCTGAAAACGCATCAACCTCCAGTGTATTTGATGAGAAACTGCGTGTTTCAGGCTATCTTTGCCAGCCTTCCAATGAGCCAGTGGAGTTTTCTTTTCTCTCTGGCACTATTGTTAGTGTGTGAACTTTCTACTCATCCGCTTGTGCTTCTTGTTATAATTCTCAGATCTATGCTCTCTAAGCGTGGGACACTTCATTATTTTAGTCATTTGGTACAGTAGTTTATTATTAATTATGCTTTCACGGTCGAGCAATCATGTTACTTCATTGCATTTATTCTTCGCCGATGTATAAATGGATTATTTGTAACGAGACAGCTATGGGTTGCTGCTGAATGTGGATTTTGCAACTCCAGCCTGAGAAGGATAATTCCCCCGCTGCACTCAGCCTTTGAAAAGGAATCGCCGCGAGACGTTTCAGGAAACCGCAGATGTGTTCATTGCCGGCTGGAGAAAGAAAACATGTGCGAGGCTGCGGAAAATGGCGTTAATTATTTTAGGAATTAACATTGCACAGAGAGGAGGCGAACTGCCAGCGTAAAGAAGCCGCCCGATTTCTGATGGGCCTGCGCAGTTTCATGGAGCCTTTTCACGCACCTTTCTGCACCTGCGCTCAGGGGCTCCCCAGCCGTACCCGCAGAGCCTTGGGCACTGTCCCCTTCCATGTGTGGCCTCAGGTTCCTTCTCTGCCATCGTCTTATGACAGCAAGGTGATGACCCACGGGAACTTGCTGGTACTTGGCCTTCTCCATCTCTGTTTTATCTGCTTTTGTGCTTGTGTCTGTGATCTGGAAGAGAAATAACCTTGACAGGTTTGTGGGCTGCTTGGCACGCTAAGCATAAAGATTCCAAGTGCTGCCGTAAAGCCCACAGAAATAATTAGCAGTACGGCTCCCTCTGAACTGGCGTTTTCCCTGGAGCAGGTTTGTTCTCGTGGCCGTGCGGAGCGGTGCTGATGGTGTGGGGTCAGAGCTCCCAGCTCTGCTCCCAGCTGGTTTTCGGCAGGGCCGCGTGCTCCCTGCTCACCTGCGCGGGCTGGGACCCCGAACAGGGCACCGTCGCTCTACAAAGAGCCGTGACCCATTTCCAGATTATGCAGGTCTCCAAGGCCCTTTTAATTCAGTGAGGTGAATTCTCTTTTAGAAGGTGTGGAGGACGAACAGAACACTTTATTGGGGCAGGTTTGGGGAACACCGGCAATCAGCGAGCGAGGCCTGGATTTTACATTACGCTGTTACAAGATTCGGTTGTAAGGGTCAGTTAAAATGGAGAAATTCGTAGTATTTTTGCAGGAATTATCTTAGGAATTTATGTTTAATATTTGTCCAATATGTGTTAAGCCACTTCTCTCATAGTGGAGTGATGCTTTCGAAGGCTGTTTCATCCTGGGTGAGGACCTGGCTTTTTTTTCCTGCTATCGTAGTGCAGGTACCACGCACTGCAAGAAGCAGTTGGCTGAGTTCTGCTTGCTGTGATTTACTTAGTGAGGACCCAATTTAGGTCTGGCAGCCTGGAGTTTCTACACCAAAGTTTGATATTGTTTCAGCCGTTTTAAGAAGATTTTTCAGTAAATCTTCTCTTTGAAACTGGCGCTTTGCATTTTGAAGAAGGCATGGCGGTTCTGTTTTTAGTGTCGCAAAGAAGCTCATTCACGCAGGGGGGTCACAGTGCAGCGTTCCTCACTACTCTGCTCCTTCCTCAGAACCCCACGCAGCTCCCAGCAGCAGGAGTTGTATCCCCAAGACTCAAGGCACACAGGACCAGGAGGTACTTGGAACTACAAAGCTGGAGAGACATCCTTGAAAAGCTGCTCTGGATTTACCGCAGTCAGACTCTGGTCCTTGTGCCTGGAGTACAAACTGTTTAAAGATGAGAAATGGGTTTTTGTTTGCCCCTTGTAGATTTGTATCAGGTATTTCAATCTCTTAAAATGAGTGCTTCACTTCTAAGACTACGGTTACTCTTCTCTTACACAGTTGCCTCAAGTGATTGCTGAATATTTTCTAACCTGAAGTGAGTTCCTGTGACTCTCAGAGATATTTATTCAATTAATTAAATAATATTTTGTTTTGTTTTTGTTATATTTTGCCTTTTCTACAGTTGTTCAGTGAAAAAATAAGTGGAGCAGAAGGAACCAAGTTAGATGAAGAATTTCAAGAGATGGAAAGGGTAAGGAAAGCAACATTATGTTTTTCAATATTAAGCTATCGCAGAATCCAACACGTTTCGTGTTTCAAGTCATAGAACGGTAATGTAGGTTCACATGGGCGAGAAAACAAACAAACCGAAACGAAACACAACAAGGTGCAAATTGATCCATGAGCTTTATCAGCTCAGCCAAGAGAGAAGGGTCATCCCCCAAGGCTGGCTGAGCAGAGGGACCGGCTTCCACTGCCACCTCCTACACAGCAAAGAGAAACTCCTGCCAGAGGATTCAGAGCATCAGGAGGGACCTCCCTGCTGAATGGGGGGAGGTTGGAGAGAGAATCCTTCAGTGTTTAGTGAGTCTGTGAATACCATGATGCCTTCTCACCTGATACTTTTCATGATAAAAATCGAACTACTAGGGTGAAAATTTCTCTTGATACGGAATTGTATTTCTTAGTTTAAATCCATGTTCAGGAATTTACATGAATTGTTGTGGAAATTGAGGTGATTGCTATCCACTTGTTAACTGCTGTGATGCAAATTAAATGATGTTACTGCCAATTTCTACTTTTTCAGCTTTTATGTGCTTTTTTATGATTCTTGTCTTTCTGTGTATTTTTTGATGTTTATAATAGGCCTAGGTCACAGCTTTTATTGTTGCAGATTGATGAAAAAAGTCTTGTGTGAGTTATTTTTTTTTCCAACATGCACTTTTGAATTTAAGATCTAAATAGGTTTCTATATTTCAGTTTCTTTGGCTACAGAATAATTATTTCCTTTCTCTGCATTGTAAGAGGAAAAATAATATGCAGGCCTGAAGGGAGAAAAAGTAAACCAAACCAGAAATGTGATTTTTATAGCTTTTAGAAACTATCAAATGGGAGGACAGTGCAAACTACTGCTGTAAATGGCCATGACTGCAAGATTGTGAGGGATATGTTCAGTCTTTTTCACCTACGGAGAAAAGCAGTTATGGTAAGAACTGTTGGGCTGGCTGGAAAGTTGTAGTGTGGAATGTATAAGCAGTAGGCAAGACTGATGGGCTGGAAAGACAAGCCCACATTTTGATATAAACCTTCTCTCCTTCCCAGTACTACCTGCCAATGAATATGTTTTTGGTAAAATCCTGTCATAACTACAACATGGCTATTTATTTTAAGCTACAGTATTTGCTTTATTTTAAATAAAATTTCTTAATTAGCGAGGATAGTGTATTATGTCTTATAAAATTATAAACTTTCTAGTAATTGATTTGCTTGTTGCTAATTGTGTTGCTTTTCTTTTTCAGAAAATTGATGTTACTAATAAAGCTGTAGCAGAGCTTCTGTCCAAATCCACGGAGTATCTTCAGCCCAATCCAGGTAGGAAAGCAACAATAGGTGTTGAATTTTGCTGAACATTGACTTCTTACTTGGAAATTCATCCTAGGTAAATAAAAGATAATTAGGACATTTTTGTGAGGCTTATGGGTGTCCTTGAGAACTTTACCTGTGTCTGCAATGAACAACTGTAAATTCAAGCAAGAGAGGGAGAGAAAGAGCGCATGAATTTGGCTTTGGCTGTGGTTGTGTCTTTTCTGCCATACTTCTAATCAGGGAGTTCACAAGCAGTAACGTTTAAAGGAATGCGAGTGTTGGTGAATATCCAGAAGGTGACAAGCACTCGCTCTACACACCTGTCTGGAGGAATGGTGTTCATTCAGTTGGGAATAAAAGCCCCTATTTTGAATTGAATCTTATATCAGCTTTCAACTTTTGACCATGAAGTACCGACAACAAAAAACTTACAAATCTACAGACCAGTGTACTGATTTGCTCCATGACGTCACTTGTTAAATGGCTTATTGCTTTAAATATGTTAGTTTTAAAAGGGTTTTCCTAACTTTATGATGTCCTCCTTAGCGTACAGAGCCAGGCTGGGAATGCTGAACACTATGTCAAAGATCAGAGGACAAGTGAAAACCACAGGCTATCCCCAGACAGAGGGACTCCTGGGAGACTGCATGATACGGTATGGCAGAGAGCTTGGCGATGATTCTATGTTTGGTGAGTCTGTGTATCTCCTCTGTGAATATTTCAGCATAAAGTTCTTTGCAGAATATTACTCGGGGATGTAACCTATGTAAATAGCTACTGCAGGTAAGAGGGAAAGTTAGGTATAGTGGTCAGGGGGTGATTGGTATAATTAACAAAACATGATGCATCTGCATATTTGTCCTCCTCTGTTGCAGATGGATTTGATAACACTATTACTGATGCTGTCTGATGATTCACGTTATTACCGTAGCTATTTTCGTTTCTAAGTTGCTAAACTGAAATAATTTAGAGTGATTGTTAGATGCACTGTTTTTCTGTTAACCTTTAAATAAAAATGGTTACCCTGTATTTGAGAAGTCAACTAAGGGAAAAATTTCTCTTGGAAAAAATAAACAGTAGCTCTGGGTATTTTGTAGTTTTTTGTAGTAATCTGGTATTTCTTTGCTTTGGAGCAGTGCATCTTAAATACGCATTTTCTTATTTTTGTGAAAATAAGCTTGGCCATGCTACGGGTCTTTGGTAAATCAAATCTTACCTATTTCCTCTTAAGTAGGTGACTATGGCTCAGAGAGAGCGTATGGGCTGGGTCTGCATGCAGAACCAATACACAGCTGGCTGGCTTTGTTACATACTCTTGTTAATAGCTGTGATTTTACACGTTGTGATTATCTTGAAATAGCACCAGCTCTGTTGCGTAGGGACCTTGCGCTCGCGCCCAAGTCGGTGCCGCACAGGGAGAGATGCTGCTGGTAGAACAAAGGCTCCTTTACTCTCCTTGTGTAGAGTGAAGTGGGACAACTCGTCTGTGAGCTGGATGTATTTGTGTTTTTGCAAAAGCAACGGGAATGCTGAATAAAACTAGGAAAGGGAAAGAACATTTCAAACACTGTTCTGCCTTCTGATGCTTATATGCTTCGTAAAGTATATGGTATGTTAAAGAGGAGGTTTTCAAGAAGCGTCAACAATTGTGACCAAAAGGAGGTTTGGAAAAGAAAAATGTATGTGAAGAAGCTATAAAACATGATTTTGTGATCAAAAAGTTACTGTCTTTTTGCATATTTAATGATGTCACTGAAGTTGTACAAATTAATCAGCTTGATTTGCAGTTCTCAAAGTGAAGTAGGTTTATTACCTATGCAAATACAGTGGAGAAAAAAGAATATATATATGCACTTTTTTTTTTCCTGAGGGGTTTCAGGCAAAAAACCAAAGTATACTTTGGAACAAGAACTTTCCAGTTGCAGTTTTCTGTAGGGGACAAACAAATGCATCGCTTGAGTTTTGCAGTTGGTTGGTTTGTTTGTTTGTTAATCTTCAAGGGCTACAGCAGATACAAAACACCTGTTTGAAATAGCTGTTTCATAATACGAATTTTCTGGTTTTACATATATTGAGATGTAAGTTGCCTATTCTTTACCATAGGCCTTGCACTACTGGATGCTGGTGAGAGCATGAAGCAAATGGCAGAGGTGAAGGACTCACTTGATATTAATGTCAAACAAAATTTTATTGATCCTCTACAGTTATTGCAGGACAAAGATTTAAAAGAGATTGGGGTAAGTTTTTCTGGGTAAAGGTTCGCATCAATAACCAGAATCAATCAAACTCTAGTTCCCTGAGATACTTCTCTTGAAAGAAATAAGGTAAATAAATTTCACTGCATTTGAGTTTGTCTCTCTAGCAAAACAATGATGAAATCTGCTTAAAATCAATTCCTGGCTATTTCTCACTTGTGTAACTTACTAAATTTGCTATGTTGTTTGTACATTCAGTACCAGAAGGATAGCAAAGGAAATTATATTCTTTATTTTTCTGCTGTTTTATTTTAACTGACATTTTTATTACTTTTTATGAACATGTGAGTGGGCTCTGATTTACTGCAATTGATTATCCTGTTTTTCCATCTCTGTCAGCCTGAAACTGTTAATAATGAAGGATTAATATAACTGTTGAAAACAGCTATTCAGGGCAATCACAGAATGATCTGAAAAGTGCCATAAACTGTTGAAGTGCCGTATGCCACTATAGGAAAAATATAGGAATCTGAGGGATGCATTTTAACCTTTAGAGTTAAGTTTTTCAGTGCTTTTGTTTACAATGTGACAATTCAAAGAAAGCCAGGCAGTCTGTGTCTGAGTCAGTTGATTGCAATAAACTTGGGTAATAAGCAAGTTAAAACCCTGATGAAATGCAGAAATGAAAGTTATTTTATTTGTTTACACATAAATGAATGTGGAAAGCGTAGTAATAATGTCTTGGTGTCTGTAGCTGTCTCCTGTGATACATAGTTGTTTTCAGTTGTAGTTCTTCTGAACTGATGAAAAGAAATTGTTTGACATTAGCTTTAATGAGTATTTTGTACTGTCACTTGGAGTCCATTCTGTAAGTCTGTCAGTCCGTGATTTTTGGCAACAGAAAAGCCTGTGTAGTTATATCAGACAGAAGTGTCAAATTGACGCCTGACAAAGCGAACATGAATACAGGATTTGTTGGAGTGCTGCTTATAGGGTGAGAGGGGAAAATAAGCCTGTAACTTTTAGCTGTCATATTGCAAACAATTCAAGAGGTAAAATTGAATTAAATGTGGAATATAGGGACACACAGACATTTCGATTGGATCTTGCTTCTCCTTTAGACAATCTGAGGTCTTGCACATTTAGTGAAGTTCATGAGTTGGATGCCCAAGTTTAGCAAATCAAGGTACCCAGTTCCCCAATTGTTGATATATGGCTGTTTATTTAAAGTCTGTACAGTTTAAAATTTCATTCCTGTATAAGGCCCTAGATTTAGCTTATGCTGCCTTAGATCAAAATGATGGGCTGGATGGTCTCGTGAGTTTTGTATTCCGTTGATTCTGCATAAATTTGCATCCATAACTGAAATTTCCTTAAATCACAGTGTGAGTTTTTTTTGGGGCATGTCCTGTTTGGACCTTCTCATAAATGTTCTATTTTATTTAGCATCATTTGAAGAAACTAGAAGGGCGCCGTTTGGATTATGATTATAAAAAGAAACGTCTTGGAAAGATACCAGATGAAGAAGTTAAACAAGCAGTAGAAAAATTTGAAGAGTCGAAGGAACTGGCTGAAAGAAGCATGTTCAATTTCTTAGAAAATGATGTAAGTCTGTCCTGCATTTTTGTTTGCTGCAGTACATCCAGGAGGGCAGTGTGTGGGGGATTGGATAGAGCCTGTCCCATCCTTCGTAGGAGGTAAGGTCTGAAAGCAGAACGTGTGCCTCTTTCCTCTTAACCTCCTGTCAGAGGGGAACAATGCACAGCAGTGAATGGGAGGACTCAAGAATTTGGAATTTCTTCTGGAGATGGAGTGGAGGTCACAGAGGTCTTGAGTAGTTTTGTAATCTGTGAGCAGTGCACTATCTGAGAGTAGAACGCAGTTTGATCAGTGGGAGGGAGAAGGCCGGGAGGTGAACATGGTGACAAACCTGCTGCTGAACCTGTGAGCGAGGGGGTGTACCCTGCGCTTTCTGAATTGTAGCTCACTTACAGTCAAAATTTGGTGCTGAAGTCTCTGAATTATTTTTACCTCTGAAAGTCATTATTATTACTATTTGGCTCTGGAAATTACTCCATAGAGCTTGGGGCTTGGGCTCAAGAACCTGCATTTTGGCTCGTAGTCCAAGTCCATGATGAAATTGTCTAAATCAGGAGCAGCTGTGGTCATTGAGGATAATCCTCTCTTCTGTCCACACACAGGGGAATAGCAGGATGTGCTTTCTCCCATGTAATCAAGGAATTGTAGGAAAAGAGAACCAGACCTATTTGGGCTTATTTCCAAAGCTTTCTCTTCTCCTGTAGATGCAGCATCACAAAAAACACGCTTAGAAAATAGGAAGCGTGCTCTCTTCTGTGAGCAAACTGCAACACAGGGAGCTGTTAAGTGGGAATACTTAATTGCAGGCACCTTCTCCCTCTACGCACACCCGTGCAGTGGCCAGTCATGTGCTAGCCTGTAGCTCCTAAACTGTTTGTGAGTGGGACACATTCGTTATAGCGGTACATAAGTCAGTAAGCCTCCTGCTGTTTTACCAGTGAGAGGTGTATGAGGGCAGCAAAAAATACAACATCAACAATTTCAGCACACTGTTCCGCTGGAGGCTCTACCAAGTGCCTGCTTGCAGTGTATGTGTTTTATAATTCTGCCTTGCATGAGCAGCTGAGAAACGTTTCAGTTAGTGTTTGTCATTAGTCAGAGCGCCAAAGTGAGGATAAAACAGTGCGTGGATTAAAATGGTTTAGCTGAGCCAGTAGAGAACTGATGAGTTACAGTATAACTAATTCTGCCATTGGGAGGGGGTGAACTTGCATGTCCCTTTGAGGTTTTTTCCATGTCCACTTTCTATTTTTTCTGTTTAAAGAAAACTCTCCGATTCTTCCCTTCCATTTTCCATACTGGCCCAGTCTGTCTGTCCTGCTTTAACTTCTCATTACGGCCTTGTTGTCTAACCACAGATGGTGTCACTGGGTTTGCAGAGCTCTGAGCTGCAGTCTCTTCCTTCCCATCCTTCCCAGTTCCCCAGATGTCTCCCTTTCCTGGTCTCCTTGCCCTGCAGTCTCTGAGCTCTGGTTCCCAGACATCTGGCCAGGTACCTTTCCCAGGCTCGGTCCTGATCCACATCTCTTTCTCAGGTTTTTGCACAGCCCGTTCCAGACCTCCCACATAGACACTGTTGCGTGTACTTCTTATCAGATCCATCTTCCTGCCTTTCCCACTCAGTCCCAGGCTTCTCTTGCTTAAGTGGCTTTTAGTCCCTCAAACTTCTCTGGCTCTTTCCCAGTCTCTCTCTCCTCCTAATCCTCAATTCCATAACCCTCCTGGCTCCGAGTCATCCTGTTTGTGCAGTCCTTGTCTCTCCATTTTCTCTGACCACCCCATCCAGACCCCAGGCACTTTGTTCGTTGTCCTCAGCTGGTTTACATTACTCTCTTCTGACTGTGATTGAATTGTGTCAGCTGTTGATCTGGTTCTGTGCACTGCGTTTCTGAACACTCTGTGACAATGTTTGGCTCTCTTGGAGTCCCGGCAGAGTTTCTAAGAATCTTTTTAGCTGAGTAAAAGCAGACAAAGTAAAGCACAAAATCGCCATGGGTCCATAAAACATTTGCAGAAAGTCTGCTCAGATATCTTCTTGTGATGCAGTGTCTGAAGACATCAGGATGGAATGGAAACATGTCAGACTTCTTGGGAGTCTGTCTTCTTAATTTTGTCTTAAAGGGGACAAATAAATATCTGTTACTGCTATATCCCCAGTACAGCTTGAATTTTTCAGATTATGTTAGGGAAACGAGATTATCTGTTACCTCGTGAATAATTTTTCTTTTCTCCTTCATATTCTCCTTTTCCTCGGCATTTATTTTTTTGGATGATGGGCTGATACTTTTAAAGTCTAAGTAGATAAATCATGTTTCATTTATTGGTTTATAAATGCTGCCATCTAGTGAGGTAAATCCACATCATTTCAGAACTGCAGTTTGTAAACATTGCTAATAAACACTAATGGGTCTGAGTCATAAGAGCTGTCACAGTGTGATTTCTCCCAGCATTGCTGATCAGAAAAGCCCCACTTTCACCTGCTAAGGGGTCACGGCCTTTTTAACTATTTCAGGCTTGGGTGTTGACAGACAGCTGGCTGGGAAGTTGAAAGCAGAAGGGATTTGCACATTGTGAAAGGAAATGACTCAAGGGCCCAGCCCTGAGTTAGTGAACTAGAAATTACACCTCAGTTTTGTTCAGTTTCCAGCTGGCAATTTCTTCGATAGAATCACATATGCTCTTTTTCAATAGCCTCCACACGGTATCTTGGTCTATTGAGATACCAGGTCTGTTTTGAATGATCTGTTTGTTTATCCTTCAGCTTGAATGTACATACTGCAGGCTCCTTACCAGTATTTTCCTCTCTATATTTCAGGTAGAACAAGTTAGCCAGTTGGCTGTGTTTGTAGAAGCAGCACTAGATTACCATAAACAATCCACAGAAATTTTGGAGGATCTGCAAAGCAAGCTGCAAAACCGGTAAGACCGAACTCATCAGAAAGATCTGAACCTCTTTTGCAGCTGAAGTTCGTGAATGTGAAAAGTCACTGAAGCAACAGATCTTGTAGCACCATCTCACAGGTGCACATTTGCTGCACTCTGTGCCTTACTGGACTTCATTGCTTTAAAGTGTTGCCACCTGGCAACTTCTTGCTGCACTGTGAGACTTTATTGTAATGCAGGATCTGCCCAGAGAGCTTTGAGTGTGTGCAGAATCGCTCACATCTGCAGAGGTTAACCAGGACAACCTCCTTTTGTTTGCACGTTTATTTAAACTTGCATGCTTTGAGTTGTGTTTTGGAGGTTTTGCTGAGAAGCTGGCCTGTTTTCTTTGAGATGGAGTGGTATAGAATCACAAAGTCATAGAATGGTTTGGGTTTGAAAGGACCTTAAAGATCACCCAGTTCAACCCCCCGGCCGTGGGCAGGGACA
This sequence comes from Pampusana beccarii, assembly GCA_013399365.1. Taxonomy (NCBI): domain Eukaryota; kingdom Metazoa; phylum Chordata; class Aves; order Columbiformes; family Columbidae; genus Pampusana; species Pampusana beccarii. The sequence goes on from VWYH01009010.1 coordinate 138,320, forward strand.
CCTTCCACCAGACCAGGTCGCTCCAAGCCCCGTCCAGCCTGGCCTTGAACACTGCAGGGATGGGGCATCCACAGCTGNGGAGAGATGCTCCAGCCCTTTGATCGTCTCTGCGGCCTCCTCTGGGCTCACTCCAACAGGCCCATGTCCCTCTTACGCTGGGGGCTGCAGGGCTGGACGCAGCACTGCAGGTGGGGCCTCACCAGAGAGGAGCAGAGGGGAGAATCACCTCCCTCCACCTGCCGGCCACGCTCCTTTGGTGCAGCCCAGGGTTACAGATGGCTTTCTGGGCTGAATGTGCACATTGCTGGCTCATTTTGAGCTTCAACCAACATCCCCAAGTCCTTCTCCTCAGAGCTGCTCTCAACCCATTCGCCACCCAGGCTGTATTTGTGCTTGGGATTGCCCCAGCCCATGTGCAGGACCTTGCACTTGGCCTTGTTGAACTTTGAGGTTCACACAGACCCACCTCCCCAGCCTGTCAAGGTCCCTGTGGATGGCATCCCATCCGCAGTGTGTTGATGACACCACACAGTGCGGCGTCGTCAGCAAACTTGCTGTGGGTGCACTTGGTCCCTCTGTCCATGTCACCAACAAAGATGTTAAAGAAAAGCCTAGATTTATGTGTAACAGATGTATAACAAAATCCTGCAGCAGAGTAAGGAAGCGGCCAGCTGGCCAGGAACACGGCTGTGCTGCCCTGTATTGTGAAAGGCCCAGACACTTCGTGTCATCCTAACAGAAGGAAAAAAATGCTGCTGTCATTAATTTGTTATACATCACTCAGAGAACACGAGACCTGAACGCCTCGAGTGTCTCCACAGTGTAGGCAAACATCACTAGATGATCTTTCGAGGTCCCTTCCAATCCCCAGCATTCTGTGATTCCGTGACTCCGGTCGCGGTGTCGCGATAACTGGTTGGGGTTTCCCGACGTCGGAGTGGCCGTGGTGGCTGCATGGGCACGGGGCAGCTGTCCCTGCAGACACCCTGCACTGTCAGCTGCAGGGGCCAGAGGGACAAGGAGCTCTCAGCTGGGCCACATACACGTAGGGGGAGAGGTGTTGAGGCAGTTGTGCTGACCGAAGGGTTGTTTCCCATTTTCTCTAATAAAAAGGTGATGTGTGAGATGCAGTCCCCAGCCCTGGCTGGGTTTCTGCGTATGTCGTTTGCACTTTGATCTTTCCAGAGAGGTCATTCCTGGAACTTCTGCTGAACTCAGTGGCAGCCGTGGATGCTCATCGCTTCTCAAAGTCAGGCTGTTCAGCTTTATGCCTCTGTCAGCAGGACTAAAGCGTTAAATAAAGTAGGGACTTGCTGAAATTCAAATACGGTATGAAAATTGAGCAGCTTTTAGTGAATAAACCTGCCCTGCACACTCTGTGCCCACCCTTCCTCTCCCCCCCAAAATAATGTAAAACCTAAACCAACAGAAGGGATTTTTTTCCCCACCTTTCGAACACCAAAGTACTGAACCTGAGTGGAAGCTCTGTCAGTGTTTCTCCCTTCAAATAAATCTCTTGCCACTCTTCTCTGTGTTCCAGAATAAATGTAGCATCTAGTCGGCCTAAACGTGAATTTAAGCCAAAGCCTGTAACAACTACAACTCTGGAAATTGGTGATAATCAGCAGCACAATGGGATTGCGTATAGTTCTTCCATAAAATCATCAGGTAAGTCTATGGCCACAGAATTAACGTGTCGATAGGTGTTTTGACAGATTGTTACTTGAGATATTGCCTGTACCGGGAGAACAGGGGCTCCAGGAGGTGTCAGTGTCCGTGCATCTGACTCCAGTTGGTTTCCCAGATTTGGAAACGGAGTTGTGTAGTGGGATTCCTCTCAACAGTCTCTCACTCATCTGCAATGTAGGTGTGGCGTTCTGCATGGTCTTTTAGGTTCTCTGTATGGCCGCTGAGGGTGGGAGGTGAGAGAGGGAGAGGCACTTGCAGGAATTTCTTTGCAGTTCATTTCTTGCAAAGACAGACGCCCAAGGAGGGTGTGTTAGATCGCTGTCTGGAATATTTCTGGATGCTCATTTCTCTCCACAGTCTGAGACCATAAATGATCAGTACAGGATCTTAGCTATTAACTGTGTAAAATTCAGAGAGGTGACTCCCACCCTTACTGATTTTATTAACATATTTTGCTTTATTGTCCCCTAAAGTACGCACTGAAGTGTGTGCGTTTGTGAACTAAACTACTTAGATACCTGTTGGTGTGGGAGTAGGATCCTTTCCTTTGACTAGGCCCCGATCCACAAAAAAAATCAACTGTTGAAAGTCCTCAAATGTTGTGTGAGTAATAATTAGCAAGGTTACACTACTCATTGAAATAGCCTTTCCGCATCTCATGAATGAAACTATTTTACCCTATCTCCTTAACGGTTACAGTGCGTGATGAGAGAAAACCAATTTTTAAAAAAAGCACAAAAGACAACAATATACAAAGAAAAAGAACAAAAAAGCCAATTATTTTTTTTCCATAAACATGATTTGTAAGGAAAATAAAGGGGAAGCAGTGAGGCAAAGGTTCCCTTCTCTACTTGACATGGTGTCTAGGATCTTTTTCTGAAGTTACTTTTCTTTTTACTTGTTTTCCTTGCTGTCCAATTTTCTCTTCCATCCAGTCTTGTTCCTTTTTAAAGGTTGTTGGGAGGGAAGTGAGAGAACTAAAGGTGAAAGAATCAAGCTTGGAGATGTAACCTCATGCTCCTTCTAATGTCTCTAATTTTCTTGCACTGTGCTACAAGGTGAAGCTATTATACAATCCATACTGAAGGGGATTTGCAGCACTTTGGCAGCTAATGACTTGCACACATTTACACGGCTAGATTTACAGAAACCTCATTTTAATGTTGTGAATTATTTAGCTGCTTTGATTAACCACAGATAACAAATCTGTGTCTTTGTTCTAATTCATTGTTATCCTCACTAATATGCTGACGCTATGAACATCATCTGGCTCATTTTAAAATGCTTTTTAAATTTGGTGTTACATCATACCTTTCATTCTTTTTGTTTGTCAGGTTTGACTGTGATATGAAATAAATGTGTCTGGTTGCCACATGTTAGAATTCAATATAAGAATCTAAATGTTTACTCACTTCAGCTGTGAGGGTGGCTTGGATTAATTATCTTAGCAAGCTTCCAGTTTGTGATTATTAAGGTGTAATTTTACTACCGTATGTACACAACGTGGTATAGAAGACAGAGTGGATGCAGGTACAGGCAGTAACTCCCTGTGGGGAAAACAAACAAAAAGCCAAACCAGCATTGAATGGCATTCTGATTTCATCCCATACCACCCATAGTGAGAGTCCTACACGGCTTCTTGCGTGACCTGTTTTTGTGGTGGTTTTTTCCATCTGTGCTGTCCGGGTTTGAGTGGTCTGGGGATTAATGACAAGTCATCTTTGGATGTGACGGTGGAGTGTGGCAGCTTAGCTCAACAACTGGAGAAGTTAAGGAGGTGTGTGTAGTGTTGCCGGTTAACATAAAGCTGTTAGCAGAAAAGGGAGTGCAAGTTCTTTAGCTTAAATCTCTGCAATGGGAAAAGATGTGTGAGTATTTAATAGACAGGAAAAGGCTGGAATCATGTCACCAGTGCTGTGATGTTGAACAGCGCGTGTTGCAGCCTGTGTTGCCCCCGGTACTTTTGTCTCCTTGGATTATACAGTAGCAGCAGCTGCCTGACTCTATTAGAGACTTTGATTGATCCTCCAGCCTGGAGTGAAACCGGTTATACTGGCTGTGACCACTATTTAAGAATCTTTCCAGGCTGCCAGACATTGTACTTCAGTTCTTTGGAGCTTAAAATGACCTGAACCTGATCCATCTCCTATCAGGTACCTCACTATCAGGAATTAACTGGCTTGCAATAATACATTAGCCCCATCGGAACTTTGTCCATTTTGCAGAGCGCTGCCTTCTGCTGCTGCTGGTTCCAGTGAGCTGGTACTGGTTCTACATGAGCAAGGACTGAAAATAGTTTTGAACACAATCAGGCCATTTTTTGTTGGGAAACTGTGACTTGTCTTTTTTTCTGCTCAGACTGTTTCAGCAAAAATATGGCCAGAACTAAGCTTTCACCTGGGTCGTTGTATTAGACCAGCTGTAATTTAGTTTGTTCTTGTAAAACTTTGTCACTATCCCATGCCTTCCACAGGCAGGGGACTGGTCCGGTGGTGTTACAGCAATGTTCTGGGAGCTCTCTTCTCTTATTATAAAGGATAAAACATACCCACAAAATAGAAAAGTAATTCTGACTTCCTGATGTTAACACCGAGTATTATCCCTGGTTGTATTACTGTCAGTTAGAAAGATGCTTTCCCCTGTTCTCGTTTACTGATCACCAGGTTGGTTGTCAGCTGGCTTCCTTCACAGACTTCTGGTTCCTGTTGCTAGAAAATGCCTGAACAGTTACTTTTCAATAGGTTCCTACACATTACCCTGATTAGCAGATTAAAATGCATTTTGGCATGCATTTTTAACATCTTTACTATCAATATTACATCACCAATTGTGTGCAGATTTACCCAGACCAAAATTATTCTTCAAGGTGATTGCGTGATTAGCACGTGTGATAGCTGGGAGAGAGTCAAGACCAGGATATTTGAGAATTGTTGCAATGCTGCAAATAAGACAACCCAAATAACTTAGCATTTAAGAGGTTTAACTGCTTTAATGTACATACTAGAGTGTTCTAGAGTTCTTTATCATGCTAGAATGTGTTTTACAACTGTTTACATGGCAGCAGCATGAAATCTTTTCTCCTATTCTTCCTTTATATTTGAATTACTGGACTTTTCCTTGGGTATGCTGTATATGGTTTTAAAAATCTATTATGGCTGAACTTCAGTTGAACCTCTGGCTAGTCCTTGGCCACAGCGGTAAGCTTTACAATTGGAACGTTAGATTACATTTTATTAGAATAAGTTGTTAATAAATATGAATCAATATGTTACATATGTATCCATAAATCCAAGCCAATTAACACCTTTCCATGAGAATGTATTTTAAAAAGGCGACTGCGTTTGCAAGGTTCACTTCTTTTTTCTAATGGTGATTCTGCTTTGTACTTTATATTTGCTTATTTTGCACTACTATGTTTGCATATGGTACCATTGATATTTTAAAAAAGTAATTTGGAATTAAGATCTTTATAGCAGGACAAACAGCGTAAGCCACAGGAACAGCCAGATGCTGTATTGGAAAACTGTTTTCAGGCATGAAGCAATTTGACAGCCGCCCTGGTTCCTAGCATAACCTTCTCTTCAGTTCAGCTGAAGGATGTGTGCAAAAAAGGGTTTGTTCAGAGGGTTGCTCGTCACCTCCTGTTGACTCTTGTACTTCCTCAGCTTCCCTTCCCATTCCTCTGGGCTGCAGAGACCACACTGGTTTTGACAACTGTGGTTACTCAAGGTGTCTGTCGGAGACAAACGTCCTTTTGAAAGGGAAGGCAACTAGGAATGAAAATGGAGTAGCCGGCTGAGCTCAAGGGAGAAACAGGATTACGTTTAAACTAATTATTACTAGTATTTTTTTAAATATGTGTAGAAGGACCAATGGATGAAAGCAATGGAAAAACTGTTGGGGGAGCAGAATTGAGGACAGCAGGGCTACATTTTTTGACCCATTGTTTTATGCACAGCGGCTGCTGGGATGCTCTGAAGCTCTATTAATACGTTTTTTTTTCTGTCACCGGGGCAGGTTCTGCAATGCACATGGATCAGCCTTGCTGCCAAGCTCTCTATGACTTCGAGCCAGAAAATGAAGGCGAGCTTGGGTTCAAAGAAGGGGACATCATAACTCTGACCAATCAGATTGACGAGAATTGGTATGAGGGGATGTTAAACGGAGAGTCTGGCTTCTTCCCCATTAATTATGTTGAAGTGATGGTTCCCTTGCCTCAGTGATTATGTCATTCAAGCTGTGAACATGATTTCATGACTGAAATGGATTCACAAATGTTCTGTCAGTGTGGCATTCTGTGAAAGCCTTGCTTTTTGACTGACTTACTGACTTTTGTATGCGTCTTTTTAAAATGTATTTATTTTATATTCCAAAAAAATTTACCTTCCCCGACTCCATCAACCTGCAAAAAAACCCATACCCAGTTTTTTTGCTTTGTGCCTTGAAGATCACTGTATGAAACGTTTACTGGTAGCTCGCTGTTGCTCCAAAATGCATTTCCTTGCTATTATTGTATGTGAATTTTTTTTTTATCTTTGGCCGCAACGATTTTACTATTGAAAACCATTTTTAAAAATACTGTAAGTGAAGCTAACTGTAACCAGTTCCTAAGTTACTGATGCCATTGAGCTCCTTTCATGTATCACACTGTAATTTATTGTGAGCAAGTTAATCTGTTTCACATTGTACGTTGACAAAAGGCAAAGTGGTTGTTGTCAATATTATGATGCTGTTGTACTAAGTACAAATTCTCAGCATTGAAAATTCCTATAATTTACTGACCAAACTGAATAAATATTTATGTGGGATAAGAACAGTGGTCGCTGCTTCTATTCCTGTAGTTCTGGTATTTGTTTTTTGAGCTGGAGGTCACTTTTGCAAAATATATCAGCTTTCAGTGAAGAAAACAACGCTACATTAAAAAAATGCATTAATAAAGTCCAAGTATTAGTTTTATAACACCCCAGCCACTATGATTTTAATAATCGTGCTCTCTCCCTGCTGATTGTGTAGCATTTATAATGCCTGTTAAAATTTTCTTCTAGCAGGAGGATAAGAGAAAAATTCCTTTGAAGTAAGTACAAAGGGATCCTAGCTGCACAGGGTTTGTATGGAGCTCCCTCGAGATAAATAGGTGAGTAACAGTAGTGACTACTGCAAACACATGAAAAGTCAATACACTTCCACTTTTTGTATTTATTTGAAAGGGATGGAGAAGAAGAAAGAAAAGACAAGGGGGAGAGAAAGTTGTGCTATAATTAAAAATGTGCAAAAAAGCCTCAAAATGAAGGAGAGACAGACGCAGGTATCTTAAGTACAATCAAAATGATAGAATTAATTTGGTTTTGTGTTATACTTCTCCTTTGCTTAGTAAATGCAGATGTAGTAATGACCAAAAAATTCAGCATCCCTAGAGGAACACGTAATCTTTTGCCAGTTGCTCTCTGTACAAGAGAGAAAGTGGTGAGAAGGGAGCTGAACTCTTTATAGGCAAACTCACTTGAATCCAGCTTCAAAGTTTCAAGCTCTACTTGGTTCTGTAGTCCAGTAGAAACAGCATTTCCTAGAGAGAAAAAAAATTCACGTGTATCACAGGTGCAGTAACTTTTCCATTTAAGCAGCATAAATAACCCCTAACTGGCTATCAAAACCATGGCTTTTGGTTTCTCTCCTCTCTGGCCCTGGCTTGCAGAATGGCCACAAGAAAAGTAAAGGGTTATTCTTTGTAGCTTTGGCTAGAGCCTGCTACTTAAGGCACACGATCTCAGAATTTGGACTTGAAAACTCATCAGCCCTTGTCTGAATTCATGTGCAAGTACCTAGTCATTATTAGGGCAGCAATATGGAAATTTTTGAATGAAAATAGTTAAAACGTTCTGAATACAAAATGTATGGGGCAGCTTTCAAAGGTTTAAGTATTTGGGCTTCAGAGCTGCTTTTGTTCCTGCCCCCCTTTATCAGAGGGGTCTCACCAGTCATACCCTCCTGTAGCAGGCAGGAAAAAGAAGCATTGCAATTTCTCTTCTACTTCACCAGAATTCTATATATGCACATACACACACATTTATGTATAAAGGTTTGAATTCTCAAAACGCTTCGCAGTAGGCAGCTTACCACTTAGTATAGAGCTCCTGCTCAGCAGCAATAGATGTCTCATCAAATAGAAAGAGCTATGCAAAAGTTGTAAGCTAGAAGCAAATTGAGAACTATGCTATTATCCATCAGGATAAAGTATAGGGAGAGGTCACAGGAAATCAACTGTCTTTAAGGTTTGCCTACCAGGAAGATAATTTGCACAATAGGATCAGAGAATCAATTTTAAAGTTTGTATGCTAAGAACAGGTTCCGTAAACTATCTTGCAAATATGTGGATCTTATTTCTTAAGACTATGGTGTTACTGGACAACATCATGTACCACAACTATTTCCTATCAAGACTTGCATAATAATTCAAACCTTTCATGGTTGTTGCTTAATACCATCCTTCCCTTGTGCTATGAACAGGTTTCATTTGAAATATTGAATATTCCTCTTAAATCAAGTTCATAACAGTTCAAGCTTTATTTATAAATAGAAACAGGGCAGCACAGTGTATTTCTGAAGGTTTCTTCATCTGCAGGGAATCTTCCTTAAACTCACCACTTTTATTGCTTCAAAGTCTTTTGAGCCACTCAAATAAGATCAATGAACAAACAACTTTATTATTTAACCTGCAAATGTTTAAGTCCAAGACTGCTTTTACATAAATGAAAAATACCTTTAGTAGTTAAAAAACTTTAAGAAATCAAGATAAATAGAGCAAGGTTATAGCAGCATGTGTTTCTATATGGGCCATAAGGTACAACAATAATTCAGATTTGCTAAAATGCAAGTTTGAAACCAGCATCCAGTCTTGATATCTCAAAACTAGAATTCTTAAATAACTTGAGAGTTTAAACTAGTACAAGAAAAGCCTACCTTAACAACTACATCATAACACAGAACAGGTTTTAAATTCAAAAATTAATACTTTGGCAAGATAAGAGGCAGTCAAGAAACTATTCCAGCATTTGGAGAAAACTGCAGTCTCAGCTGCTGCTCTGCCTTCAGTTGCTCCCCCCCTCATGCTCCTAAGGTGTACTTCACATGGCTCACCAAGGTAAGCATTCGAGTAAAAAGAGGCTAAGAATAATTTAGTGCAGTGGTTCCAGAGGTGACTGCCTGGTTTCCAAGGGTTATAGGTCAGGCTTTACATAGACTAGAGAGCTATTTAATTTACAGTAAATCACATACTGGCCAATAGACAGTATTACCCCAGCTGCCCCATCAGACTTGATCCACAAAGCAGTACTGCAGGCTGCACTGATTTAGTTCATAAGGATTCCAAGAGCAGATCTTTTTGATGCACTTTTTACTACAGCTGGTGCTCTCTAGTTCAAACAGAGTGCTAATATTGCTGGTCACAGTACCTTCTCTGTCGGAATGAGGCGCCTTTTCACATTTAGAGGATAGATCTGCCCAAGTTCAGTTTGACACTGGTATGCTGTGATATACGGTATCTAGGAATATACAATACTGAAAGTGGTAGATTTCCAGGTGCTAGAATACAGAAACAGTACATTTAATAACAGACAATATTTTTTACAGCTTGCTTTTAATTTTGAAGTGTTTCACTCTAGCAAGTGATCTAGGCCAGTTTTGCGTATTTCAGCATCAGGATCCGAGCAGGAAACATTTTGACACTCAGCACTCTTCAGGATAACATTTTACTTCAACCAAGTTCAGACTTGCTCAGGGTGCAAACTTGGCTGTTATCTGGCCCACGTAGTTTCCCCACTCAGGCTTGAGATAGAAATTACCTTTGGAGAAACACCATATCAGAACACTGAGAAAGCTGAGGCAGCCTCATGCTCATTGTCAAGTATTCAGCATCCTTGTAGGGCATATGTTTAGAAGTTCTGTAAACTGTGTACCTTCCTTTGTTTCAGCAGGTCATGGAAACCAAATCCTTGTGTTAAAGCAAAAATAACTTCACATGGAGCTTGTATTCTTCTGCTCTTTGTATCCGTGAATCCAAGGACAGGGTCCAGTATGAGAAGGTAGGAAGCTTCATCACATTAGAGACAACGTTTCTTACAAAGAGGTCAAATAGGAGATGTGAATTCCACATTTCAGGTATTGCAGAAGGTACCTAAACACATGTAGTCTATGTCACCTGGGACTGAGAAGTGTTTTCAGATGATCATCTCCCTGTCCACATTACATGATACAACAGCTGGTATCCTCATTTTGCTGCAGAAATAAAACATCAAGACATTAGGCTAATTAGCACATGTACAAACTTCGTATTTATTACTGGTTATCTACTTGATCTTCATATAGGGATTTTTTTTTTCTAGTTGTAGATTTAGTTAATAAAGCAAAGCAAGTTTTTGAGAGAGACAATACTGTGACTATACTAGATGGTTTTGGAGTGGGGAAAAGAAAACAAGCTTGTAAGAACTCGAGTCCATGCAATACATGAGGCTATGCCTTCCTTAAAGAAAGGCTGGCAAACTCTCTACCAGCACCTCAGTTCTGAAGCATCAAAACTTAACTGGCATGCAGATTCATGCTGCCCTGGTTAGGATGGTAAAAGCAGAAGCCAAACCCATGGAAACCCTGCCTTTCTTTAAAGCACAGAATGCTCTCTTTGCATTTTGCTGCATGCAAGAAGTTCACTGTTTTTTACCAAGTTGCCATTATTTTAGTACCATCAATGCAGCAGAAGCATATAGGTACTAAGGACAAAGGTTTGACAGGAATGACATTAACATTTGAGTTGGAGTAGTAGAATCAGTTCTTACCATAAGTGGTACACAACTGTATTGTAAAGTTGCTGATAAAACAGATCAGAGGTGTAAGGAAAACAGTTACTTTTGCTTTCTGTCATTGATTGCCAAAAAAGCCACGTGATTAGTCAATTCAAAAAATGGAGCCTTAAAAAAAAATAAAAAAAACCAACAGAACAACAAAAAAAAACCCCAACAACAACAAAAAGCCACAAAACCAAAAACAAAAAAACCCACAAAAATAAAACAAAAATCCAAAACCACAAACCAACCTCGAGGAGAGGCCAGACTCTGAACATGAAGAGAAGCTTGTATCAGTGAGTGTCTCCACAAGCCTAAAGCTTTCACTGCTGTTGTTTGAACTGCTTTGGTGTACGCTGTACCCACGGGCCAGAACAGCTTTATAAAACCTTTCTCAATAGCCTATTTAACAGGGTCTTGCCCTCCTTCAGTGAGAGACTGGAAATATTACAAGAATGTGCATGTAAGTCAAGAGACTTTGATAGACATCCTTGACATCCTTTAAGCCCCATGGTATTACAATAACATATGTACCCAGATTTTCTGTTTGAAAGAACCAAGCAGCAGGCTGCAACTGCCCATTCTTAGGTATGTTTTCTTAAGAAAGACAGTACTAAGACACTTCCATGTTTTCAGACAGGTATATTATAAAAACATCTAGGAAATGGTGGTGGCTTTAAGATGTGGTGCAGTAAAATGCAAGTCCTCCTTGTAACTGTGTAGTTACACTTTTAGCAAGACCTGTGGTGGCTCAACAAGGTGTGGCAGCAGGAGGGAGAGAATGAGTTTTCAGCTACACATTCCCTTGTGCTTAGGGCCTTGGAGTTTGTACTAGCAAGGGGGACTTAGTGCTATTTCAAGTAAAGAAACAAACCGACTCAAGAGTCAAGTACAGCCCATAATTGTTCAGTTATGACCAATTTAAAGCCCTTGTATGAGTTCTGGTTTAGACTATTTCAGCAATTAAAGATACTCGACTACCAGTATATCAAAGTACATGAGAAGCACCCGACATGCAGAAGTTCAGACTTGTAATATGGTCAGTCAAAAGCCATTTGGAGGGCTAGAGAGTCTTTCACAGGGCATTACAACATGCAAGTTGTAGCCAATGGGTTATGTTGACAGCAAACAACCTTTATTCTATTTGACTATGTTAATTCTGTTAGCATGACCTGCATCTGTGCTGAAGTTTCACTTGGAAAGTACTGAAGGGAGTATTTGTGACTGAAGCAAGGCTGAGATTCTTATTTTGCACAGCAAAATAAGAAAGTAGTTCCTGGAAATGGGCTGGAACAGAAGTGCCTCAAAGTCATGCTTGGATTGAAGAGGGACTTAGGTAATCAATATACTAAAAAACTTTGATTACAGGCTTTTAATACTTTTGAATGGCAATACTAGGTTTCTTCAGTGTGAATTTAAGTTATCTTAAGAGCAAGTCAGGGACACTGGAGTGTCAAATAAGTCACTTCATTCCACAGAAATAAGGTATTTTTAGTTAGTGTTTGCATTCTTTTCTTGGTGTAAAAGCTTTAAGCTTATTCATAGTCAGCTGCTTAGATGGAACAGACACTAAAGCTAGTATTTTTCAGTGTGTCAGCAATAAGAGACCAAACAATTAATGCTGCCATTTGATCATATTCAGCCAGAGAGTAAGCAAAACATCAATTCCATTTCTGATGCAAAGCCATGCAAGCTACCTCCTATGTGGGACAAGAGACTGCAGCACTAGTAGTGAAGCAAGTTTTCTATCTGACAAGCATGATTCTCATCATCTCACCTGCTTGGGATGCTCACAGGAACCACTATCATGAAACCAAACAACATTTCTTTTTTCTTCTTCTTTTGGTCTGACATCAAGAAAAATGTTGAGAGTTGTAGGATATTGATAGTACTTGGGGAAGTATTTTCATACAGTAATGAAAAGAAATGGCCATTGAATGATTCTGTTGATAGCATGTATTTAAACTTCAGTCAGCTTACCTGAGATGGAAAGTCCATTTCACTTCCACTTATTTCTTCATAATCATCATCTTGCTCGCTGCTTTCTTCTCCCCTGGGTACATATATTATCTTCCTCTCTGCGAGTTCCTACAATATAATTGAATTGCCACCAAGAACCCTCAAGAATTAAGCATGTCAAACAAGTTCAGTACTAGTACAGTAGAAGCTACTTACTATCTCACTTACCTCACCATCATCTGTGATGAGTTTAACACCAATATTATTCCCAGTTCCCCAAGACTTCTGAGACTTCCAGACCAGATCACTAGGACCTGGGCTTACACCAGCAGCTGCACCCCAGATCTGCAACAGATTTACAGCGAGCTTCTGAACAATCTTATTTGTAGTTGGATTAGGACTCAGTTTAACATATACAACTCCTAAGTTCTCCAATACCAAATATGTCCAGTAACAAACTGAACTAGTGTGATCCCCGGCAGGTTAGTTCTTGTCAGGACTACCAACAGTGCTAGTAATGGGTTTATAGTCTTCAGTTTAAAAACGCATTAGTGCGGAAAAGGCTGTGAACAGCTTCTACCTGATACAGAGGTAGCCTTGCTTGGACAAGCACATCATTTGAGTCACAGATCCAAGCTGCAGTTACAGACATACTCATGGCAGCAATGTGTGTACACAAGATAGCCCCCAGCCTGGGGTCACTCACTGATCTCTTGAGCAAGCTTATCCAGAGTTTGGAGTGCAGAGTGTAGAATTAGGCTCTTTGATCACTAAGTGTACTCAGAGTATGATTTTAGAGCTAATATTTAGCTTTGTACCCATAAATCATGAGCTCAGCATTGCTGAACTGTAGTGCGCTACAGCTTTTAGTAATGGCAAAAATCTTTGCACAACTTGTATCAAATCAAAGGAATATGGGGAACCCTGAGAATAAACTAGTTCTGTTCATAATACTGGTTCTGTTCATAATAACAGCACATCCCAGTCTGGAATGTTCCAAGTTCAATCCAAGATCTACCTCTACAGAATAGTTAATTGGCATTTCAGGTCAAGTTGTTGCAAGGATTTTTGCCCACCACCCTCTCTAGACAAAATGAGGATTTTAGTTCTTCAGGTACTTACAGATCCATCTAGTTTTCCCTTATTCCATGAATCTGCTGCCATCTAACATAACAAGAAGAGAGCTTTGAATAAAAGTTTGACAAAACCACTACCTACTGTAACTACTTGGCCTGCCTGAAGAGTGAACTGTGAAGGAAATTTGTACGTTACATCTGACACACTTCCAAGATGTCTTCGTAACACCCATCCGTGTAGTGCTTGATCCTGTGGGACAAGAAATTTCTCTCAGCATTACAGGCCAACACCATATTGTACAAGGTTCTTTCCAGACTCAAGAGTCAGTTTTAATCCCACTCCTGTAGCATACAAGAATCTGATCAATTTTGAGGAAGCATTTGAGTTTCCATGAAAGCCTCCCTATGATTTCTCCCAGTACTTCCTCAGGATTAAGCTTAGTCCCACCACTTTGGGCACATCTGTTCTTGCCTTCTGTTGAAGGGGAATCATGATGCTCTTTTCCAGGGAGATTCTGGTAAATGAGGTTGGTCACACCCATCTACCAACTTCGGCCATACATATCTACATGAAGCACATACACAGGGGCTTGTAAAGGTTTAAGGCATCTCAGGCTGAAGTGGCCAAGCTACCAGCCACAAGTTTTGGAGCTCTAAGGATTGGTTCTAATAATTCTGAATTTGCAGCCTAAACTGGTCAAATAATTACTTAATTGCTCATATAAACATTCTGCCTGGATTAGATACTGTCAACTCTATTCAACCTTTTAGCTGTTTTAAGCGTGTCTAAGTAACAAGCCATCATAGTCCAACTTACTAAGTACCTTATTTATTCCACAGAGAATAAGTAGTACTATAGGAGGACAGTGCTAGTCTGAGTCAGTTGAGAAACAACTGAAGGTGTTAGATTTCTGCATCCTAGAACCCAGCGAGCCTCCCCACAAAAGTATTTCCCAGACAGCCCTGGGAGCAAAACACCTGTAGTACCATAAGAAAAGAAGTGTCTAGTCTTCTCTTGGCAGCAGCCAGGTTAGCTGAGAGGTCCCACTTTGCATTCTGTTTGGCCGTACTCTTCCCTGATCTCTTCATCCTTCCCTATTGTCACCTCTCACTAAGTTACGAGTGGGTTCACAAGCAGCCATACTTCGCAGTGAAGGCCACACAGATTTGAATGAACACAAGTACCTCGTCAGAGTTGTTTTTAAGCCTGACAAATTTCCCATCTGCATCAATTTCTTCAATAGATACATTTCCAGAAGATGAAGCATGCTGAACGGTCTTAAATCCAAAACTATGCCCTCTCTTTCTGGTTTCTTTCATTTTCCTTTTCTTCCCATGCAGAAACCGTCGCCCTTGAGTTGTTGCTTGAGTTGCAACGCTGTGTGAAGATGGGCTGGGTGACAGCTTTAGCCTATAAGGGAGTCAGATAACATTCACTTGAATATGATGCGCTTATTTCTTGTCGCTCCTATCTTCCCACTGTAGTCAAGCCTAACAGCCTCTTATATCCAAGCCTTCCATGAAGTCTTGAATATGAGTTTATTTTTACTGGCAAGAGTAGCTAAGTAGCTTGTTAAGTTTGGAAGACAGCCCCATCCCTGGAGTTCAGACCAAGCTTATATTGATAAGAAGAGATTGCCTGGGCAACAAGTATTCGTTTAAAGTCTCTACAGACACAGTCTTTAGTGGAAGTAGCTTAAGTTTTTGACCCTTCTTAGTGCGTACTGAGAGTTCATGTTGTTCTCACCAGGCAGTGTGTGGACAGTTGGGAGTCGGTACAATTTCCCAGTTTCATTCATGAAACTTGAGCTCTGTCTTTGATATCTCTAGGATGTAGCACAAAGCTTTGAGAAAGTCTGATTCTAGGGAGGAATGTCTAACAGACCTTTGAAATTTATCAGTTGAGTTTATGAAGTTAATTTTCCTACACCATGTAGTTGATGTGGCATGTAAATACAATCTACAGAAGACTATGCTTCAAGAACTAAATTACAGTACTAATCACATACTTAATATTTATTTTTTGCCTCCTCTACATTCTGAAGAATACATAGTTAATTAGTGTAGGGATCTTGGATGAAGCAAGTCCTCACACGTGGATCTTGTCAAGCCTACCTTTGTTCCTCTCCTTCCAGCATCTTTCTGTAGGCACTTATTTCCAGATCTAGAGCCAGCTTCACATCTAAGAGATGCTCATATTCTTCCAACTGTGCTTGTGCCTGTTGCTGTGCTTCTGCCATTTCTTTCTCTTTCTCAGCCATCCGCCTTCGATGGAGATCACGGTCATAATCCAGCATATCCTGTAGCTCCCTTATTCTGTTCTCCAAAGCAACATTCTGAAATTAAGGGGGAGAGAAAAATCAATTAAACTGTAACAGAGGATTAGAGAGGCCAGAATTTTGAATTGTGTATTAAAATAATTCTAAGGTTATACAAATAAAGATAGTACCTGGCTTTGATATTGATTAACTTGAGACGTCAGAGTATCAATTCTCATCTTTGTTTCCACCAGCTCCTGCCGAGCAGCATTGGCAAAGTCACTATTTCTTGCTGCAGACAGCTGGGCATTCTCCATCTATGGACAAGTCACTGTTAGTAATTAATTGCTTATGAGCATGTCTTTTAAATAAGGAAGGAAAAGCAAGTGATTTCCAGCTGTTACATCTGGAAATAGTTATGTTTTACTTAAGTGTGCAGATATGAATAAAGTGCAGGTCAGAAAGTTTTTCATTGCTTTTCAAAGAGATTTACACAAGTTTGACATTCATGTCAGAAAAAGTCAGCAATAATCAGCTAGTGAAAATTGCTGGATTAGGATATTTCAGTTACAGATGCATGAAGACTTTGTATAGATATGAAGTAAATGGATTCTCGAGAAGAACAATGGAGAATGTTTAGAAGGTGCTTGTCAAAGCAGGGGGCTACAGGATATTAGGTTTGCTCCTCAAACTATTGCGCTTCCCCAAAAGTTCTGTTACTAAACAGTTCCTGCATCACTGTAAGAAGAACTGAGCTATTTCTAGAGCAATCCAATCTTGAGATGTTCCAAGAAAGGATAAAGTAGAGCCACGCTACTACAAGAGGCATGCACAGAATTTCCAGTGGAAACCTGGACAGAAGCATCTAAAGGAATTCACTGAGTTGGCATTTAAGTTGGAACACAGAGAAAGCCAGAAGAACCAGGAAAAAATGAACACATGTACTTGTTGAGAAAAGCAGCAGATTACGTATTTCTGCACTGAGTATTAAAGAGGGCTCAAGATACCAATACTGTACACTGCAACCAACTCCCAACCCCGGGACCTTACCTACCAGGAGTACAGGCCCAAAGCGTTACTTTGTCCTGCGTATGTGGCTAATGCTGGAAAACAGGTGACACACCAGTTCTGGGAAACAAACTGTCATGCAACTTCCACAGCCACCCTCTCCTCATTTTCCAGTACTACCAACTGGAAAGGGGCTTTTGCACTCAAACAGTTAAAAGTGCTCTTGGAGTACTGTAAGAATACCTTTATACATTTTAGTAAAACTATAATCAGCAGATCAAGTTTTATTCAATAATACTGAATTGCTTAATACAAATATAGCACACCTTAGTCCTGAATTTGTCAGACAAGCTCTCAGATTTGTCAGAAGCCTGACTTACAATCAACTTTATTACATTAGTCATTCCTAATCATTCCCCAAAGGGACAGTATTTATGCTTGAACCAGTTTTGTTAGGGACAAAGCATTAATAGAAATCCCATTGTAAAAATCTGACACAGCTTCAAGATTCTGTAACAACTAACGCCACGAAGCTCTGCACTGAACGCAAGGGCTCCATCACTCAGCCATTTATGCTAGTGTGACTTTAATAATATCAAGGGGCAGAGAACTTGAGCTTTGTTTTGTTGACATCTTTTACAGACTCACTTTTGCACTGAATGTTCGCTCCAGCTCCTCTTTGTATCCTTGAATTTGCTCTTCATGTTGTTTTCTGAGGCCCTGCAGAGCATCCGAGAGCTTACTCTCAAACTCTCTCTGACGGCCAGATTCTATTTCTGCTATCCTGCTCTCATGGACTCTTTTTGTCTCCTTGAGCTCCTAGGAGAAGAAGAAATTTCTCAGAGAATAAGCAAGCCAATACATTTTGAATGAGAGTGGTCTTACTCTACCAGCTTAGTAAGTCATTCAGTATTGAAGCACATTTATAATTGAGTGCATGGTGATTTATCTTTATTCAGGTCCTAGATATTCATCCATTTGGTCAGGTACTTCCACCCTGCTAGCTGTGCTGGGTTGTTTTGCTTCCTCACTGCCAACATCGCTTAAACTAATAAATGCAGTACTTTGTATTTAATTTTAAGACCAGTTCTTTGAACTAGATTGATTTCTCTGCTTTTCTCTGCTTGGAACACATGCATATACACTTCAATTTCTTTAAGCACTATTACTTTACCTATTCTTGTTTTATTCAAAAAGTAACAGTATTCGGTAAGAGAAACTGGCATTTTTCTATCACTTAAACAACACACTTTGAGATTACTTCCAGTCAGAAGGAAGTTGGTTTACATTCATGTTTTTTAGTTCTATGTACTGACTGCTCACACAAAGGTTACCAGACACCTTTGATAAGTGTTAAGGAAGTAGGGAACATCAGTTGCTTATTAATAAAGATTTAATTTCTCTGATTCTTTTAAGCTTCTAGCAAACATCTGGAATTATTTAACTTTAATATATGCACTTTCAGTTACACAGAGTAGTATATTGGGATTGTAGTTGCTTTCAGCAGCATAGCCTGAGGAAATTCTCTCATATTCTAGATACCCTTTGGCACTCCGCCAGTTAACACGAGGTAGGTAATTTCTTGAAGTCTTCCTAGTTAGATGGATTTCATTGGCTGGTGAACGGTCGTAGGTCGACTCAGCTAGTTACCTTTTCAAGGATAAAGCACATCTTAACTTTGCTTTTAAGTGCATCCAGGCATTGTGGACACCTAAAAAAATCCTTATTAATACGCTAAAACTTACATCTTCATGAAGGCGCTTCTGGAACGTCATTTGTTCCTGCAGAGTTTTCATATGATTTTCCAGGTCTATCCTCCTCAACATTTCACTGTGGAGATGCTTTGTAGTATCTTCCAGAGACAGCTGCAGCTAGAAAAGATGGACATCAGGGTAACCAGAATTAAGGTCATTTTTCCAAACTAAGACAGCCAACTTATTACAGGTCATTCAACTCCATTCCCACAGTGATCAAAACACACTGCTTAAGTGAAGTTGGTTACTCTGATTAAGTTCTTATTTCAGTGGGATCCAGCATATTAGCAACAGAAAGAACTCCATTTGATTGTGATGCAGACCAGATTTCCCACTAGGAATATACAGAGCAGCTTTTAATCCCATCAGCTAAGTTTAACTCCTCAAAGTAAACCTCTGATGAATCAACTGTACCATCCATGTACATTCCTCTCCTTCACAACACTAAGTACCCCAAATTTCTACCTAACTTCCAACGTAATTTGTTTGATGCTTAAGAAGTGAAATCCTCCAAATATAGTTTAACTATGCTGACAAACTATTATACACTTCCAGTGTTGGAGTGTGATGCTTTAATGATAGGCTTTGGGTTTTTTTTTTTTCCAAGTTTTCATCCTAAAGATTTGAAATCAGCTTATTCAATTATCACATTAAAACACGAAGAATACAAAAGCTATGCTCTTAGAAACGCGTTCATAGAGTAGCAACTCAAGCAGAGTTCATTTCAGTAGCACACGAGCCTACAAAAAAAAAAATAGAATGCATTCTGCCTAGGTTTAAGCACAGTGAAGCAAGGTCCATCAAATGCTCCCTTTGCTGACATGTTTCAGAATGCTACAGGGGCTATAACAGTACAGCACACTTCAACTTACTTTGTCCTTAGAAGAAACATTACATACTGTGGTCATAGAAAAAGGTAACTACAAAAGGTAGAAGTTTTAACAGACCAACTATCAGTAGCATTTGCTTTTAGCAAGACTGCAGAAATCTTTTTGTCCACCTGTCATTGCCAGAGGTAAGCCTTTCCCTGGTTTTAAATCTCAATAACTAGTTCGGGAAAACAAGCAGAAGCTTCAGGATGAAAAGCTGGAATTCCAGGAACAAATCTTACAGAGACTACTTGATCCTTTAATTCACGAAGGCCATTCTCCAAACTTCGGTTCTCGTTCAAAGCCGTTGTTAAATCAGCTGCTTTTGCGTTCAGCTGAGCATCAAGGTCTCTCATACGAGCCTGTGCCATGTTTAAATCAGCTTCTTTCTTTGAATTCCTGCAAGTGAAAGTTTTGCATTCGTAAGTTGCAGTCGGCAAGGGAGAAAGTTTGTTTTTAGTGTGTTTCCCTTCACAGGGCCTGTGGCGGAGCTGAGGGGAGGAGAGGTCAGTGAGCACTGCGAGCACAGGGCAGGCTCAAAGAAACAAACCAGACAGGCCCCTCACACAAGTATCATTTGTTTAACCAGAAAGATTTCTGACCCAGTTTCCAGCTTGTTTTCTGTGAATCCTACGCGGAAACCAGCTATTTTCCATGGCATGACCAGCCCGGGCAGGGAGGGACGGCACAGGCCGTCTCCACAGGGAGGGACGAGCCACGCTCAGAGCCAAGCTCACCACAGGGTGACCTGCCACCCCTGAACAAGCTGCTCACGCAGCCGCCACCTCTGGGCAGCACAGCCCGTCCCCAGCTCCCTGGCACTGCTGTTGGCCGTTAGCACAGGGCGCCTGCGGCCCGGCCATGGCTGCGCCTCCTCCTCGGGGCGGCCCCGCAGCGCCCCCTGGCGGCCGGGCTGGGCGCGCAGCTCGAGGCCGCGCTCGTGAGGCGGGCGGTGGAGGCCGCAGATGGCGGCAAAGCGTCCCCTGCCCTGAAGCGCCGCCAGAAAGCGGCTCTGGCTGCCAGGGGTGCCATTCCTCCTACCCCCGAGCCCTCTGGACGTGACTGCCCACAGCGCAGGAGTTTTGGCCCCGGGAGGCCACTGGCCCAGCCCTGGCAAGCCAGCCTTTGTTAGCCACAGATCAGCCCCTCAGCTCCTGCCACACAGACACGAGCTACCACAGCAACCACCCTTCCCACGCAGCGCCCTCACAAGGGGCTCTTCTACCTCAGGAGGGTCATGCACTCTTCCCTTCTTCACACCACAGCAGAGTTACAGGGCAAGAGAAGCTTGGCCTTCAGAAGATGGCTATCTCCTGCACAAATCGCCAGTACAGAGCCCTCAGGCACTCCCTCGATAGCCAACAGGTTTGTTTAAGTTGCCAGTTTTACTTGTCACCACAGTAGAGAAGTCCTGGGCCCATAGTGAGATCCTGTCAGAGAAAGGGCTGATAATTTCCCAGGCTGCTCTAACTTCTGAAATCCTTGTAGTTGCCTGACCGCTACCCAGAGTCTGACTTCCTGCTCAAAACTCCAATTTGCCATTGCAAAGAGCAAAATTTTCAACTTATTTTAGCAAAATCTGTCCTGCCAAGTGTCTAAGTTGTGATAATTCATACAATGAGTTTTCCAGTTGATAACTGAGCAGACCATTTGGAGAGAATCCAAAGTCGTTCTGCAGGCGTGATCAACTCTAGAAAGCTTGGACTGCAGGGAAAGATTGGAAAAAAAGGGTTGTTTAGTCTAGAGAAGAGAAAAGTGACAGGAGACATAACAGTCTTTACATACATGAAAGGCTGCTGCATAGAGGAAGAGAATCTATTTTCCATGTCTGTTGTGGAAAAGACGGGAAGTTGCAGGCTTGAATTGCAGAGAGGAATATTCGGGTTAGATGTTAGGGAGAGGAAACTAACACTAGCTCAACACTGAAGCACATTGCTTGGGGGGGATATTCTGGAATTTCCATGTCTGGAATTCAAAAAAAAGGGGTTATGCAAACATCTGCTGGAAGGGATGCAGGTATGGTTGGTTCCAACACAGGCCTGGGGCAAGTGGCCACATCAGGTTCTTGCTCAAGGCGTTTTCTAGCACTGCTATTCGAAGACATTTGTGTCCTCATACTGCATGACCATGACACAAACCCAAATGTTTTGCTTGCAGAGGTTATTTATTATTTTCTAAGAGTCATGGGGAAAAAAAAAAAGACTCTCAGGGTAACCATGACAAACAAGGTGTTGTAGTATTTTTAGTATTTACAGTTTTGTTTTTTTTTTTTTCCCTAGGTATTAGCCGCCTTCGTTTTGGTATCTCTGCTACCACTGCCATTTATTGTGAGTGCAAGTTAAGATATTAATAACTACTCAAAGAAAATTGACTGTTTCTTCCTACAATAATAGAAATTTCATTCTGCAATCAAAGTATGTACAAAACTGAAATTCCATTAGTATCTGTGTGTTAACAGTCCACTTTCCTGATGCAGGCCTCTGACAAACAGGTTCAGGCTGTATTCCTGTATTCTTTCCTGACATTTTCAGAGAACCCTGAAGTGAGTCGTTTCATCCTTGAAAACAGCAATTTCACAAGTCTGGCTTTGACAAGAGTATTTACTATGCTTTTAAACCAAGTCTGGTGTTCAGAACACCACATTATTATGCAGCAAGCGGTGGAAGTTACAGTACTCTACAACATTCCATACAGCAACCATTCCAGAACTAAGCCTGGCTTACTGACTATCAAGTGCAAGCAGTAACTCTGCAGCACTGCCAATCACATTCCCTGTAAATCAGGGTGCCACATATGCTTCACCTGGAAAATGTAAATAATTTTACCAAAAGAATTCAGGGATGTTTGAAACAGACTCCAGTTGGTCAAAACTAGAGGGCATTAAAACCACTTGCAGAATTCTTTCTTACGGCTTGAGCTTGTTACGCTGCATATTTCAGGTTCAGTAGCAAAATGCACATCTATATTCACTGGTGCAAAAAGAAACTAGACTTGTCTTTCTCTGCTGTGCTACTGTATTTGCTTTGACCTTCCTCAGGCTCTGAATTCAACCGACTGATATGCTTATCCACAACTCCTCCTTCCCAAATGTCTTTGGCCTCCTTCCAGTTACCACTATTTAAGTAGTAAGAAAAAAAAAAAAGCTGAAATGCAAGCACACTTTGCTGTTGCTGAAGCTTTAAGTCTCCTTACCGGTGATGAATGAGAGCCAATGGTTAATGCTGTTGGGAAATTATCTGGTGACATTCCATCCTATAAGAGTTCCAGGTTATTTAAAGGCTGTATATATAAAGGCCACGATACCCTCAAAGTAGTTTGTTCCAAGCCATCCGAGACATTTGCAGTTAGACAGCCCAGATACAAACCACCCATTATTATTAGGACTTTAGTCCTTTCAGAAAGCAGCATGTACTATGTATCATTTCCCATGGGCTGTAAAGTTAACCACTTCTAAGACCTAGTTACTTTAAAAAAAAAAAATAGCCCAGAGGACCACATACCTGCTAAGCCTAAAGCTTTATAAACAAAGCCATAGAATTATACAAACACAAAGAGCAGCAGCAAAGTCTTAGAACTGGTATTACCCCTCTCCTCACTGTCCACTCAAGTGGCTGGTTAGATTTATGAAACAGATCTGTGAGCCAAAACCCAGCATGAATGAGACAAGCCCAAGAACTTCTAAGGAGCTGAAAACAGAAGCTTAGAGTGAAAACATGTTTTATTCTCAAGTAGAACAGCTACTAAGTCCTACTGAGCCTATGAGGGGGCAGCATTTGCTCCATACAAGTGTTAAAAGAAAAACTGGTGCCCAAAGTTGCTATGATACAAGTTCATAACTAGATTTAGGGGGTCCGTGGACACCCAAATTACTTTAAGTCTCTAATTGATTTCGCACTACAGTGGGGCATGAAAGTAACTAGCAATGCTAGCACTCTGTAGATATCCAATTACAACAAGCTGGGATATGGGTACTTGTTCCCTCCCTATCACTTCCTACCTTCTTCCCTCATTCAAGAGCATTTAATTGCACTTACATCGGGCTACCCTTTTGTTCCAGGCTCAGTGAGACCAGCCACCAAAATGATTCTAGCCTTAGTACACACAGCTTGCAAGAAATTCAAACCTAAAACAGCAGGCAGTGCATCCCAGTAGCATGTAAATCAAGACCTAAGAGCCACTGGGACAGTTTCCATGCAGTACCAGTCCAAACCAGTTAAGCCATCCTGCTTACAGGACCGCCTTATGTGTGTTCCCTCTAGGCAACGTCTGAGCTAAAAAGCCCCACAAAGACATGAGCTGACTCCATATGGAGATTCCTTCTGCTACTCCCATAACTTTCTAGATGCTTTCCAGTATAGCAGTTTCTTGAGTGTTTATAAACACAGGTGTAGTGCCAAACCTAGTCAGCAACGCATTCATGCAACACTACCTCCATAAGGCCACCTGGCAACTCAAGTTCTGGGGGAAGCCCCTACATCTGTCACAGGGAAGTCTGAAATGGCCCAGCAACACCATAGAATCATAAATACATAGAATGTCCTCAGTTGTAAGGGACCTACAAGGATCATGAAGGCCAACTCCTGCCCCTGCATATGACAACCCTACAGTTCACACCATGTGTCTGAGGATGTTGTCCAGTCTCTTCTTGAACACTGTGAGGCCTGGGGCCATGACACCTCCCTGGGGAGCCTGTTGTAGTGCTCCACCACGCACTCCACCGCCTTTTCCTAATGTCCAACCTAAACCTCCCCTGGCACATCTTCCTGCCCTTCCCTCAGGTTCTGTCATTTGTCACTAAAGAGGAGAGTTCAGTGCCTGCCCTTCCTCCTCCCCATGTGAGGAAGATATAGACTGCAATGAGGGCTCCCCTTCTCCAGCTCCACCACAGCTGGAGGCACTCGCAGTGGTGTCCCCACAGCACATCTTCAGAACAGACATCAGGATTTCTCCTATCCCAAGATGTCTCAACCTCACAGAGCCATGCCCCTGGGGAGTCCCCATCACCTTGGTGGCCCAGACACCCCACAATACTCACTCCTTCCCCAACACACATCCCCTCACCCTGCCAGACCCCAAAGTCGTGCCAGCCCCACGCTGGCCTGCTCGGGGCCGGGGCACCGACCTGCTGTGCAGCTGCCGGTGCTCCTCACCAAGCTTGCCCAGCTCCACCTGCAGCGTGGCCCGCTGCATAGCGACCTCGTCCAGCGAGCGGCGGGCATCGGCCAGCTCCGCCTCGTAGCGGAGCCGCAGGCTGCCCAGCTCCCGGTCGCTGCCCGCCTCCTGCTCGGCCAGCCGCTGCTCCAGCGCCGACTTGTCGGCCTCCAGCGCCCGCACCCGCTCGATGTAGGCGGCCAGGCGGTCATTGAGCTGCTGCAGCTCCTCCTTCTCCTGCAGCCGGCTCAGCCGCGTCGGGCTCAGCGGCGAGGCTGCGGCGATACGGCCGAGGGAGCGGCTCCCGCTCGCTGGCGTAGAGGAGAGAACCGTGGCCATGGCAGCCTGCGCTCCGGGCCCGGGCCCCGCCGCTACCGGTACCGCCCCGCGCAAGACACCCAGGGCCTGCCGCCGCCCGCGTATAAATAACCGGCAGCTGCCGCCGCGGCCGGCCCGGGGTGGGCAGCTTAAAGGGCTAGGGCTGCTCCCCGGCCCCGGCGGCTCCCTCCGGAAAATACACTTAAAAAAAAATTATTATTATCTTTTACATATGCCTTGATGCATCTCATCAGTCCAGTAGTGCTGCCTGGAGAGGGCGGAGAAGGAGCTGTCGGGAAAAGCTTACAGAAGCCCGGCGTTTGTACAAACAGGTGCAAGGGGTCGGGGTGAAAAAAAAAAAATTCCCAGATTTAGGAAAGATCAGTGATGCTCACTCTCCAAAATGCTGCCGTGTCAGTGCTCTGCCTGTTCTGTCTGTGTTGGTTTTTTTCTTTTTTTCTCCCAATTTGTGCAGCTGATGAAAGCTTGCCCCTGCTTTTTTTTTTTGAGTTCTTTGTTGGCGTTTTTAGGTTTTATGTTAGGCTGTGGTGGCTGTCAGCAAACCCAGTGCTACAGTGTTTCAGTTGAAAGCTGACGTATGAGCAGAAGGAAGAATGGAGGGGGAAAGGGAGCCTGCATCAAAACAAACATGTGAAAGTCTGCAAAGCCTTACACTAATGTATTTTATAAAAATCATTGTTCAGTAAGAAAGTTGCTTCAACGTATATTTAGTAGTGACAGGTACTGTGATAGTTGTCAGTTTTCTCCAGTAGCTAATTAATTTACCCTTTTCTTTTTCACTTACATCTTGGACAGCAGATGCTGTACAGATCTCATACAATATGAGCATAAAAATCTCTGAACGTTAGTGTAACTGTTAGTTATGGTGTTTGTTGCAGCAGTTACAAGAAACTTTACTTAAGAACTTAGCTTAGGGCAGTGTTATTTCCTACACAAAAAAATAGCCTTGGCATCCTCTTAGACTTTTTAAAATGTAAAGATACATTTTATGAAGGTTGTAGGTGTAAATTCAAGCTTCACTTTATAGGTCAGCAGGCAGGTAACATAAGAGAACAACGTAGTTGGCCCTAAGATTGCAGCTGGGGATTTTAGAATTAGGTTACTTCTAACCCCTAGATACAAAGTTACAAAGTAGATGAGGACATAGAAGGAGGTGTGGAGCTCATTAAGGTTTTTTCCTGAACTTATTTACACATTTGCATAAAAAAACAAAACAAAATTTCAAAACTCTGAAACTATAGGCAGCATGGTAAGGGTATATGGCCAGACTGAGCTCCTCTGGTTCTAGTCCTAGTGACAGCACCAGGAAATTCTTTTCTGTAGAGCTGTTCCAGTTTTTTATTTTGATATAATGAGTACTTGTTTGCTCTTCTGTGCCAATAGAAAGCTCTGTTCAAGAAAAATAGAAAGTATGATTTAAATTTGAATATGTACCTCTAAGACCAAGATATGTACATCTGAGGATTTACTTCAGCTTTGAAACCTCAGTCCTCTGCAAAGCACATTGCGATCGCATGTTGTTGTCATGTTTGATGGTTGCATGTTACTGGCCAGCTGTTCAAATACGATTGTATGGTTTTGGAACAGATGCAGAACAAAGCAAGAAATCTGCTATTCTAAGAATATTTTCCTTGCCTGCCAAGGCTTTGTAACAGTGCAAACAAAAACAGCTGAAAGAAATAGTTTGAAAATAGTCTGAGCTGGTTTTATCTTCTGTATTCTTCACCTCCTCTCCCTAGGCAAGAACAGAAGGTGGCAACTTAAGAAGGAGCACAATGGAAATCTGTTACCGGTTCTTCTGTTTCTGACATTTTTTCTGACTTTTTCTTCAGTTAAGACTGTAGTCTGTACTGCTTGGACCCCAAGAGAAGCTGAGGAATTCCTGTGGAGATAAGCCTGTACCATCTTTTCCTGCTGTTTTAAGTATAAAGAAATCAGGAATGTTTCAGGGTTAAGAGATATGGAGGGTATCAGGAAAAATTGTGGGAAAACATATATATGCCAGACTAAAGCATAATAAAAGTTTTTTTCTACAAATAGTCCTTTTGCAGGAAAATGTAGATATGGGAGATTTAGATATTATTAGCCGATTCCACAAAGTTGGAATTGGGAAAACAAAAACTTTAAAAACATTTGTAGGCTTTTTCAAGTGCCTTAGTTGGGTCTTGATCTTGAGCTGATGAAATTAAATGAAAGAAACACAGTGTGATGAAAACCATGAAAAAGTCAACTGAACTTTTGCTATCATTTTCCTTAGGTACCTGCTAGCTGACTCTAACCATGTGTGAGCAATCTGTTGGTATTGGTTCCAAAATGCTCTGGGTGCACTAATAGGCCTTAACAACTCTGACCAGCCTCAGCTGGGGCTTGTGCCCACAACTCTGCCCATGAGTGCAGGAGCTCCATTTAAGCTCTGGCCTGGCTTTCAGCTCCCCCTTGAAGCTTTGTTATGGTTCTGCATAACTGTAAGTTTTTTGGCCCATGGATTGGTTTTCTATCTTGGTGTTATACTTGCATATTTGCCTGGGCTCTCTGCTTACCCTGGCTGTTATCTCTAGTTTCCCCCATACTTATCTTGCCTAGGAGCGGTGGGGCAGGGCTGTGGCTGGTGTGGCCAGCCTGACTTTCCTCTCTGTCCATTAGGAAGCAGCTGGACGTTGCCACTCCAGATGATGGACTGTTAGAGCAATGGCTGATAAATGCCTAGATAAGGCTGAGTTTGTTGATAGTAGTGTTTCTTTTTAGACTTTTTTGCGACCTAATATAAAATGTTGGAATCTGCACCTACTTTTCAAGTGTTAAATGTATTTGAGATTTGAGGCTGTGCATAGTAAGAGGACAGGCTTATTTAGTGTGAAAGTCAAGTGCTATCTACTAGAGGCGTAGATGCAGAGTCAGCATAGACAAGTGAAACTTTTGTAGCATTTTAGCGCTTTTCTCTGGTAGTCGTTCTGTTCTCTAATTGATGAGGACCTCTTCCTAAAAGCCTATTGGAAACAAAGCAGGGTATCGCTGGACAGCCTTTGTAACAGTTTAAGAAATCTCTGTATATAATAGTAATGTTGTTTCAAATGGTATTGCTCTGATGCGCTAGAAATATCAATAAACAGTTTGCTGAGCAGTCTATTTACAGATAGATTTTTAGTAACACCTGTCCAGAGCTAATGAAGACAGATTGAGTTCTACCAGCCTGATAATAGTTGCCACAGTACTAGAGCAGATATGGAAGCCCATGAGAGGTTAAAGGGCAGGATCTGTTTCTATGTTGTTGGTGGCAGTGTACATAGATGGAGAAGTCCTTTCCAGAACATGTAACTGTACAAGTGACCCTCCTGTGTCATGCGTCAGCATATGGCCCCACTTGCCTTGTTAAATTAAGCAGAACAAGTTGGTCAGCTTACAGGCTTTTTTTGCATGTGGTGGAACAACAGGTGATAATCAGTAAAGAAATGAAATTATTTGTGGCATTACCAGATGCAGAAGTAGACAATAGGTTTTGTTTGGTAAAACATCCACCTCCATCCACCCAATCTTGCTTAACCCTTCTTACTTTCATTTGTTGTCAAGTAGACTGCCATCACTGGCTGTTAATAACAAGTCCATCTGCTGGCTCCCACAGGAGTCAGGAACCACCTCTGATCCACCAAAGCTCAGTCAAATCTGAGTCCCTTGTGAAAATGAAGTCACTTCCATCTCTTTCAGTAGAATATAATAATAAAAAAAAGTCTTCATTTATATCCAGGCAACATTGCTGAGTTGAGATGAGTTGAATCCATTTCAAAGAGAGCAAATAACTTATCCCACTGCTATTGCACTTGACTCAATACCTCACTCGATCTGGAGCACTTGGGCTGCAGCCAGGCTACGGTGAGGAGAACGGAGACTTTTCCTTGGTAATGATTCCCAATATAGTCTCTTAATGAAGACTGTAAATGCGCAACTTGGGAAATGAGCATTTGCCAACATAGCAAAAGAAGTTGGCAAGTAGAAGAGAACAGAAGAGTCAAAAATGGATTTCAAACTTGCTTTCTGTCTTCACATTTACTTTCAGCTTTAAAGCATAGGTAGATTTGGGGGTTCTATCCTCTGTTAGTGCATTATCTCATGTTTTATTTGCTGCTTTGTTCCAACTCATACAAGCTTACAGGAGTGTGTGACCATTTTATGTTATGGATTTTGTTGGAGTTTTTTCTCTATTTCTATTGACACGGGGACTGTATGTGAGAAAGTGGAAATCTTGCTCCTGTTGCTGCCAAACATTTGATGCACAATATCACTTTTCTGAAGCTACTTTCTGGTGACCTAATTTTTGTTTGGGAATTTTTTTAAAAATTCTGTTTCGACTGTTACCCACACTTATTCTTTCATCTGGTTTTGCTACATTTTGCTACACTGATCTTAATCTTCTGCATTCATAACCACATTGTATTTGTCACTAGTATTCCTCCCAATTATGTATTTCTTCAACCTTGTCCTTTTTTTCATTCTTTCTCACCATTCTCACTCTTTGCTCCTTGCTTACATCCTCCTGTTCCCATATCGGTGTGTGTCTTTAGACACTCACGTAGTGACACGAGTCATCTTGTGAGAGGTAGGTCACCTCATTTACTCTTCTTGCTTTTCCCCAGTGAACCTTCACAGTGAGGGCAGTAATTGTCTTGCTGACCTTTGTCTGTTGCTCATGACTTGCACCATAATTGCTTTCCTCAGAGCCCCTGTTTGTTCACCAAATGTTGCCTCTTTCACATAGCACTCAATAACATTTTATTTTTTAATAATCACAGAAGTAAGGGCCATTATGGACTGAGGAAAACAGATAAGTGTCACTGTTGCATGAGAAGAAAATCGCAGACAAGTTCAGGAATTTGAATTTGGCATATCTGCAGCTCTCAGTGGGGTTGCTTTTAGAAAAAAAATCTGTTAAAGAACACATAGCTATGTGTAAATAAACTGATGTTATTTTACTTCTGAAATTAATTTTTCATTTTGCCTTATCTACATGCAATCTTTATCTTTACAAGTTCATATTTTCTAATTATGCCTACAAAACTGTACCTAAATCCTTTTGAAAAGATATGCTGCACATCCACAAAATTATCGTGTAAGTGCATTACAAATTTATCTCAAAATGCTCATTCTAACATTTTAGTTAGGGCTATGAACATCGAATGACAACAAAAAGTACGTGCCATCTGAATCAAGATGTGTTTGTTCTGGAGGGTCATGAAATTTAATGCATCTGCTACTGCCACATAGGATCATAAATATGCAAATGACCCACAAGTTGTTTTGCTTGAGGATAAAAAGGAATTTAAGAGACAAGAAAGGACAAATATTTATTCAAATACTTGAAATAGTGGCCATTTGTATATACTGTATTGGTTAACGTCAGATTCGTTTAAACACAAACTGAGAGGAAGACGGTAGCTTTCTTCTGTTATGTTTAGGTCTATACATAAGTAGTTTTTCTTTCTTTAAGCCACAAGAATCTTTTTTACTTCCTGTATTGATGGTGCTGCTTCCAAAGCCCAGGAGAAGGATCAACGTGGAACACAATAGGTTCCATAACACCAAGAAATCAAAGGCAGTGCTGTAGCTGAACTTTGTACCTTTACACTAATAGAGGTTTTTACTCTTTATAGTGTATAACATATTTGAGGAGTGTGATGGCGCATGATTGTGCTCTACCCCAGAGAGCTTGTTATTTCAGGGTAAACAAGCACCCTGTATAAATATAATAAAGGGCCAAAGAACTGATTATACCATGTCAGGGTTCTCATGACTCTAGTTACAGGAAATTTGACATTTTGCTTTTATTAATCAATCAGGTGTAACTCTACTGCTGATAACTTTGAGGCCTCAAACCAAAGTGCAGTTTCTCCATGGGGCCTCAGCAGGATACTTCCAGCTTCGGTACTCACTCGACATGATCCTGATTTATGAGCCAAATGTTGTTCTGCACTGTTTCAATAGATTTTAAATTTGTAGTTTAGCCAAACATATTTTTTCCTGAGCAGTATAGACTTTTGTTGTGATGAAAGAATGGGCCTTCAAGATCGTCAGATTTGCTTAGCTGAACTTGTTTCAAAAGAATATTTACATGCAAGTAGAGTCTGCTGAAGAAGTGTGTGTGTGTACCTGTGTTTCAGGAGAAAGGTAGAGCAATGTGGTTTTTCTCTTAGATATGAAGTTTTTCCATTGATGTTCACCGAGAGAGTGAAATCTGGTGGTTATCATGTGATAGAAGAGAGGTTTTTGTTTATTAGACCACAGATACAACAGAGATTTTTGTTTAGCAGACCAGGGATATAATTTTCTTCAGTTTTGCTCTTAGCTATATCTTGCAGATCTTTTTTCTCAGCCATTTCTGCCTGTGCTGTTGAGTGTAAGTTGAAATATTCTGTCGTTACAATTAAATGTAAATCAACAAATGACAAAATATTTAATGGTTGTGTTTAATAGTGAAGACACATGGTCTTAAGCCAGTATAAAACGAAGGGTAAGACCGTAATATTTCCAACCAGCTTCCTCAGGAGAGACTGTGCCAGCTGTACAGATGGACAAGATCATGATGTGTTCAATGAAATAATAAGTGCAAATGTCCATATTTCACAATTTTATGAACAGTAAGGTCTTTATAGCTGTCATATTTAATGTCATTCAAATGATACATATTTTAGAGGGCAGCAACAGAAAAGCATGTATGTAATGAAAAAGCATTGTTAATACTGAGAGACAAATACAGAGATTATGCACGTGAACTCTGACTGTTAAGAGCATTGCTATAGTTTCTTATTCAAAAATCTTATACCAACTCTGCCAAGCTAATGTGCCGTGGGTGGAAATTAGGAGGCTGCCTGGTAAAACTGCTGAGAAGATGATAGCTAAAGGACCTGATATGCAAATATAATGTAACAGACAAAGAACAACAGTTCCTGCCTTGAGGGGTTTATAATCCTTACAGACAGGACAGTAAACAGAAGGGAAGTTTAATGTTTCCTTAGAAAATGATGATTTATTTTAAACTGGAATGGTCAATTAGTTTTTGCAGATTTGCTGTCAAGACTTCTCCAGGGATAAAAATTAGGCACCTAGAACCTGTGAGTTTGTGGCCTTAATATTTAGGGTGCATATTGGAAGAGTCTGCTGTGCAGCTATGGGTTCTGTGAATTTTGAAGTGGTTGTTTTCAAACACATCTTGCCTGGACACCTGATTTTCATTCAGTTTTTTTTCATTTAGAAGGGGTTATGGAGACCTTCAGGGACCCAGGGGACTGCTTCACTATTGAGGAGTTAATAATTTTAAGAGAAGTGATATTCTAAATAGGGATGGTGCAAACTCTGTGCATTCCTAACTAGATGGTAGATCTTGAGGGTCAGCTTCATCCTGTAGTTGTGAACATATTTTGGTTTTGTTCTTGTACTACCAGCCACAGTTTTGGGACAGGAAAATTGATTTTCTGCATCAGTTGATCTAATGGCTAAGTTCTGGCTTTAAAGGTACTTGTGATCACGTCTGGTCTATATGCTGACTGCACNGTTTTCACCTTTGTATTTTTTTTTTTTTTTTTTTTTTTTAAGACGACAAATTGCAGGCATATAACTGAAGGCATAGTTAAAGGACTATGTGGTTAAGTAACTGTAGCAATTGAAATGTATGGGAAGCAAAGCCTCCCGAAAAGTTGATACACTCCCAGCTGACCAGACTTAGAAGAGGTCAGCTCCTCAGCAGCACTCCCGCCCGTTCCCCAGGTAGTGTGCAGGCTGGGAAGAGCAGCTTGCCTCAGCTGTCAGGGTGAACCTGCGGGCCGAGCAGTCCGTGGGCCTCACAACGGCGTGGAGCGGGCAGTGCCGCCGGTTGTGCTCCCGCCGTCCCCGGGGGGGCCGCTGTCCGCTCCTGCCTTGTCCGCGCCGGCTCTCCTCTGTCCTCCGGCGGGTTTCAGCAGAGGGCACTCTGTTCTCACGGTGGAGGAGGCGCTTCCCGTGCTGGGAAGAAACCTACACAGATTGGAAAAGTTTCCAGTGCAACATATTTGAACAAACTCTTCATCGGTTATGTTTAGTTCACTGGAGCGTATTTTTAACTTCAGTGGCAGGGATAATAGCTCTTTTTCTACGTGTTGCTCCTAGCGGACTCGACGAAAGCTTGGGACATCAGTGGAAGCCGTAGCGCGAAGGTAGAGGATTTTAGTGCTGCTGTTTAGCAGCCCAAAGCTCCGA
Source organism: Pampusana beccarii (assembly GCA_013399365.1). Taxonomy (NCBI): domain Eukaryota; kingdom Metazoa; phylum Chordata; class Aves; order Columbiformes; family Columbidae; genus Pampusana; species Pampusana beccarii. Next base: position 171,474 of record VWYH01009010.1, read on the forward strand.
GGGAGAAGCTGTCGTAGGAGACATACTGGTCAAATTTACAGTAGGAAACCTAAAAATATCGTAGAGGGCAGCATGATTAAAGACCTCCTCGGTGTGCGAGCAGATTTGCAGCTGTATTGTGAGAGTTACTTGGAGATGAGACACAGGATGGTTGTGGTTTTGGAAGCTGCTTTGCATCAGATTTGGGGGCTGACTTCACGGTAGCTTTTGCCCCTCGGGGGAAGACGAACCGCGTGGTCCCGGGCTGCCGGGGTCTCTGCCGCCGACACCGGAGCGCCGCCAGTGCCTCGGCAGCCGGGGGAGGGGGAGCCGGGCCCCCTTGGCTGCCCGCCCGTTCGCGCTGGCCGGNTCGGCGGGGCCGGGCTGCGGCGGGCGGGCGGGGGCGGCCCGCTGCCAGCAGCCTGTAGGACCTTGGCGAACGTGCGGCTGTGGGCTGGAGCCTGGCGTGAGGGAGGGGCCGCCGCGCTGATGCAGGATGCTGTATCCCGGTGCCGTGACAGGCGAGGCGCTCCCTGCCCTGCGAGCGGGAAGGAGGCGCCGGCAGAGCCGGACCCGCTCCCCGCCGCTCTCCCGGCCCCAGCCCCGCTGCGCGCCCCGCGGCGCTCCAGGTGGGTGAGCTCGGCGGCCGCGCCGGGGTGCGGGAGCCCCCGCGGCAGCCCGGGCTGGTTCTCGGGCAGCCGCAGCTTCCTCGACCCGCTTCTCCGAGCGGATTCCCGCCAGGGCGGCGGGTCGGGCCCCGCGGGTGGCTCCCCCAGACGGGCCGGTCGGGTTCAGCGTAAGCGGGGGCGGCCGCGGTGCTGGGCGAGGGTCGATCGAGAGGGCAGAGCGGCGCGGGTTGCTGGCGGAGCCCTTGGGGAACCCGGGCACCGACACCTGTGAAGGGCTGGTGTGTTTTGCCAGTTGTGGCTCTCAGCAACGCCTGGGGGGTGTGGGGGGAGTAAGGGGAATCTTCCTTCTCTTATTGCCATAGTTGATTGAAACTTTTGAATGACAAGAGCATTTAGGAGTGCTGAAGGTTTTGGGAGGAGGGAAATAAAATACCTTTTTTTTCCGTAAGGAATCTTAATTATGCTTAGTTGACAGGTGCAAGAACTGTTTGGATAGATGTTTTTCCTCTGGGATATCTGACCTTTTAGAAAGGAGTATTTTTTTTTTCTGAAGGTGAGATTTGCTTTCACTGTGGATGTTTGCAAAATAGTGGGATAGTGGGGAGGGAGGGCCGTTTGTGTTCTTGTGTTTTAAGGCTGCGTGGAACTTGTACTATTTTAAGATCACTGGGGTGATAAATAGTCTGGAGCAAAAAGATGCATCGACATTAGGAATTAGCAGCATTACTAATTTTTTTCTTTTTTTTTCTTTTTTTTTTTTTTTTTTTTTTTTTTGGCAATTTTAATTTGAAGTCTTTAGTAAAAGTGACTGACAGTTTCATGTTGGCCCTGAAATGGTGATGGGTCAGTAAATTGATGGATGTTTTTTTTTCTTTGCCCTGACTGCTTGGGGTCTGAGCTGTTATGATCAGAGCTTTCAAAGGCAATGGAAGTGACTGCTGAAGTCCCAGGGCTGGGCTCTCAGCTTTAAGTGAGTGAGAGTGCTGAAACAGTACATTAGAAATCCTGTGCTCCTTGGGTTTTACCTTCTGGAGATCAGGATGGGAGGGGTTCCCAATCTGATAATTTCTCCATTCAGGAGATAATCAAGCTTGCCCACTATTGCCAGCTTCCCCCAACCTCTCATCTTCCCCGTTTGTTCCGCGGTTGGCACCAGCTCACCCTGCAGGCTGTGCTCATGGCATGTGCGGCGCGCCTGCTCCTCTGGCCAGCGCTACTCCTGTGTTTGCATTGCGTTTCTTCCAAAGGCCGGTTCCATTCCTTTGCCCAGTTTGCTTTAGTCATTGAAACTCTGGCGGAGCCCACTTGATTTTGTTTGTAACTTGAAACAATTTCTCTCAGCAGAGCCCCAAGGCACGAGGATGGCCAGCCCTAAAGCCACGAGGCTCTTCTGGGAGATCACTTGGCTTGCTATTGCTATCTATGCTCATCTACAGGTAGGTAACAAACTTGTTGCTATTGTCGTGCATGGTCCTTTATCAGATGATCTTGCTGCAGACTTTGAATTACTATTTTTAAATGGAAAGCTGCCACAGGAGTCACACTGTAAACAAAATGCTCTCAATCAGAAGGTTTTCTTTTCACTGAACTGAATTTCAAAGACATCCGTCCGGTAAATGAATGTGCTCTCTCTTCCTAGTAATATTTACCTGACTGTACTATGTGGGGACCAAAGGGAGATCTTGCCAGATGTGTAATGCCATGGGTCTTTCTAGGCAGCACAGCTGCTCTTTGTCCCCAGGAGGTTTAGCACCTGATAAATGTTAAGATACTGTAAGTGACTAGGGTTATATAAATACCTGGGTAGAAACATCTAAAGTGCTTGGAAGTCAGTGTCAGGGGGGGAAGGTGGTCCAAAAAGGTCTTTGCTTCAAGTGTTCAATGAGCACAGGAACCACAGAGGAAAACTGTAGCTGCCAACTGATCTATTGCCTGACACATGAGCCTAATCGGTTCCAAGAACTGTGTATTTCAAGAAATATGGTGTGCTGGCATGCAGCAGAGATGTTGTTATAGAATGTCATTCTCCATACTGATAGTTCCCACAGCACAGAATGTTACAAGGATTCTTCAGCCTTAAATACACTGAAATCCAGAAATCCTTGGAAAAGGGCAGCTAAATAAACTGAAGAATATTTTTGGAAATAAATAGCATCATCTTCTGAAGTGTTGTAGTAGTTTTCGACAATAATTAAAATCTTGGTTCTAAATAAAATCAGTGATACTGCTTACTGTAATGCTGTTGTATACTCTTTGTACTACTGCAATGCTGAGAAAAGATTGTTTCAAACTGGAGCCTGGTATGCTGGACACCATGAAAAGGTACATCCCAAAGCATTTTGAATTGAAGGATAATACATCAGGCAAAAGTAAATTGAAAAGGGATATGAAGAACTGAGGAGACTGTAGTAGGCAGCTGAGTAAGCTATGATCAACTTAGGCTGGACTTGGGGGTTTAAGGTAGTGGGAATGGGGCTCCAACCCATTCTCAGTAGCAGTGCTGAGTGCACTGTGCGCTGTGAGACATCTGGCAGCTACCTGTCAATGAACACCTCCTGTACCTGTGTTGTGGTTGCCCATGTCATGAAAGTACGCTGGTTACTTGAGCAAAGGACTTGCCATTAAAGTAACAATTATTAGAACTGTATTAATTGTGCGATAAAATGCAGTGCATTCGGTGCATGTCTGAGAGGATAGGGCGACAGTGGGATCTTCTGCTTTTTGCTTGCGTATATCTTATGCAAGAATAAAATGTTACTGATTTGCTGTGCCTATTTGGCTTGTATTTTTGTGTGCAAGCACTTGAGTGATGCTGTAATAACTGGCTCTATAAAATATTCAGAAAGTAGTGTGTAAAGTTCACTTGATAGTTCTGTTCAAGATGAAAATAGAAGTTCAGAGAAGGGAAATGTCACCTTCATGTTTGGGCTTTTTGGTCATGAAGAGACCACTTTTTTTTTTGTTTGGTTGGTGTTTTTGTTTGTTTCGTTTTTGGTTTTTTTTTTTCTTTCATATTTTTCTTGTAGAACTGGAAACAGTAGTGGCATAGTTTCCTCTTCTCCACGAATGGTTTGGCATAGCTTCACATGTCTCTTTATAATAAAACCAACCCAAACACATTGTAGTAATCAATAGGCTATTGTGAGTAGCTTTATGAACATTTCAATCTAAGTCAATTTTTTTGGTCTTGATTATCCTTTAAAATATTCTAACCTATTTGGCATATTTGAATCATTAGCACTTAACCCCAATCTTGTAGGAGGCCGTTGTGCTTCTAAGTTTTAGGTGTTTTATCACAATTGTAGGCACATTAAAGATATTTTATATTATTTAACATAACATTTTCGGTATCCGATAACCATTAATGCTTTAACTGGTTGCTTGGGGCCATACTATATGGACCACACACAGTCATTCTACCCTAATATTGTACCATAGCTTCCACTTGTGTTGGTTTTGGCTATTAAAGTGCTTATGTCTGGATTTAATCAATTAGAAACAATTGGATGCTGGGCAAGGTCACAAGTCTATGTCATGTCACTTATGTTCAATTGATTAATTTCATCCTGCTTGAGGCAGGTACAGAGTAAAATCATGACCATTTTAAAAGACTGTGGTGGAAATGTGGTATGAACATAACGCAAAGAAAACTTTAATCTGCGAACCTGTGAAAAAGAGGTAGCTGCTGCTGAGAAGAAACGCAAGTTAACTCTGGTTAGAGGAGCCCTTTCTGATTCCTCATAGCATGGTAGCAAGCACAGCGTGGTGCTCAGCTGGGCTCCAAACTGAACTCTGCCCTTACAGATATGCAGCACCTCAAGTTTGACAAAATAATTTTGTAGAGGGCAGATTAGTTGCTGTAGTAGTAAGTTAGATTTCCCAGGATAACCCAGTGAATGGTTGACCACTGAGCGTTGCTGAGCTGCCAGTTCATGAAATCTGTTCTGTGACCAAGGCCGGTGGCATAACTGACTTGGGACTACGTCACTTACAGACTGGCCTTGACTGCGGTCTTTTGCAGACATAGAGCCTGCTTTTTCTGATATGTGCCAACATAAAGTAAATTAATGGACCTGCATTAGTCTAAAGCCAATGGTAATCCAAGCAAATAATATCTGTATGTTTTTCTTAAAAACAAACAAAACCCCCCCCCCATTTTTTTCTAAATATTTAAATGATGACTCTGTCCAAAGAAGTTACTGTATTCCACAGCCTATATGCTTTTGTGAACTGCAGCTGTATCATTGGCCCTGAATGTAACTATTTGTATGTATGGCTACATACGGTGTAAGAGGCTCCTCATTCTTCTCACATGGTAGCAAGCGAGCTGTCAATACTACAGATTTTAGGAGATGGTTAAGCTAATAAACAGAAGACATCCAAGTCCAATTTTGCTGGTTTTAAGTGATCTTTTGAGTACTTATGACTCCATACTGATAAGTGAAAAGGTAGGATGTTCAGCCTGGTAACCAACTCTTTCTTAACCTTGCGATAACATTTTATTACACCATTCAACTACATGCTGTTATATTTGTTATGAAATGTATGCAAGACTGTATATCTGCATGTACGTACTAATGGATTAATGGCAGCAAGAAATGATGACTACCAGATTCATATAGACAAATATGTCATCAAGAATTTTACACGTGGATTCACTTTAGATTTATTCTATGTTATTTTGTTTCAAATCAGGAATATGCTGATATTTTTTAAGGTTCTTACAGTCCAAATTAAGCTGTCTACAAGTCAGTTCATTTCACCTTCAAAGACCATGGGGGTTGCAAATGTCTGAGGAGGGAATAACAGCAACGACACCGTGTCTGGATATTTAAGCAGCATTAGCTCAGGATTTCTATGGAAGGAAAAGTTTCCTAGGTCACATATTCATTGAAAAAACTGTTGGTTATTCCCATGATTTATATTTCTGCAATCCCTGCCTGCCTTATGTTTTTTTTTCTAACTATCTGTGATATTTCAGATATAAAGGATATACATGCTGAAAACATTATCTTAGTCAAAATGATTCTGCCATAACCAATCTGCCAAAAACTACCAACATAGCAAATGTCTTTAAGGTTGAATTTTGCAAGGCCAAAAATCTGATGTCCATTATATGACATAGTGCACTTGGAGACTATCTTTGTGGAAAACCTTTGGAAGATTGTTTTACAGTCACCGAATGTGTTGCACACTGATGTTCATAAAATAGATTATGATCTACATGCCATACAATAGTGAGGTTTCTTAAATCTCCAGTAACTTCAATCAAAAATATCAGGATGAGATTTGCAAGTCCAGAGTTAAATCTGAAGCAGTTTTCCTTTCTTTGTAGGCTGGTTGCAATTCTGCACCCATCTGGAATTTTGCCATCAGCCTCAATAGCCCGTGGTTTTATTCTTAGTTGGAAGATTGAGATGCCTCCACTACAGTCAAATAACACTTTTGAGACTCTGTAGAATTGTTCTGACTTAAAATATTCATTATTTATAAGATTGTAACTCAGTGACAGCATTACCAGAAAACTTATGTAAGCTTCGAATTTATGACTAATACTGATTGCTCAGCCAGTGCTCGTAGGATCTGAACTGCTGTTACCCCCAATTTACAATCTGAAAGAGTTGAATCGCCATAAAAATTGTGATGAATCTGTCTTGCGACTTGAGACACAAACTGTATGTGAATACTTAATTTTAAATATGTACTCATAAAAATTTAAGTCAGCTGTAGGACATGGCCCAAGAGTGCAGATGATATCAGTGAAGGGATCCTTTTACTATCTCATTTACTTGTTTCCATTTTCTTAGTAAATATTTTTATCATAGTGATTATAAGTGATGCTTGCAGTGATACAACTTGGAAAATCAGCTCTAGCATGGTCCAAACCCATTCTTTCCAGTGCAGTAAAGGTGGTTTAGTCTCCTTATATAGCCAGACTTTGAATTCTCTATCTGCATCTTCAGGTATGGGCATCAGGGCTCACAGTCCTGATAATTTTTGTTGCGCTTACACTAGAAATTGGGCAGAGATTCTCAAATCACTTATGTGTTGGGCTGCAAATTGCTGGTTCCAAAAAGATATCTGAGAGTCAAACACTTCTAGAAAAGCCTCAAGTGGAGGAATAATCTCTCACAAGAGTGGCTTCTAATATCTGTTGAAAAAGTAGTGAAGGAATGAAGGAATAGCTCTCTGGTTTTAGCAGGTACTTGAATACTCAGTCACTGCTAATGGCTCGTTCAGGTCTGCCTGTTGCAGCTGGATCCTTCGTGTTCCTCACCACACCGGGGCACAGCTGGCACTGAGGGTGGCAGTTTCGCCCAGTGCCCCAAACTCCCTCCTACCTTCGTGTTGCAGGAAATGTACATGGTCAACTGTGCTGATACTAAAGCATTTTTACTGTTCATTCAGAAATCATGATTTGGCCATCCAAAATGATGAGTTTCACTTCAAAAGAACATATAGTTTAAAATCTGAGTCCTTTTTATTCGCCTTTAGTTCTGGAACCTGTAGGGTTCACGTATTTCTGTCCTTATCTGCAATTTTGGGGCTTGAAGCTTTTCTTAAAAGAGTTCTCCTTGATCACCTGAATCCAGGAGTTGGGGTTTAAGTAAACACCAAATATAATGTGGCTTGCAATGAAGTAGCAAAATAAATTAATTTCAGTGATAGTGGGAGCAGATTTATGATTGTGCCTGTCTGCTTGTTTGTGTTGTAAGGCTGTGCAAGAAATCTTCGGGCAAGTGTTGTACTTTACTATTAAGTCAGTGCACTGTCAAGATTTTATATAGTTGATAATACTGATGAAGTCTTTTGGCTGCGTACGGTCCAACACAATCTTACTTGAACAATTCCAGTTTAATTCTTATTATGCAAAATCTTTGTAGAACGGAGACTTTTTGTGTGTGGTGAAAGAGTAGGTTTGTTTTTGATGTGCAGCTTGCTAGTGAGCACAACATTCCAGGAGGGACATTGGATGCAGCCATGGCAACTCTGGAGCCACAACTAAGACCCGCATAGGAACTGTATAGCACTGCAGGTCTGATGTGCCCTCTGCACTCGCTTTATCGTCACTGATAGAAAAATAATTCCTTTAGGTTTTGAAAGCATGTTTATAACTTTTTTCCCGTAAGAGGGCAACTTCTCTTGATAGCAGCTGGAGTACACAGACTGTCAAGTGCTCTTGAATTTAAGGGTCATATTTTCAAAATGGCCTCGCTCCAGCTTCCAGGAGGAGGTACAGTTTTACAAACTCACTTTTTGATGACCACCAGGTACACAAGGATGCTGAACTTAACGCAGATATAGCAGCATTTTCAGAAGGGTCTGTGTGATGTGGAGCCTTTGTTTTGATGGCTTTCAGGAAGATTTGAGACATAAGTTAAACACAAATACTATTAAGTACTTAATTGTGTTGGTAGGTGCTTAGCTGGATTTTTTGAAACAAGCAACAAGGTAAATTTCAATTAAGTCAATGAGAACCAGGCATTAGGTCCCTTAGGCACTTCTAAGGGTCTGGCTAAGCGTTTGTCATCATGTTTAGCTGATTAAACCAAAACTTTCAGCCTTAAAACTCTTTTGAGAAAAGAATAGGCTTCTGGCGTGCAAGTTCTAGTACCTGGGTGTGCAGCTCTCTGATAATACTTCAGAAGTGCAAGTACAAGCATCGTGTGTTTATAAAGGGAGGGCAGTTTTGGAAAACTTGGCCCAGTATATCCCTTCCAGACAGCATATTACATAAATTGTTTAGGAACAACATTATTTCTGTTTCTAATTTTATATTTATTAGATTTAACATCATTACGGAGAGAAAATGAAAACAGCATTCTCGGTCTGTTTTGAGAAATGTGGTTTCCAAGAATTGTCGGTTTGTCATGCTTCTGGATCCACTAGAAACGCAGTGAATGCAAGTCAGCTCGGCTAAATTGTGAAACAATATTAAAAATGCATTTATGATTGCAATTACTAGATTGTTGTTGTATGCTAACTGTTGTCATTTGTGTCACCGTGGGAGGGCCCAACTGGTTAATGATGCTGGTTTGTACCATTAAATAAGTGGAGCATTTGTTTATATGTGGAAACATGTATTTATGTAATGTATTTTTCTGTCATCAGGTGCTCTGCCAAAAATCGAAGCTGCTTAGAATTTATGGGGTACAATCACTTGTTAGTGCATGCAAGCAGAACAAGGCATCGCTTATAGTCTGTATACGTGTAAGCACCTATAGAGGCTGACTCTATACTAAATGCAGACATAGTGAAGAGAGTTTTAGCTCCTTGATATATTGCCTTTTAGTATCATAGAAGTAAAATGACGTGGGCACACCTGCACTGCCACAGAACGTGAAGCGTAAGGGGTTGTGTTCTTTCAAGCTCTGTTTAGCAGTAAATGTTGCCTGGCCTGCATGTTGCAGAAGCTTTGAGAAGGCTGCAGAAACTGGCTTTATTCCCAGCTGGCTGATGCAGCTAGAAATTAACTGCCTCCAAAATATCCCCCCCTTTGGTTGTCATTTCCCTGCTTGTATATGTGGTTGCTCCAGGCCATGTGCTGGTGTGGAGAAATGTAAAAGGACAGGGCAAGTGGTGGTTCCGATACATTCAGATTCCCCTTTTTCTGATGACAGCTTTCTTTGCTTTCCCAGCTACTGCAGCCTCTTGTTGGTGTAGCAGTGGTGTGGAAGCAGCAGGCTAAACAAGCTCGGTGCTCTCTGTGGATGGATAATAAATGAAATATGCTAAAATATGATTTGGCTTCCTCTCTTGAGAATCTTCTTTTATTAGACGTTTTCAAGGTCTCATTACTCATTTGGTGTTTTGTTTTCTTGAGTCTCCAAATAGTTTTAAACTGTTCCCTGGTTGACTAACATGGAAGTTGGCTGAAAAAAAACAATAGCGTTGTAGTGTCTTGAGTATTGCCTGCTTGGTAGATGATGTTCTAGTTGGAAAGTGGCAGGTACATCCAACGTATTACTGATTCTTTTGGGTGATCTCATCAACACTGTCATTAGAAAACAGGAGAGGGGATGGAATACATCTGTCACTGGAGAGATGTGTTGTATATGCTGTATGCTCTGTGGGGATTTTACTAATGCCACTAACTGATAAGACTGCTTGAACAGGCTCTGGTTTTGTGGCCTGATTTTATAACTCTATATGAATATAAGGTGCTTTATGTGACTAACAGTTACACTTTTCGTTTAGATGGGTGGGTCTCAGGTAAGTCATTTCGCGGAACAGCCAGCTCAGAGTTTGGCAGCAGTTAATGGTGCAAATCAAGTGGTGGGAAATGCTATGAAAGGAAGGTGTAAAACAAAGCAAAGAGTATCATCCTTGCACTGTGTGAATTCCTAGTTTGCCCACACTTAAGTAGCATACACAGTTGTGATTCCTTTACGAATGGGGTGGAGAGGCTAGACAGGGATCAGCTGGTAACTTGTTTCTTTCAGCATAAGAACTCCTAGTAAAACTACTAGGAGCTGGATTCAAACCAATGAAAGGAGATTGTCCTCCCTGGAATGATCTTTGGCACTCCTTGCTGTGTGGGTTGGTTTGTTTGTTTTTTAGTAGAAGGCTACATGGATTTCAGGGGTGACAAGATGAGTACTGAGATCCACTAAGTGCTGCTATACAGACAAACAACAGCAGGCTAAGAACAGTGGGTGAGTTCAGGAAAGTATTCCAGGGAAGTGTTGTACGTACATGCTCTGCGTTCAGCTGTTATGTCATTTTGATGTTCCTTGGGGCTACGTTTTGAGGATCATTGAACTAGAAGTTAGAACCAATCCTAGACCTGCTGTCACTTATGGCTCATGATTTAGAAACTAACATTAAAGAAATCTATTCTCTGGACCCCAGGTGCATCTGGAGGTATGTCCTGGATGCATAAGAACTTGCTCAAAACCTATGTAGGTACCTACCTTCTGAGCTTCTTTGTGTCTGCCTGGAGTATTTTTTTATTTTTACAACAATGTTATAATTTTTTTTCTTGACAAACATATTTATTATGTTTCTGATGCATTGTCCAATTTTAAAGCTTTGGAATGATTTTTGAAGCGCGCAAGGAAATTCAGGTCATCTTGCTTAATTGCTGGAGTGGTTTCTTGTTTTTAAACAAATGCTAGTATTTCCTTGAGCAAGATAAATAGAGAAATGGCTTCTGATATTTTACTAAATAAGGCTTGGCTTAAATTCCACTTTCATTATGTGGTCAGTCCTTCTGAAAGACACAAGTGTTCCGGACATTTTTCCTGCATGAGTGAGCACTTGCCTTCACCCCAGTGTGAAACTGCGCACCCAAATGCTTTTCCCATTTCCTCTTCCTACCTCTTTCAGTTAAATTTAGAACACAATAGGTTGGTTAAAACTATAGGAAAACCTCCAGAATGCCATCTTAATGTATGGGGTTTTACCATGCAGCTGTTTATCTTCTGCTAAGAGGAAACTATAAATGTATTTTTAATACCAGGAGCTGGGCTTAAAATGCCATTATTCATCCGGTGGGAATAGATTTGAAAATTAGTAAGCAATTAGATCAGTAGGCAAATACATTTTACTTAATGTTGCAAGTCTCATGGGCCTTTCAAATATCCTGTTAGCATCACCTGTTCTTAACTTGCAACCTTTTAAATCTTTAGTCTTAAATAGCAGTCTATACTCTATATATTTTTAATTTTTATTTATGAGCTGAATGTTAATATTTTTAAAACCTTGCATGGTTTCTCCAAGGTCAACAGGGATGTACTGGGAACATTAAGCTTTTCTTAGTGAAAATTTCTTCCTGTAGATAACCATCTTGAGAAGGACCTTAACTGGGATAACAGAACATGTGGGTCTTGTTCTGATCTTTTGAACTTGCTTGAATAATGTCCTTAGCAAACACCAATGATGTATTTGTTTATAATTGCTTATTTTTCTTACTGAATTTAGACCTCTGTGAGCCATCTGTCATATGTCACATAGAAACCACGGTTTAGAAATGGGGAAAATGTAGGAATTGTAGACTTTCCTTTTCACTTTTTCAAATGTTAAGGCCAGTCCTAAGGACTCTCAAGAAAGGACCTTGCCCTTTTCAAATGTACGATGGGAGGGTCCTGTCACTCCTTGTCTGCCAAAAGCTCACATTGATCACTGGTAGTATGAGGACTCTCAGTCCGGGCACTACAAATCCACAGTCCTGAAAAAGATCCATGCTGCGGAGCCCTGTGGGCTTCATTAGGTCACTGTACCACAAATGAGACCTTACTTTGTAAACTTCAGGCTACTTCAACAATACACCATTCTACACTTGACCAACAGCGCCAGTGAAGTCTGCAGGCACTTTGCCTGAGACATCAGTGGGAGTTTCCTGGGGAAGACCTGCCTCTGGGAAGCAAACTGAGGCTGCATTTCGTTAGCGCTAACTAGTTGGTTACCGTATTTCCTGTGGTGTGAATCGTTTCATCTCTTCTTCACAGAACTGCTAGGGACAGGTGGCATTTACAGCTGTGTCTGCAGGTGTTAGTTTTCTCGAAAATTGGCTGTATTTATCCCTCTGAAAAAAAAAAAAGCAGTGACAATAAAAAAAGGTAATTTGTCTGTTGCTTATAAGCCTTTCAAAATTTGAAGTGATTTCCACTTTTTTACATGTCACTTTTTTATTTTTTGAAATTGAAGACAATTTTATCTGGTGTTCCAGACCACCTCTATTGGCAGGAATTTCTCTGAACTACTGCAGAGGGAAACATCAAAATCAGTCCTTAGAGCATGTATTCTGTTCTTCAGGAGAACTGAAGCAGAACATTGAAATCCAATTTTTAAAAATCGATGTGACTTTTTGCCAGATTTACTATATTCAGAAGATTCCTTTGAACCTTTTAAGGGCTGCGCTCTTCACTGCGTGGTGTGGTTCTGCTCATGAAAATAGAGGGAAACACAAGCACACCATAAATAAGGAAGATATAAAGAAAAGGAGAGCTGATTTCTACATGTAGCATTTTGTCTGTGCATATGAAAATTGACATCATGGTGTTGGAATGTTGACCGTGTTTTGCATTTTGCTAGCTGCTTTTACTGGAAAGCATGTGTTTCAAGGGGAGTTTTCAATTTTTATAAGTCTTTGCCTCCATAATAGCTCAGTCTTATTTTGAATGTAGACTTCAGCTATGAATAAAATTTAACTCACGAAGTAAGAGATTCCTCTGGCACAAAATGCAAATGAATTATGCAAACATTAACCAGTAACATGTATGTCTGGATCAGAATAGTCAAAGCCAACCTTTAGGTTCCACTGTTACTACTCAATGCCGTCTTACTCTGTCCAATAATACCTTATTCTCAGAGTAAGGATACTGAGTTCTGAGGAAATCCTTTCAAGAAAAGCTGTATTAAGTGTGGGGAAGGCTCAAAAGGCTACACAAACCCAACCCTTTGTGGGGAATTTTCACTGATGTGCTTTCTTAGCTCCAGATGGATCTGTGAAAGAAGGGAGCTGCGAAGTGAAGAAAACAGACTAGCAGCAATGAAAAAGTGGCACTAGCTCTTCATCTTGAGAGTAATCATCCAGATAAAATTGGCAAAATTCGATTAGATTATCTTTCAGTAATGGTCCGGCCTCTCTCTTCAACCTTCATAATCCAACTCGTTTTCCCAGAGTTTCAGGGTTATATACTCTGTAGAAAGTTGGCAACCCAAGTTTCCCATGTCATCAGCTCTATCCAGTCTCCTGAGAGAAGAGTTTCCTGGTACAACATCCTTGCACCTGTTAGTTCTTCCCCAGCTCTTCTCAAAATGAGGCCGGTCTGAATCTCTTCATGAAATTATTCCACGCTATTTAAGCAGTTCATTAGTTTTTTATAATAATGCGATTCCCACAGTGATATGAGGCAGGTCCAGTTCCATTAACCTGTCCTTGTGATGTAGGACCCAAACGCTTGGTGACATTTTCAGTGTCTCAGGTTGATGTGTTTGAAAGAGTTAAGACATCTGTGTTATACTGAGAAATTACACCTGCATCTTCAAGTTAAATCAAAGGTACTTGGTACCTGTCAAAGTGTAGATGCCTCTGTGCAGAGAAAAGCTAGCACTTTTTTTTTTAATAAAGAAAATTTAACCTCTCTGAAAAATATAATTCCCTTTTTCAGGTGGTGGTGTGCAATGTTGAAGGCCTCAATTCACTGCTAACACTTTAGACTTTATTCCTCTGTGTTTGCTAAATGGAAATATATGGATGTACAGAGTATGTAATTACACTAACAAAGTCTCAGGCAAACTGAGATTGTCTTTAGTTGAGTTTTAGTCTGAATAAAGTGTTAAATGGCTGCAGGTTCCTGATGGACTCTACATAAAAGTTGCAGGGCTGCTGTACGAAACAATATGCTCTTTCTTACAGTTATTTTTGGTTGAGAAAGTAGACACAATCAGATCTTTTTGCACAACTAGAGGAGAACATTGGTCAAGAAAAACGAGGAATGATGTTTCACGTTGGAGAGTGATGCAGCTTGCTAGGCTGAGTACCTGCTTGACCTGGGGCTTGCGGCGGCATCTCCTACCGTGGGGCCTTGCCTGGGCTGTCTCTTGGGTTGGAATTGGCTCTCTCGGTGGGATCGGTCCATTCATGGCTGTTACAGAGGGTACATAAGAGCTCACGTGTTTCAGAGACTGGTAAATGAACTCACAGGGCTCTCACCTGTTACTTTCCTGTTTTGTGTAAATAAAAAGTAAACCGTAACCAACTGAAAAAAGCCCTCATAGTTATTCCTAAGATTTCATCAGAACATTTCAGTGTAAACAGCTAAATTTACATATCAAATGTTCAGTTATTAATTGTCATGATAGCTACCTATGACTTACCGGTTATTTCTAGAATTCTATTTCAAGTATAGAAGATTTCTGCAAGATTTATTGTTAGGGGTGAAATTTGAACTTTATTAGGATTAAGTGTTTAATAGTATAATTTGCTGCATATGTTGTGAGTAGAAGCTGCTATGAATAGATCCTCTGTAAAAAAGCATTTGATATATTATGCATGGACTTAAAACCACCATGTTAGTATCTTTAACTAAAGGAAATTATAGGAAGAGATTTACAGAGAAGGGTTTATTCTATTAACTTCAATTTTTAAAAAACACTTCTCCACTGAAGTCGAATTTGATTTCTGTATTTTGACTTTGTTTAAAATGTGCTGTACATAACTTCCTTTGTTCCTTGAATATTCTTCTGAAAATAGCACGAATTGGCTGTTTCTCATGTTTATGAGGACAAAAAAAATAGTAGTAGTAGTAGTAGGTGAAATATTTAAGTGAGGTGCCCTGTTTTCCTATTTGTCCACTCACAATAGACCTGAGGATTTAAGTGCAAGGTTTCCTGTTATATTACTGGAATTTTTAGTGTAATTTTTATACCTTGTAAAGAACTGGGAGAAAGGCTCTCCCTTTTCTACATGTCTGCAGCCCCCAGGCTCCCAGGACGCAGTAGTGTGGAACACATTGATTTAGAACAGGTATCAGGTTTGGGCTTGATGCTGAAGGAGCAAAACCAGCAGGGCAGCACAGCCCTGTGTTTTCCCAGTTTGCACGAGGCATTTGATTAATCTGTGAAATGCTGGTGATTGGCTTGGATTCTGATGGCTTTCAGGCAATTTGGAATTATTCTGTGTTTGTAAATGGTGGGGATGAACAGTTTTGGCTTGTTCTGAGATTCAGAGACCATATTAAATCTTCTTAGCATAGGCATTTTGACTTGGACATTTTATTATTGTCCTGTATTTCCTCTTAAAGTGTGTAGTTGCTTCAGTAATCAGTTTTTGGGTTTGTTTTGTTTTTTTGAGAAGTTGTCTCTTTTTGTAGAACAATTTGCAGTCAGCCCCTTCCTCTGCTACTAAAGCTGGAATAACACAAAATGAGGGAAGCTACTGCACGCATCATCTTAAGGAAAGGAAAAGCACATAAGGAAGAGACGAATCTCATTCAGTCGTTTTTGGATGGTTTTCTGCAAGAGGGCAACAAATTTCAGACCTTGTGTGGATGTGTAGGATTCCCTTCAGCTTTTCTACCAGGAACTATAAAAAGCTTGTATAAAGGCACAGAATAATTACAGCCTGAGTCAGGCCAGCAAGTTGGCTTTTTGCACTATAATCAGGATACAAACATCTCTCTTGGCAAATAGGACTGGGCTCTGAAATAAAGATGTTCTGGACTGATAATTCCAAGTACAGCCAAACTTGCAGAGACATACACAGGTTACGATTTATATTCGGGTCTTGTTGTTTAAAATGGATGCTGTTTAAGCTTCGTATAATAACATTTTACTTGGTATAGAGCGCAGAGGAAGCCAGGCCTGTAAAAAGTGCAAATGAAAATAGGATTACTGCCATAGTTAACTTCAGCCTGGCTTAGCCGTGAGATTTGAGACTTATCTTGTTGTTTGCAGTTTGTAAAGCAGTGGAGAATGTGAAGAGATGTATAATTATGTGTGATAAGAACCAAATCACTAAGAGCACAGTATTTCACACCACTGTTTGTAAATTCCCTAGATTGCGTAGATTGTAGCTTCAGTAGTTTCTGGTGTCATGGTTGTCTTCAGTCTGAGAAGCTGTAGATATACAGGGCAAAAGGAATCCTCTGCAATTAAACGAAAGGGTGGGTGAATTTATTTCCCTGCCTTTGCACAGTCCATTGTTCTTGGATTCCGTCTGTATTTTGAAAAGTCTTAGAATGCTAAAGACAAACACATGAGAATCTGGAACCATGCTAAAGCTTTAGATATTGAACTGTTAGGGTTGGCCTCCTCGCTCACATTAGCTTGTACTGGCAAACTGAGAGCTGACTGCGGATAAGAAAATTCAGGGGAGGTTATTGCCACAGATCCATCCAAAAGTGCTCTGGAACAGTCGAAAATATTCTGTAGAAGTAGTGCCCTTCTGTAAATCTTTAAGCTATGCTGTCAAGACTTCTATTTAACCTTACACGCAAACGGTAGCAGTGAAAGAGAAGCTGCTATTAATAGATAAGCAACAATAAGTGATTTTGCACTTTTGGTTAGAAGTTGGGCATGTACTGGGAACTCTGCATTTCCCCTTTCACTTGCTGTCTTTAAAAGAGCAGAGAACCCCTTGTCCTGCAAGAGGCATGACAGCTTTTCGAAAGACACGGTCAAGTGGACAAACCAAAATTATGTGTACTCTTTTAGAATTCGGTATATAAAAGCTGCTTTTGAAAAGCTTTTTCTTAGTAACCGTCCTACTTCTGAGTAAAACAGTGGTGCCTTCCACTTGGAAGCAGGGGAGGCCGAGTGACCTACCTTCTAAAAGAAGTCTTGGTCAATTAGAGCTAATTGTTCATTTTGCACACAAGACATATGCATTAAGAGATTTAAGCAACAGTAAGAGTCAGTCCCTCCATAACCTTTCCTGTATTGGCCAAGGTAGGAGTGCTTTTCAGTAGCTTGACTATAGCCTCTACACAGTATTTGGTTTTGTGCTTAATTTTTAGTTGGCGATAGGTTCTGTGAAATGCCAGTAACTACATACATGCTGAAAAGTTACTACCCCCTACAGTTAGATTCTTCAAACTGCTGGAAAAGAGAAGGAAATGAGAGAGTTTATCTTACTAGCCATCTGCTATGCCATCATAAACTCCAGTGTGGTGTTCTGAGGGAGGAAAATTATTCTGTTAAATTTCCTGTAGAAAGATAATCATTATTGGAAAGCAATACATGACTTATGACATGTCACAGTTCATCTGTCCCGGGAGCTATCTGTTGTATGTGCACATCTGCTTCTGTACACCCACACAGGATGGGAAGATATTCCTCCACAGGAAGGTCTTCCGTTCCCTCAATGTGCAGGTGGTATGTGCTGGCAAATTGCATATTGTGGATTTGGTAGCCAAGTTCCCAGAGTAATGCACACATAGTGAAGCAATTCACTCAACCTCAGCTGTTTGAATGAGAATACAAGATGGGTGAGTAGGACTATAATCACACGGCCTATCTTTCAATGTTCCTTCTGTGATACCTGTTTTAATAACTTGTAATTGCTACTGGTTGCATTTGAAATATAGACCGTTAGAGGATTAAAATGGTATGTTAGTGAGACCAGTCACAGTGAAGATACTTTCTGCTTAAAAATAATAAAAAAAAATGCAGAGCATTTGAGAGGACATCATACTGTTTTTTAATTCCAAAACATTAGACAATGTCTTGCCTTTGAATTGCAGATGTTCTTCGTGCTTCATCCTTTTTCCGTTGTCATGTTCATTGAATGTCTTTCTGTAATCACCTGGGTAATATTAAAACTGCTTAACGACATTTCTTTGCTGATCATGGAAGATGGGTGAAAAAGTTGTAGTGTTGAAACTATCCTGATTAGAGCAGGCATCCTGTTCTAAATTAGCAGTGTCTATTTTCATGTTATGTCTGACGTGCTCAGCTGTGGTTTTTAACATTTCAGTAAATCTGGTTCATTCATAGGATTTATTTCATTCTTTCCAACAGCAGATCCTGTGTTTATCTTCTCTCACCTCAGGAACAGCCCTTTCCCCTTCAGCATATCAGTCCTCCAGCATTACTGTACACATCATGTAGAAGAACAAAAATGAGTCATTAAACTAATGACCATTAGTCTTAACAGTTGTCAGTGAATAGATGCCTGCAGTGCCTGTCATATGAGCTTTTAATTGCTCTGCTTTTTTTACAGCTAAAGCATAGTTATCTAGGTAGTGCCTTGTTAGTGAGTGTACATGTGAAATACTGTCAGTTAATGATAGCGGATGAATTGTGACCAGGAAGGACAATCTTCAGATTAACGGTAGATCTTCTTTCATACTCAGTGTTTTCTGGTTTACAGACTTTGCCTTTTTTTTTGGGGAGGAGTGGGAGGGTATGCTTCTGTGTCTTTTTTTACATTATATGCCTTTTTTCACTTATTGACCTTTTTCTTGTTACCCTTTGCTTTGTTAATGCTGGACAGTGTGTCTGGCTCAATACAACACACAGTTAAAACCTTGCCCTGCTTGAGATGCTTTCACTGGCAAGAAACAAAGTACACTTGGAGAACAAGCATCCCGGGCCCCCCCCCCGAAAAAAAGAATTAGGAGGAAATGAGAAAGCGGCTGGATAAAAATATCAAGACTTGCATCACTGGACTGAGGGAATAGTTAAGCTGAGATTTAAATGAAGCTAAATTAAATATGTAACAGTGTGGATACATGCTTGGAGAAGTGAGTTGCAGTGTTTGAACAGTGAGCCTGGGGCAGAGAAAGCATTTCAGCAGCAGAAGATCAGGTAGGGAACGATCAAGATACTGGAAGTTAGTGACAGTAATCTCCAAGTGGTAGACGGCAACAACAGAGATGCTGAAAAGACAATCTCATAGGGAAAAATAGCTTACTAGGAAGTACCATGCTTTACCTGGTGGTTGGTGTGTCGGTATTCCTGCCATCAGTAAAGCACAAAAAGCTTAAAAGCTCTAGAGTATTCGCAAAAAAGCATTTGAGACTTACAGACTACGTGCTGTGAGCAGTTTCTTTCGGGGATTTCTCTTAAAATTGTGCTGAAACAGGTGTGCACACGTGGAGGGTGCTTGGCTGAAAGGCATTCACCTCCTGTGCCTTATTAATAGCCTTAAACCAACATTCCTGCAGCAGAGCCATGACCATTTAACTGCTTCCTTATTGTGAAAATGTGCCTGACCCAGTCAGTGTATTAGGCTGCTCAGACCATAAACCCTGCAAAGGGATTTATTGCAATGGAGAAAGAAGAGTAGATGAAGAACTGGGTTAATATCACTAAAATGATCAGAACTGGTGGAAAACTAACAGTGGAAAAATCACGTTTCCCTCACCACGTGTTAGACGCATTCGTGCGCTGAGCTGCTATAAATCATAAGGTAGCCTGAGAGTGAACATCTGGCTGTGGCATTCTCTACAGTCTGACTTCTTTCAGGTGAGAAAGGGTTCATCAGCTAGAGGTAACAGGGAGGAGAGGCATTTTGGTTATTTATACTCTTATCCAGGGTGTTCTGTTTTTGTAACGAGAATGTTGGGACACCCCCCCAGCCTCTTTGAAGTTCTGTTGAGAAGATGGTAGCAGATGCTCCCTGCGCTCCCCTGAAAAAAGTGGCCACAGAACAGTGTTAGCCCAAGCTCTTCTATTCCATGGGAGCCCAAGCTCTTCTATTCCATGGGACAGCAGTTCCAGGAGTGTGTTTGTAAATATTTTGGTAATTTGTGGGTGCTCTTAGGCCACCACTTGCCACCTTTCCCGTGTTGTTTGAGGAAAAGGGAGAACATGATTTCTGACAATGAAGGACAGTGTAATATAGTACAGAAAAACCCCACAGGCCTATCCTGAGGAGTAGATCAGAAGCTAGGCAAATGTGGAGCAAAAATATACAGAATTTTAGCAATGAAGGTAATTAAATTTGAAACTAATGCATATATTAGGTAGATTCCGTTTTCCTTGATACACTTTAAACTGACTGAATCTTTTAGAGAATGTTTCCTACTTTAAAAAGAAATCACGAACTTGCTGCAGAAACTTCCTCCCCCAGTTCTGTAGCCTGTGTCATGCCGGTCGTATTAGCACCTTTGGGACATTCAAGAGAAGTTGTGGCGCCACTGAGCTCAGTTCTCCATTTACGTGAGCAATTTCACTCTGTTAATCGGTATGTGCACAAGCCTTTACACAGCCTTATCTGTGTGTATTTATTCTTTGCGGAAGTCTCTGAAGTAGGTCGGCAAGCACTGCCGATCAATAAAGGTTGTCCTTGCATCTTGTGTTCTTTTAGTTGTAGTTATTTTAGTATAGCTGAATGACCTTTGTGTGTGTGAGACATCAGTATATTCTTTTTTAGAGGGATATTTATATGTGTATCCTACCGTAAACTGATTTGACACATCCCTGAAGAGGAATCTTGCCACCTTATTCTTCGTATTACTGGATTGTACCTGTTTATATTGTGTTTACAGGACTACTTGAGGATCTAATTCATTGAGAAATTTTGCGATGGTAGATGTTGATTGTCAGAAACTTTCTATCTCCCTAATCTGTCAGAGCTGCTCAGTTACATGCTCTTCTGGTTCTCCTACTTGAGTTTTGGGCTATTCAGTCTTCAAAACAGTTGTACTAAAGGTGTATTTTCACATTGAGAAATTACTCCAGTTCTTGGAGGCTGAGAGTTCGCCTGTTTCCAGGTCTATTTCTGTTATGAGAATTCGTAGTCATTTACAGTAGCAGAGCAATTCCATACACTTCATCTACCTGCTCAGTTTGTGACAAAGACCGTGCTCTTGCTGATGACTACATTGGATAAACAGTATGTAGTGAAGAAAAACAACTGGTGCTACAGCAGGCTTCTTTGGGGCTGAGTACTTGCTGATTTTCCCCTGCCACCTCAATCAAAAGCAGACGTACAGACATTGAGGGCAGGGAGAAAGCTCCCGGTCATTAGCAATGAGAGGAATGGCAATGCCCTGCAGTATAGGATAAAGAGTCACTCTTCAGCCTTCCCCACATTAAAAAAAAATCTGTTTATAACTGAACTTTTAAACATCTTCAATTTCGAGATCTTCAGTATTTCTCTCCGAGGTATATAGTGGTTTAGGATTTTTTTTGACGCCCAAAATGCCATGGTTTTAATACCACCCTGTTGCCCTACGCATTTCACTTCTTTGTGTTTTCATTATGCAACAGGAATTCTCTTAAGTCTGGATCTGTCACTGGCTCTAGCAGGTGTACGGCTTCTGAGCGCCAGAGTTGGTTTTTTCCTTACACAGCTTATGGATGAGAATTTCACTGCCCTTAGGCACAATTTCAACTCAAGTATATGAAAAGCATGTTACTATGTCAGTTCAAATTATATCACTATTAAAGAAAAAACTCAAAAGGAAATTAAATACAAATAATCACGCTAACATAATATAATATTAATAACATTAAAGTCATAATTTAAATTAAAAGGAATCAGGAAAATCTGAGTCAGGAGTCCCATGTCGTTCTTAGCCAGACTCTCCTGAGACCAGCCATTGTAAAATGAGGATGATGACAAATTTGAGTCATACGAGATCTCTTGATGAATAGTGCTGTAATACTACAATATATAGGAACTAAGTGTTATTTTCTAACTCTGTATAATATACTGTCTAGGAACTAGGTATTGTGTAAAGTCTTGTATCCTGCTTTCTTGCATCTGATAGTGGCTAACAAATTGTTTTGCAGGACCCAACCGTGTGCTAGGTCCCATTTTGCTCACACACAAATATGTGAATTGCTTGCTGCCTGTATCATCTCCCTTGGTGCGTAGAAAGGCTGGTCAGATCCAGCTGAGGATGTTGATCCCTAAATCCCAAATCCTGTCAGTGCGGCCACGTCACCATGGCCAAATGAAAACAAAGGGGCTTTTTACAAATGTGGTGCAGAATTGCTTACAAAATGGTGCCATGAAGTTTCACCTCCCCCAAATTCTTGCTTTGTTAGCCTTTAGGAGGCTTCCCATTTAAGTGTAACTCTTGATTACCTGGGAGCATTCACACCTTCCTTGTACCCTTTCTTTAGCATAACTAGAGCAATTATCCAGTCTGGATACTGGAGAAGGGCATGAGAAGGGAGTAATTTATTAGAAAAGGGTGATGTTGCCCTTGCAAACCTATAGGATGCTATGTAAATATCTTGCTACTAATATTTAGGCACCTGCAGCCCATAGCCTGCAACTGCCTCTCATTTATCTCATGTGGCCCATCATCTTTTCTATCCAAAGCTGCTGAGATGTCCTGCTTGCCCTTCCATGGTAGCAGCTCCTACCACTCAATGAAGGAATCTATATCCTTTCTCATTTAATTTTCTTATTTCTTTTACTCCTTAATTGACGTGAATTTTCATTCAGTGCATGTGTTGATTGATTTGGCATTATAATTCCATTGCTTCTGACAATGATCCTATATAGCCTTAAACTATGCTCCTTTCTTCCCTTTTGTAAATAAATCCGCTGTTTCTCAAATATTGTTTTTCCAGTCTCCTCCAATATGTTACTGAAGCTGCCATCATGTCCATTCCATAGGTAAACAAGCAGGATTCCCTGTTTCCTGCAAATGAATCCATTCAGCTGTTAGCAGCTTCTCAGTTTAGCAAAAAACCTTTCTTTCACCTCATGGTGCTCATGATAAAGGTCATTTGAACAAAACTTTAAAAAAATATTATAGATTGTCCTGATTTCTTTGCTAAGGCTGCTGATGTTACTTTTGTAGCCTATTTTTTCTATGGTGATCATAAAGATCCATAGAAACCTTCAATGAATAAGAGAGAGAGTTCCATGAGAACGTGGTCCTTTTATGCTGGAAGGACTTGATTTATGACAAGAATTTTACCAATTATTGTGTTACTAAATGAAGAATAAAAAGAGGGTTTTGTTTGGAATAGTGGAACATGTGGTGAAAGAAGGGATAAAAACCAAATCTTTCAGAAGACTTCAGTTGCCTATGTCTGTCTTGCTTGCAAGACTTTAGAAAGAGGTATTAATGAAATAGTATTTTCTGTCTCACTTCCAGATTTTTTTTTCTAATGAGGTATTACTTCTCTTTCACCGTTTTAGGCACAGGGAGGTGTTCATCAAGAGGATTTAGTAAAACTTCAATCTTCAAAAAAAGAGAAAAAGCTAAAACGTTCCCCAGCCAATCCCCTTGCCCCCCAAAGCACCCTTAGAGAACATGCAGGTAGAATCTTCCTTCACTGTTCGAAGCCATTGTTAGAATTTCATGTTATTGTAAGGCAGTGCTTTATTTAAGATAAATAGTTGAACAAGTCCTTTATATAAAACAGATAAACAAAGAAACAAGAAAATGCAACGGAGCAGTCGAGCTGTGCATACAGGAGATGGGAGTTCAACAGGGAGCTCCGTTCCCTCTGTGCAGCAGGCCCGGTCCCTCCTCACCACCCGGCTGCTCCTTTCAGCGCTGCTCTCCCTGCTGTGCTTATTGCAGCTTCTCAGCCTCTGTGAGGAGGCAGAGCAGACGTGCACTGCTGTGCTGAGAACACGGGAGGTACCACCCTGCGGCAGGAGATCGGAGGACAGGGGTTAAAATTACTGGTGGTTGTTGTTGTTATCTGGTGTCGTCTTCTGGGTGAATCCGTATCTTTGCAAGCCTTTCTTCTTGTTCTTAAGAATAAGCTTGTCCACTTTGTTTGTGAAACTCTACTCTCAGTGGTAGTAGTAATACTCAGATTTTATAGTATATGTTTTATCCAAATGCTTGAATATTGCTTTTACATCAGCTTGAAATATTGTCGTGCCCATTCCCTCAAGGCTAAACTAAAGAATTAAGGAAATAATTGGGCATTGCATATATTGAAAGCAGAATCTGATCTACAGTCACTAACCTCCTGACAATGATTGGAGATGAACTGCTCTGGGGTCATCCTGAGTGCTGTTTTTCACCTTGACTCTCATTTGTGCAAAGCTAGAAAGCGCTGAGTATCTACTGTTATTCACAGTTCTAATAGTAAGTGCTATATAACAAGGGATGCTGTCCTGCTAGAGGTGTATTCGGGCCCTGGAAAGGTGTTGGTGGGAACTTCGCCATTGATATCACTGGGAGCAACTTCAGTCTGCTAGTGCAGCTCCTTTAAAAGCAAATACCAGGTGATTCAACTCAATCGTTTGGAAAGAAGGCAGAGTCTGCCTAACACAGAGTTTAGAAGCAGCTCTGTTGGAAGAAGGAAAACTCCAGAGTTCATATTTCTTTTGGAAATATGAAACAGAGTTGATATTTAAGCTGGGTTTTGAAACGAAATGAGATGTTGGCTAAATACTACTGCAGCCTTTCAGTGAGAAGTTTAATCTTTTAGCCAGACCATAGCAAGAGAAAACATGAGTAGTTGTTGATAAATATCCAAAAGCTTAATCACTAGTATAAATTTTAGAAGGTGCAGAAAAAGATTTTCAAAATGTGTTGATCTCAGTCTGCAGCCCAAGATATGCCAAGGAAAATGTATTTGCATTTAATGAATAAAAATGTTGGTAAAAATGTTCTTTAGAAAACACTGAAAGATAGTACCTTAAAATCAAAATTATCTTAGTTATCCTTCTCGTGTTGTGTTGGCTTTAAGATGTACAAACCTACGGCATGAAAAAAGGCTTAGATTGAGCACTATAGTTTCGACGATGTGATCTTAAGCACGTTCGAATCAGTGGGCTGGCTCCTGATACTTGAATGAGCACAGGATGGGCTCAGTCTGAGCAGCACAGGTGATGGAGGCAGTTGTGTTCTTGCACTTGTGAACATGATTGTACTTACAGCTTAAATAGTTTTCAATAGTAGACACTATTCAAGCAATAGCTGAACTTTGAGTTCCTAAGTGCTTCCTGGCAGCATTTTACTGTGTCATAAATTGATGGTTTTTGCAAAATCCTTATGAATTGTCTTACACTTATCTTTGTAGGTATCTTCAAGTTACAAGCACATTTTCCCAAGGTTCTAAATAGGTGTAGAATGAGAGGAAAAATCATTAGATTTGGGTTTAAATCAGACACGTCTGAAGTCCGCCTTTAATAGAGAGCATGCACCATGGAAAACTGATCTTGAGTCACACACTTCAGTTCTGTCCCTGCAAGAACTTTTGGTTCAGTCTTTCAGGTTGTCTCATTGTCTCACTTGTGATTTCTCTGATGAAATCTGATGGTCACGTTCAGTGTTTCAGGTTCTTTAATGAAGAAATGCTTGCCTTTCATCAGTTCAGCTGAGGCTTTTTTTTTTTTAAGAAAAAATGACATTTATACTTTAATTCTGATTTGAAACGTTGGTTTCGTAGTTTAATATTAATAATTAAGTAATTGGCCTGCTCTCCAGAAACGCTGAGCTGCTGGCAGCCTCTGCGGAAACTCAGTTCACTTGCAGGGTCTTCAAATGTTTGTGAATGCCCAGCATTAGGAAGTTGGTTTTGTGAATCTTGGCCATGCCAAAAGCTAATCTGGGTCTTACTAGATATTTAATCAGGATTGCTTGCTCTGGAGATGTCTGAAGTTCTGAACTGTTAATGTAACTTTGTTTATTTGCTAACACACTTCGTCTTGTGATGAAGCTGGAGTGCTGTGCTGGGTCAACATTGTTGTACTGGAGTCCTTGAGAGTCCATTAAACTGAACAGCTACTTAGCTGCTGTATGACTTTCCTGGGGCGTAAATCATGTGCTACAACTGCTTAGTAGACAGATATTTAAATCAAATTGGAAGGCACACATTTTGGTATATGACTGGACTTGCCATGCACAGTAATCTGACAAACAAGTATTTACAAGTCATTAAGAATGCGGATAGTTTTTGTCGCTTTATTTGCTTTTCCCATCTTTTTTTCCCTAAACCAGTGATTATTTTTTTGGAAACTAACACACTCAAGACCCCGCCCAATTTCCGATAGGAGCTAATAAAAGACCCACAAACCTATGGGAAGCAAACTGCCTCCACTGTGCTGGTCGGTTTTTTAATAGAATTTTCTTTGGGCAGGATAGTGCAGTTGTGTGTAACTATAAAGCTTTAGGTGGCTGGACCTTTATCTTTCATCTTTTCCACTTTTTGAAGACATGATATTGAAGCAGTTTCAGGAAGAGTGTGGTATTTTGTCATCTTTGGCATTTAAAGCAGATAATCTTGAAGCTTTCATTTTCTTTAGTACACAAATCAGTTTGTTCTCAGTATGGTCCCAATTTTAGCGTGCACGCAGGCCTAGAGAATGACTGATTTTAAGTCTGGGTAATGCTGATTTGCATTAGGAAGTGTACATAAGAGCATAGTTCTTATTTTTCTCTTAATGTGGTTCTTGGTGCCAAGAAACTCTAAAATTAAAAATTCCTTTGTACCGGAAAGATTAGTGTTTTATTTCTAATTATGTTCAAGTCATTTCTTTGAGACATTCCATCTCTGTTTTCTCATCTTCTTGACCTTCACAACTTAGATGTAGCAGAAAGCTTCACTTTCTAAAGCTGCTGCTGTTTATATATAAATATGGAACAATTACTTTCCAGTCTCCTGGTGGTTATAATTAAATACAATAGTAGCATGTTATTATGAGGTTCAGCTGAACTTTGTCGTAGCCTTTGTATCAAATGATCCCTGGGAACTGTAGACTAAACTACATTTTTTAATTTATCTGAAATTACAATAACAGTTTAAATCCTTGGGTGAAATTCTTAATCTGAGCCTTGGAAGGAATGACCAATGAGTAATATCTGTAATTTTTAGTCGTAAGCTATATTTTAACAATTGCTCTGATTTGATAATTACAAGTGAGTTGACGGCAATAGTTAATGTGAATCCTGGGTACTGAGGAGAAAGAGCAGCTGAAGTGGTTTGCATTGCGTAGTGGTTTCAGAGCGTGCTAATGGGATTCCTTTTGGGTCAAACTGCGCCAGAAGATGTGCCCCAGCAGCACGCCTATTGTTATTCAGTCACTGAGAGACATTCAGTCCATAGGATTTACTAGACCTAGTTTAAAATAAGCCCTTCTCCTTCGTATGTGCTTTGTGTGGGCATTTGGTCCTGCACATGCTTCTATCTGCAGATTCAGTCCTACTTGGCCATGCTACTTGCTAACGTCAGCGCTGGCTGGGAAGCACTCAGTAATCATCCCTCTTACTTCCAGTGATAAAATAAAATGTAAAATCCCCAAATCCAGTAACTTCAACTTGGGCAGATGCTTCTAGTCAGAGTAGTATGCAGAGCAATGAAATCGGGCAGCAGTAAAAATGATAACATAGAGGTCACAGAGGGAGATCTAAAAACCAGAGGCTTGGGTATAAGCTATTCATTTTGTTTTCTCAATTGGAAGTGGAAGAGTAACTCAGTCTTTAAGCACTCAGGTGGGGAGTGATGAGTGAGGAAGCAGCCTCAGCCTGAGCTCAAAGCTGTGCTCAGAGCTGTACACCTCCGAATCAGAACGGTGCCGTTTTGCACTTCTCAGAACCTACCTACATTATCTGTTTTTCAGAATACTTCTTTGTCACACATAGAAAGATTTAGCATAGAAGAAGTTTCTGACTAATGAATTACATGTTCTGATTAACAGATACCTGTTAATCCTGTTAAACACCAATCTGTTTCCACCTTTTACATTGTCTTCTTTGTCAGTACCATAGCACACACTTCCTTGCTACCTGATATATTAATTTCAATTAATTTTATGCAGTGATTATTATATCTGGTTTGGCTACATTATAACCTTCTACTGTCTTCATATACTTAAGAGGATAAAAAAAGCTATTTTAAAATGCCTGTTCTCAATCTTAAGCATATTTGTAATTTGACACATTTAACTTAAAGTTATTAACATTAAACTGGCCATTAAACAGATTTGAAACACTAGCATGAAATATAATTGTTTTCTGAAACATTCACTTGCAGTCTTTAGTTTAAAACATGAATTTATATTGGCTTAGCCAAGTCATTCAGAGATGATCCCAGATATGCTATAAACCCACAGACTGTTGAAATTCGAATTAGGTTTAGACAAAAGTACCCATAGAAGTATAAAAGCCTCACAAGGAACATTGGTAGATTCCTCAGTGGGAAATAAAGTGGACTAAGTGGAAACAGTACGTTTTGTGTTCAGTACAATGTACGAATGAAAGTGCATTGGACATATGTAGCTTATTGGAAGGTACCTATATCTAGAGTGGAAAAATGTTTTTCTGCTACTTCGAGTTGATACAAAAGAGTTCTTTGAGAATTTGAAACTTTAGTGGTTTTTAATGAACCTCTGGATTTGGGCTGTTTATCGGCTGTAATTACCTGGTTTCAGTGTCAGCTCACTGTGACAACTGGTATGGTGTTCTTGGTGGCTTTTTGTTTTTAATTGAGTGCTTTGCTGCATTATTCCTTACTTTAGTTATACTGGGTAGGCAGCAGTACCTATTGCTGCAGTTAGGAGATCAGTTTCCACTGTAACCTCCTGTGTAACCTTATGAAGCATTAATCTTTTACATTGATTTTTTCGATGCTTAGGAGCCAGATTTTGCTTGCCTTAATCTAGCAAGCATTCTTCTGCTTCTCCAGTGGCTGGCTGCTCATCAGCTTTTGTTACGAAAATCGAATGTGTGTGAGAAGCCCTTGCTTTTCCACGTCATATTTATTAAACTGCTGTTTCAGCTTCAAATGTTGGTGCCTTTTATATTCAAAGCATAATACTGATGAATGTCCGAAGACTTTCTATTTTAAATGTTTAGCTTATAAAGATGAGAAACACAAGCAAGTTAATTGCTACATATCCTGCTGACAAATTTGTTTATGGGAAATTAAGGAACAGTATGATACATATATTTATCTAAGTAGTGTGGTGGGATAATTTGAATTGTGTTCTGCCTATAAATTAGGCATCTCTTTCAAAAATATTATGAATTGCTAGCACTTAACACTATTATTTTCCAAAGTATTTTACAAATATAAACTAAACTTTACAATACACCGTTAATATAGGTCCCCTGGTGTTCTCATTGTATTTTAAACCTGGGGAAACTGAGGTAGAAATGTTAAGTACTGTAACCCAGGACACTTGAGCTTTAGAATGCATATCTATTATCCATGAGTCCTGTGCTGAAATCATAGGATTACATCATTGCCATATTCCCTCACATGGGATCTATTGATAGCCCATTGAAACCAGTGGGGAAAAATGCCAGATTTTGTCAGCCAGTTTCGTGTCTGGGTTATACTTAACGTGTCAAGCCTTGTGGCTGCTTCAGCCAGCTTGGGTTCAGCGTGAGGCATAGCTGTGGACCTCTCCTGGTTGCTTTACGGGGAAACTATTGTTATCAAATGTAGATTAATTCTCCATATTTTATGATTTAGTTCTGCATAAATAAAGTCAGTTGGCTAAAGTGTACAAGAGGAGACCACCGCTATAATAGGCTGTATAGAAATGTCATTATAATATGATGTGAATACGAATTACTCTTAGGCAGGCTTGATGATAAAAATCCTCTTTAAAATCAGATTCAGTCTTGCATGCTAAAATATGACCTTTTACCCTAGTCTAGACATGTCCTTTGCAAGCTATTTCTGGTTTAGATGATGACTGTTTGATTTAAAACAAGTATGTTAATTTAACGCTGTCATGAATGATGGGGTTTACAGTGTGAGAAGCTGACAGCTTCTTCTTTGCAGAAGAGAGCAAGCAAAGCAACGTAAGCTTCTCCAGACACATACTGTGAATGACATCTCATCTGCTTTTTATGAGATAAGTGGTGAGCTTCAGAAAGTGAACTCACTGCGAGAGAGAAACTGTAGAAGGTCTTGCCTGCCTTTTCCACCACAAACCTGTTGAATTTTGTGGATTACTTTTGCAATCTCTAGCACTGAGGTTACACACCTATATTTGGTACAGTCTTAGCCAGCAGTCTGGAAACTGGTCGATGGCAAAAGCTAGCTTTCATGTAAAATTACTATGTATATGCCAAAATGTAACAAATAGTTCAATTAAACCCCATTTATGAAGTTGGCTCATTGGGAAATGTCCAGCAGTAACTTGTGTGTTTCAGTCCTTGTTTTTTCACTGAAAGGTTTCAACCTCTTGGAAGGTAATTTTCATCTCTTTCCCATTTCCACTCTCCCTTACCACAGCTGGACTCAATATTCTGAATTCAAGAGACGATTGCTTATTTTCTCTAGTATGCAAACCAATTAACTTCTTAGGTAGAGTTACAGTGTGATAAGAATAAGGACGTGTGCGTGCAGTATATTTGCTATGTATCCGGGATGCTTCAGACCCACAACCCAATGACAGGGTATTCACCTGGTGCAGAATCACAGAATGGTTAGGGTTCGAAGTGACCTCTGGAGATCATCTAGTCCAACCCCTCTGCTAAAGCAGGTTCACCCAGAGCAGATCGCACAGGAACGTGTCCAGGTGGGTTTTTAATGTCTGCAGAGAAGGAGACTCCACAGTCTCTCTGGGCAGCCTGTTCCAGGCCTCTGGCACCCTCAAAGTAAAGAAGTTTCTCCTCGTGTTTAGATAGAACCTCCTATACTTCAGTCTATGTCCGTTGCCCGTCATCCTATTGTTGGGCACTACTGAAAGGAGTCTGGTTCATCCTCTTGACATCCCTCCCTTCAGATATTTGTAACTGTTGATGAGATCCCCTCTCAGCCTTTTCTTCTCCAGGCTGAACAGGCCCAACTCTCTCACTCTCTCCTCTTAAGATGATCTAGGCCCCTAACAATGTGTCCAGCATTTCTAGCGTGTATCAGGTATGTTATGGTTACTGAACATGCACAGATCAGTTGAACAAAAGCCATTTGTCTGATAAGGGCCCAGGTGTCAGACAGCCCAGTTGGAGGTACTGACCGATTCTGACAGACTTAGCTCCTCTGTAGCTTGAAATGGCCCTTTTTCCTCTCCGAGTCTTGTTCTCAAATGCTATTTACCAATTGCGAATAGCACACAGAACTAATGTGGACCACTGCCTGGTGCTTACTTCAGTCAGTCCCTGCTATCTTCTGATTTCTTTGCAGCAATATCTTCCTGCAGGGTAGGAAAATAATTCTCACTGTGGGTTTTGTGGGTTACTCTACTTTGAGGAGGCTGGACTAGATGAGCTCTCGAGACGTCTTCCAAGCTGAGTTACTCTAGGATTCTGTGTTTGTATCTTCCTGTAAGAATATACACTATCTATATATATACTATCTATACTATATACTGTATTTAACCAAAAACCTGTTATCTGTAGCAGCCAGTAACTGTCTAGTGGTGTAAGGAAAAAGTACAGCTTAATGTTGCTTTTCCAATGTGTTTTTCACAGCATCTTTCAGCAGTGATGGTTTGTAAGCCAGAGATTGTATCTTGTTGTTTAAGAGATGATTCTGCTATTGAGGCATCATAATTGGTTTTGGACCCTGTAAGCATTTGGCATATCTTCATCACAGACCTCCGTAGCAAAGTATCCACCCAGAAATACTGTGCTTGAAAATGTATCGCTTTTCTTTTTCCCCAGAAGTTCATGTCTAGTCTTTGTAATTATATGCAGAGAGTTTGTTGAAATATTGACTTGTGTTTGTAGTCGCTGTAACGTGACCTTTCTGAATCTCTTACAGACGAGAGCAGAGCAATCCCAAGGTGCATACTTCTTGCCTGAGTTTGCACTTTCTCCACAGGGGAGTTTTCTTGAGGATACCACGGGGGAACAGTTCCTCACTTACCGTTATGATGACCAGGTCAGTGTGCCATACGTGAAAGATCTACACTACTGTTAACAAAAGTGTGTGTTACCTTTTCAAGACACATCAGATTCATTGCAAATCAAATGACAGCACACTATACAAAATGAAAATTAAGGCACTTAACTGTAGAACTAACAGATCAAAACCACTTACAGAAAATACTTATAAGATGTAGTGGAGATGAAAGCAACCATGTTTTAGTAATGTGTTAATAGGTGTTTATAGTTCTATAAAACGTGTTGAATTAGAGGTAGTTGTGCTTTCTGTGAATTTTTTGACCTATCCTAAATTGTTTTATTTCATGGATAAATCAGTATATGGCAGATCTTGCATCTCCCAGCTTGTGAAAAGTCAGCACATTTTATTAGTTCATGAAGTTTTCAAAAGGGAAGGTTGGGTGAATTATAAAGAAACAAATGCAAAGTGTAATAATGGATGAAGCAGAGTGTTTAGAAAGCAACAAATTATGTGTTTGAAGATCTTTAATGCTTTCTCCAGACCATAGAAACATTGTGTTCAACATGGAATATAGATATAAATGTAAAGAAAGCAACATGAAAGAAATGCTGTTAATCTTGGCAAAAGATCTAAAGTATATCTAGGAAATGTGTGGCATGCTGTGGAAATTTACTCATAACACAATGTGTTCCAGAAGTCAGTTGAACTTCACATCAAAACTGTCTGAATTACATTCATAGACACTTAGAGTACGTTTCTTAATGGAAGGCGAGGGAATTTGTTAGGAAATATTCCCTGTGAAAGAGAGAGAAGAGCCAAACTTGCCCTGCACTCACAAGGTGTGTATGCTTCTGTCAAATGGTTGGCAGCTTTATTTTGAAAGACCATCTCCTTGTAGGAGCTACTTCGAGAAAAAGAGTTTTCTCATTGGTACTCTAAAGTAGAAGAGAACTGAGATGAGTTTATTGAAGCTTTAGACCGAGTGTCTTTTTAGGACGAGAAAAGGAAGCAGATAAGATACAACAGAAGTTGTGCTGAGCTACTGTAAACTATTTTAACTTAGTTTAAATATGTTTATAATAATTCATACTTTTGCTATGCTAGAGTCTTATCAACAGAAAAGGTACTTAGATAAAATGTCCCCTGGACCAAACACCTTGGAAAGCAATAACTTACGGGACAGCAAAATGCAGCTGCAGCTCAGGCTGCATCTACTGTTGGTAGCTGAAAAACACTGTAAAGGCTACACACTTTGATCAAAATACCTTCCATTAAATGGAGAACACTTTAGAGGAGATAAATATAACAGAGGGATAGTCTGAGTTGTTGAATACACTGTTTGGACTATGTGAATAGCATAGCTAATTAAAACAAACAGACCAAACCAAACACAACCCCCCAGACAAACAAATGACCCTGCCCACAAAACCACATAAAAAATTAATTCCCCCCAAAAAGCCCTCAGATACCAACACAGATATATACAGAAGCCACTTCCAAGCTCAATTCTGTTTGATGAAAATTCTTCCATTAATTCCATTGGGATCTGAATTGCATCTGGGATATAGTCAGCTTCTGTTCTTTTACAAATGTGATTCAGCTTTGAAGTCTGCTATTCCCAGACACTTAGTGAGTACTGTGCAATTACATTTGAATTCTTGGAACTCAAAATGGTGCTAAAATATCAGAATGTTGAAAACAAAAGCAACTGTATCAGTAGTAGTTTCTTTTGAAAGGAAATGTAGTCCCTAAGTGCTATTAAAAAATATCAGTACATTAAATGCAGATGGGAACTGATCTATGTCTCTAGTTTACCTTCCTGTGAGTAAACCAAGAATTCTTTAGTAAAAAGAATTACTCTCCTTAACTTTCTAGGACATCAATTGAAGTATTGTAATAACATACAGTTATAATTTATTTATATTTTTGCTGAAATACTCATACAAAACTCAATTTTATCGTGTGGTCAAGCTGAGCTGAAAAACTTGATTTTTTTTTTTCTTGTTTTCTGTGTTTCTACTCTTTCATACGACATTTACTCTATGAATGAAAGGAATTCTTAAACCAGAGGGTGAAAGTCCTTCATCAGATAATTTCTTGAATTTTTGTGAGCTGGTATGGATAGGCTTGACATGTGGTAGTTGTGATAGGGATGCAGGTGATTAGAAAGAGTCAAATGTATGTTTAAATTACCTAATGTATTCAAGGTGGAAATGGAATCAGTACAAAAAGTTGCCGTATAATAAAAAAAAGCCATGGATCATCCCACCTTAATTCAATATTAGCTGTTCACTTTCTATCCAGCCCCACTGTGAAGGGCTGCTGGCCTGGGGGAAATATCTTCCTTCGTTTTCCCTGAACACCAGGATTGTCCTGTGTCATCTCTACAGAGTCTTGGTGTTCCTGTGCATCCTAGGTACATTAACTCAGCTGAAAATTGGAAAAGTGAAATAAACTTGTGCATTTGACTCCAACAAAACAAGAGATCAGTCTTACCCACCTATTGTGATGATCCTTCCTCCATCTGTACCGGTCACATTTTAACACTTGGACTCGATGATCCCAGGGGTCTCTTCCAACCGAAGTGATTCTATGATTCTGTGTGGTGATGGAAGGGAGCAGAATAGAGGAAAGGGATGAGAGGCTTTTGAGACAGTGGCACAGGGGTGGGAGGAGAGGGTGGCTCACGGCTGCTGTTCTTTTGGCTCCCAACATGATGTTGAGCCCCTTGCAGGCAAAGGGATCCTTCTGCATCTTCCCAGCTGTGCCCTTCCCCCCTTGCACTGTGCCTCATATCCAGGCCAATAAAATTCTCAGTTTGTTGGGATAGATGGATATTATTTTTATATAGCAGCATCATCACCGTCATGATCCAAGATTAGCTTCCTTACAGCCTCCAAACACAGGAATGTTTCAAAGGGGTTTTCTTTGGCTATTGTGTGTGATATTTTTCAAGCAGGGAGCCAGTTTAATCAGGATCATTCATTCCTTTGTTAGTAAGTAATCTCAGTAAAATAGAACTCGCTGTTACTTAAATATTCAAAAGTATTTGCTATCTGAAAAAGACAAACTTAAAGTTTGAAATGGAAGATGAGTAAATATTAATGGGAACACACTGTACTCTGTTCTAGCCCAGCAAAATTACATACGGATTTTTGTTGTACATGCAAGACAGTACATTTTGTTCTGGTTTAATCTGGCAGGACTGTGCTCTCATTTTTGCACAGGATTGCACTAACCCCCTTTGCATATTCAGTTGCTATGTGTATGTTTAAGAATTACATGCAGATGAAATTATTTGGCTAGATATTTTCAAAATTCAGTGAATATATACATATATATATATATATTTTTTTTTACCCCCTCTATGACTATGGAACAAAATACCTTACAGGCCCTGATTAGGTACTGCCACCTTTATTCACAGAGGTGACATCTGGACAGAATGGTACGTTATAGCTTTGACACTTTTACTGCTTTATCTTCAGGGAAAAAGAAAAACTGTGATTCAAAACAAGTACTTTTGAGGTCTTCCAAAGCACAGAAACATAGAGATGTTTACATTGAGCATTTTCTTAGAGCTCCTGCATTGTCCAGCAAGCTATGTCTTGCATCAGTGCATTGCATTCTGCGTTTCTAAAATTCTACTGAGTCAATGTAATTTAAATCTAACTTAGTACCAAATAGATTTTGATGTGTAGCCAAAGACTTCATCTGCCATCAGAAACTTGAGACTGAAAGAAATATGCTCCTCCACTATCTTTCTTGAATGAGTTTTAAAATAAATATATAAGTAACAGTCCTTTCCCCAACTTTGAGATACGAGTTGAACCTTGCCATAAGTAATAATTTCCTAATTTTCTTTCTGATTTCTATTGGCTTTTCACCTTTTAATCTACTACAAGGAAATTTTTTTTTCTTTTCCAGAATGCTAGTAGTACTGGAAAGCTTTCTTGCAGAAATAAAATGTTCTTGTTTTCTGACACTTAAGGTATTGCTTCCAAGTATTAAAACCATTCCATATGACGGACCACCAACAAGGACAGCAGTGAAAACTCGGTCGGGCTGAATGTTTGAAGTACCTCTCCACTTGGATTGGCTGTCTGGAAGAGACAGCTCTGGAGGGTGGGGGGAAAGAAAAGGAAAAGGAAAAGAGGTTGTTATCTTTCAAGTGAGAAAATGCTTGCTTGACCAGTCAGCTTTATAGCTGACCTTGTTTCTTCCAACTTTTATGGTGTTTACCAATTTAAACTCATAACAAGGAACTCCTGATTCTGGAATTAGACATATGGCACTAAGTATCCAGTCTTGGCAAAGACGTATAGTGTTTCTAAACTGTTTTTTAAGTGAGGTCAGGAAGAGTGGTAAATATTGGCGTCTTAAAACCTCCCAGCAAACAATTAAAATAATGAAAATCTGAACTTTCAGGCTTGTGAATGTTTAGCTGTGTGACGTAAGGTAGTAACCAGTGAATCTCTTTTCAAGGTGATGTGCGAATTGTAATACACAAACTGAGGCTGGTGCAGTTCTTTTAATAACCAGCTTTTCTTTGGATTTGCTAGAAAAGTCTGCTATGATGTGAATGCCAAAACTGGGGGAGTAAATATACTGATACGTGCCTTGTCCTCCATGAAGAGAAATACACTGGCTTCGTTTCTGCTTTTTCCAGGAGAGAAGAAGAATGGTAATTAAGGAGTTAAGGAGGAAACTAGGATCTAGATGACTTCAAAGATTAATGTAGAAATAAAGTGATGGAACCTATTTTTCCACCTTTTTATTTGTAGTCAGCCAGCAGTAAGCGTTTGCCCGTGTAAGTTTTTCATAGCATGTAAAGTCAGCTATTCCGTGCACAGCAGTTGTCCTGTGGCTGCAGCTGGGCTGACAGCCATTTTTCCCCAATTTCTTACCTGCTTTCCCCCCGTCACCCGCTGCCGATCGCCACCAGCCCCGCTCTGCGGGTGGAACGGCCCCTGGGTCACAACGGGGTGTGAGTACCAGCTGCTGCTCCTCGCCTGAGCCCTTTGGTTCCATTGCCAGCTGGTTTGCACGTACATCACCAGGGAAATGGAGCTAGAAAGATGTGGGCTTGGAGGTGAGTCATGTAAGGCATACATTTATTTCAAATTAACACAGCAGTGAAGACAAGGGCTAATCCTGAGAAGAGAGGGAGCTTTCCAGTTAGCAGCACACCTGCTACCCCAGTACCTAAAACTCAAACACTCTCCTTTTGAGAGGGAGCTAGGCACTTGTGTTATCCTGTGACATGACATTTTTGTTGATATCCTGAAGAAACATCCAGAAACATTAAAAAAGACATATTATGTTTTTGTGGAAATTTAACTGAAGGTGATACCAGATGCTCCTTAATATTTTCAACTCTTTTGCTCTTTTTTTTTTTTTGATACCTTTATTTTTTGTTCGCAGGTTTAATTCAGATCTCTTTAGGAGTTTGTGTTTGGTTTTGTTTTTCTGAATATAGATTACAAGCAAAATGTGTTTCTGATTTGGAGTGGGGGTAAAGGAGGCAGGGATTAAGAGCAATGAAAACCCTTTACAATTTCAGGCAAAACTACTCTAACAGAGACTGGTACTGAATAAATCAGGCATGATCCTATTCAAATACTTTTGTTTAGGCTAATTGCTTGCTGGAAGTGTGTGACTAACATATGTACAACTAATTATATCATTAGTGATATATTCTCGTGCATGATAGATTGCTTAGTGAACTGAAAATGGATTTAACATACTTTTGTTTAGTGGCAAACTGAATGAGGAACCGGCACATTTTAAAGCACCAACTAACATTTTAAACTCAGGATTTTGTTGTCCAGAGAAAACAGTGGAAATGCTCTGTGCAGTACATTTTTCTTTGTGCACTAAAAACTACGGACTTTCTTATTTTGTATCGCTGCAGTAGTCCCAACCCTGCCAAAGGTCTCTGTGTGTAAATCACGCTTACAGAAGCCAGTAGGTCTTCACCTTGTGCAGGGTAAGTGTGTTCACAGGGAATCTGTAATAATACGATTTCTGCAGAAAACACGTTTTATATCATTTCTGTTTGGATCAAATACCTGCTACGAGGCTGTAATCCTATTCCACTGATTTCTGTGGTAAAACTTGTTGGCCTGGATCCCTAGTCCTCCTGTGGCTGTGACAGCACTGGATCAGCAGCTGGCAGGGATCCCCAGGTAGCAGAAGCAGCCCCTCGTTTGCAAGGTCCTCCCCCAAAATGACTTCCCCAGGAAGAAAGGAGAAGGGACATAAACCTTGAGGTGCTCATTACTCCTGCCCCCGGGTGCTGGAAAGATACTGGGGCTGCTCTAACGGGTGACAAAAGGCTCCACAGGGATCTATGAAGCTTTGCTATATGCCCCTGCTAGTGAGAGCAGCTTGGCTGCAGAGCACTGACTTGGGGAGAAAAGATTCAGATTAGAGGAAATATCTATTTCCTAGTTCCTACCTATTTGTAGGAAGTGAGTGAGAAATAATGAGTATCTTTTCTACTAGTGGAAAATAGGACTTAATTGTTAAAACGCATTACTTTCTGATATACTAATTTTCTTCCTTTTATTTTTTTTTTCTTGGACATATCTTTGGGGCCACAATGGCATGCTTATCCCGTTTGAGGTGGGTATATATACATCAAAACAAAAAGCTATAAAATGAAAGTGCCTTGTTTTTATCATGTCTCTATCACGCACATTTTTCATACAGGATTGAATCTCTTTAACTCAGGTTCAGTGTATTGTGTTCTGATGTTGTCAATTTGGAATTTTCTAAAAGCTAGCAGTATATCTTCCTAGCAATAGATTTAAGGTCTTTATTCCCCTTCCTCCCCCGCCCGCTGCCAGAGGCAGACAGAAGGATGTGCACTTGGTCAAATATTTGACTGTAAAGTCTTTAACTCAATTCTGCTACATTGAACTAGTAGCAAGACACATAATTAAATGAATTAACAATAT
This sequence comes from Pampusana beccarii, assembly GCA_013399365.1. Classification (NCBI taxonomy): domain Eukaryota; kingdom Metazoa; phylum Chordata; class Aves; order Columbiformes; family Columbidae; genus Pampusana; species Pampusana beccarii. The sequence goes on from VWYH01009010.1 coordinate 210,169, forward strand.
ACAGACCATAATGTGAATTTACCTCTGGCCTCCTGGTAACCCCAGTGCACTCCCAGTGGTTGGCACATGTACTTATCCAAGAATTTTGACATTGATAAAGGCTTAGCTTCAGACTTCTAAATTAAGAGTGAAAGGTCTGGAGGCAGCAGAAATGACCCCGTGCTTACACAGCTCTGACGAACCACTGCTATCATCTATCAGGAAGAGTTCATTGAGATATAGTAAAGAAGTGCTTCTAAATCAAAAAGATGTGTTTCAAGTAGCATAGGAAATGACATGCTTGGAACTAAGAAGTCATTCTTCAGATTGTGCATGGAAGAGAAGATGTTTTCAGCTGATAAAACCCAACGGTGGTTTAATCATTCTGTCTACATATGAAAATACATTTTAGAACTGCATTTTTTCACTGATCTCAGTCAAGATCAGAACAAATTGTATTTAGTTCTTCAATAATTTAGGCAGATTTGCAGAACTTCTCAAGCTGTTCCGAACTCCTGTTTTGTTTTGCAAAAATGAGAAGATAATGTTGTTGTATTGCTGAATTTTTCATGAAGGATGAATGTGATAGATTGGATTTTTTTTTTTCTGTGCTGCCCCTGCCACAGGTAACATTAAAAGACCTTTGAGAGTTTATAGTAGCTTCTCTCTCTTAACATGGAAAGCCTTAGTGCAAAAATAAAAGAAACTTCAGCTTATACTGGCTCTGAAATAAGGCTGAGTAAAATGCTTGCTTGATAAAATGAATCATTCTGTGTAAGACGTCTCTGAAATCATTCTATTGTTTGTAAAGTGGTGGGTAATTTAAGTAGAATTTACATTGTCGAGCGTATGGAGATGATCTTTCACATCCTTGACACTCATCCTTTCAGGCCTGTCCAGCATGGAAGCCAGATTGATAGTACAGGTTGGATGTCACAATGACCTTTGTATTGGAGATATTCTTGAACCTAAACTTCTTCCCATCCATTTACCACTAATGTGGAAGATGCAGTAAAAAGCCTTATTTTAAAAATCTGCATATCTTGGTTTTTTTTCTAGAAATAGTTAAAATGCTGCTGGATATCATTAACACTTGTGTAATGACCCAGCCTTGGGACAATCTCTTTACCACTTCAAACAGTTATTTCACTTCACATTACTTCAAAATCACTGTCAGTGTTGTCAGTAAACCTAATTTATTTCTACTGACTACTAGACTTCAAAAGCTATTTGCTCAGAAGGAAGAAAATTACATACATTAATTACCAATTTTGGCAGTAACAGCGAAAATAGTAAATGTAGGTTCTTGAGAGGATAACCACTGACAGCTGTATTTATTATTCACAGAGCTTAGAAAGTGTTACAGGTTGTGATACTGTAAAATCTGAAACATTTTAATGCTCCTAATGTGAAACAAAACTGTACCAGGTTTCACAACATACATTAATAATGTGCTGTTGATATAACGACAAAAAAAGAGGACTGTCTCTTCTGTTTCCCAGCTTTCAGCAGCTGTCTTTCCCGATATCTAACTCAATAAAAGTGTGTTTATGTGATGTAGTCAAGTGATGTGGCTGCAGCATGGCCAGGAAGGGCAGGAGCTCTTCTCCTTTAGTGACTGGATGCTAAATCTTTATGCTGTTTTATAAACAACTGTCTCAGTTTGCGAAGGGGAGTTATGCCCTTGTTACTCAGTTATGTTAAGAGACTGATAAAGTAATGATTGATGAAAAGGAGGAAAGGCAAACATCTCGGAACACAGGAAAAGTGCTGTTATTCGCTGCTTTTGTTACAGAAAGCAGAAATGATTTGGAGGGCAGGTCTTAGAATGGGCAAGAATGATTGAGCTTCAGGATCAGAACAAGGACAGGGAGAAGAAATATTATCTTCAGAATCAGTTTGCCCTTAAAAAAAAAGATGCATGTAGATTTCAGAGAGACAGAAGTAGCTGTGATGTCCAGTTAAGCATCCTGGTACGGGGCGTTTCAGGGGTCAGGTTGTACGTGCAGGTTCCCACCAGCATGGTTGCTGTACCAGGGCTTCTCAGGGCTTGACTTAAGGGTAGAGAGGATGACCATGGCTTTCAGTAACAGAACTGGGAGAGTGTTTTGTATTAAAATTGAAATAAAAAAGGATATAGAATTTGTTATTTACTCTTTCAAGTTACGAAAGCTCAGTGATTTTTTTCTTTTTTTTTTTCTTCCCTTCTCCCTCTGTTTTATGTATGGAAGCTACTTGCTTTTCTGTTTGGGCCATAGCCTAAAATAACATTACTTATTTTCTAATCCCTCTAAACCATTACCCCAGGAAACCACTGAAGCTTTGGGTACAACTTCCAGTACACAGGATGTCCTGTGAATGTCAATAGATCCTTCTGCATGCCTGAAACAATTCACATCAATAAATGCTTGTGTGTGATTTAAGGCAGTGGTTGAAGGTGGTCAATGCTTTGGTTGAGTGTTTGGTGTGGTCTTTGGTAAAGAGTAATGCTATACTTGCACGTTCGCCTTCAGTACTTTAACGTACTTGACACAAATTGTAGGCTTCATCTTTTGTGGAATGATTGGAAAATCAAACATTCCTTTCCATTCTCTGTGGGACTTTTTCCCACTTTCCTATAGACAGCCAACTGTTAAGCTGATTTTTGGTTTAGGAGTGGCAGTCAGACCTCTGAGAACTGGAAACAATCTGCACTTGAGACTGTTAGACTTGACCTCTTGCCACTTAAGCCTGTGTAATCTCGCTTTATAAAAATATCTTATTGCTAGTAAACTTATTTGAGTGAACGTGCTATAAGAGAAAGCAATTTAGTGCTTTGATGGTATAGACCTTTCTTCAATTAATATTTTATGTTGCATAGGAGAAAAAGGACTTTTAAAAAGACACCAAACCTTTAGCTTATTTGAAGGTTCATGAAGCAGACTAGGGTATTTGCACATGGATAAGATGAATTAGCAGTAATATGCTGCTGTGTGATGTGAGATGTTCTTGTAGCTTTCAAAATAAATCTTGGGAGATAGTTGTAATTGTAAATACCAGATCATACGTTCTCCTTTACCTGATTATTTAGGCTTTGCTCCAAAAATTGTAGTAATTTCAATAGACTTGGGATCAGGCCTTCACTTTTTTAAAATTATTATTATTATTTTTTTTTTAGAGATNAATGGTGTCAAAAAGATGTACAAAGACTTGCTGGATAGTAAACTCAGTTTCAATCAACTGCTGGCAGATTTGGTGAGGATCACAGTTTTTTGTGACTTGTACAACCAAATCTATTCACACACCCTGAATGCTGAAGTACATTCTGTTTTGAAAATATTTGATCTGTTTCATTGGTTACTTTGTACTCAAATCGCATCACAAAACATTGACAAAACGTGATTTACTACTCCACTCTTGTGCCTCATCTTTTCTAAAAAAATGCATGTCTCCTTAAATGTGTAGCATATAGGTCAATGATCTTCCTTTGTCTAAATGGTATGGTTTTATATGGTATAAATCTGAAGAAACAAGCCATGTTACTTCAGAGAGCTCATATAATGCTTCATAACATCAATAAAACATATAATGGCAAAATACCTCTTTTTGTTATACTGTTTGGAAAAAGAAGACTTAAAATATTACAATGCGTCAATTTTAGTTACAAGAAATGCAGTGCATTGACTCCATTTTTATTTTTTTTTATGTTACTAATAGGTGATGTAAAATATGCTCAAATATCAGATTGTAAACCACGAAATGTTACCACCTTCAAGTGCTGGCTTCTGTCGTAACTACTTGCATTACTGTAATATTGTAATTTAATGTATGAATCAGAAATATACCCTGAGTGTCTCATTTAGTACTAAGGCTAAGTTTTAAACTTGCCCTGCTCCTTTTATTCCATATGAAAAAGATTTTGTTCTTTTTTGCAGATATTTTTATGCTTTACAATGAACTTGCCAGTTAATGTTCATTCTTCTGCTCCCTCAATATTGAGACTACAGGGTAGTCTGTTTTTCTCATATTTTTCAGCTTTGCATTCTAATGAACGTGAGGCAAAGAAAAGGAGGGTGAAAATATTTCTTATGAATAGTCCTTTTTCTATGTAATTAAGCGACTTCCTTTTAATGAATAATATTGCCCCCGAATTCATTTTAGAAAGGGTGTCTTTAATGTGTGAAAAAGATTATAATCCTACTTAAGATATCATAATGATTGAAATTATCAGTACTTTGCTCTATTAGAGACCGAGGTCCTGCGTACCGAAGGGAGGTTTTGCTGGCAGCACAATGAAGTCTTTCTGAGAACTGGTTCTGCATATGCTTGTTAATATTTTGGTGAGTGCAGACAGAAAACGTGGACCACTGCCTAGAGCAGATAGGACAGCTGACCTCTCTTGGGCAGGGCTCGCAGTCTGGGGCCCAAACACTTCTGCACACGCATAACTCAATTCTTGCGAGGACTCCCATCTACGTCAGTGAACTACCCACATAAGTAAAGATGCACATGTGCAAAAGTGTTGGCAGGAGCAGCACCTCGTTTCCAGCCCCGTTCTTTGAAATTCCTTGCTTAAACTCCTGTAAGACCCCAAAGAAAGAGAGCACCTCTTGGGAAGATCTGAACATCCCCTGTTCATATTGCAGTGAGTGGAAGTTGAAATCATTTGTGTAATACGATGTGGCCAACAGGTCTTTCTCTTTCATAACTCAGATGTGTACTGATTTAATAACTCCCATTACTCCAACATTGTCATAAAGCTTACCATGAATTGCAATCAGTCTAGTTTACATTTTAAGCATTAGTTTTTCTCAAATGAGGGACTTGAAACCATTTTTGCAGCTTGACGACATCAGAAGATTTTCCAACTTAATGAAAAAATCTGAAAGACCATTTAATATTTTCAAAGAGCAGACTGATGGAGGCTGGCCTGTTGTCAGAAAAATAGTGTATGAATTAACTTTGCTACATTATGATTTAATTTAAAATTAACTTATGGTTTGTTGACAACATTCATATTTCATAGAATAGGTGTAGGGTGCAAGTTTTCTGTATTTCCTACCATGAAGAAAAAAAAACCCCATTAACTCTGACATCTGTTTTTAGCACTTTCCTTCATATTTTTGGATGAATGCCTGGCAAAAGCTGGAAAGCGACTAAGAGATCAACCAAAGATGGCCTAAGGGCCTGTTCCCAGCTGGTACGACATCTGGAATGTTATATATAGTGGATAAATTCAGCGTTGTAGTTTAATAAGATCGGTATTCAAGCATTCGGCCTACAGCAAAGGACAGGGAAGCTGACAGCATGCGTAGTGCATAATATGTCAAGGTGTCTGAAATGCAATTTGCTGGGTTTTCGCTTTCATTTTGGCAGATCCCTTATGCTTATATATAAACTTTAGTATTGTTTTGAACCTTTACAAAATAAAGGGTGACGTCATATTGGTATTATATCCAGAATCTTATCTTTTCGCTAAGCTTAGAGTATGTCTGGATTTCTTTCTTTTTTCTTAGGAAAAAAGTGCTAAAGACATTTTTATGAGTTGACTAGGAGTAGCTTTAAGCTGCTACCTTTGCAAATTTTGAGTATATGCAGTCTTTTACAGTGAAGATTTTACAGAATCATAAACTATTCAGGGATCTCGACTTGTGCTGTATGGAGTCATACTTGCAAAATTTGTGTCTCAGAAAGCTTGTGGTTTCTTTTCTCTTAGGGTTTAGTTAATCTTCTGACTGTCTAATCTCCAAACTGGAATTACAAGTGTTGTTAGGCAAGCCCAACAAAGTTGCAGGCAGGGATCAGTGGAAAGTCACCTGCTTACAATAGCGCTGAACATGGTAGTGCTAGGTCAGAAAAATGAGCCGAAGGCAACTTCTGTTTGCTGTCCTCTAACTAATCTGATCAGACAGTTTGCCTGCAAGTCCCTCTACCTTTCATCGCCTTTTTGTGTCCCAACAGAAGGTGAGCGCTGCATGTTTCGCATTGTGGCCCAGAAAAGGATAAAATCTGTGTGTCTAGGCCTGCAATGTGCGAATCAGTTTACACGGCCGGGGCCAGACCACGGCGCAAGGCTGAGGCATCTCTGTGTGGGGCTGTGCTGTTCCGCACGTGAGCCCTTTCTGTTTGGCAGCGCTATGGCCTTTTCCCTCTGATCTGCACCTTTCCTGTAGGATGCTGGAGCTGGGGGGAGACTGTGGAACTGCCCTTCTAAGGTGTAAGTCAGGGACTGTGGCAAGGGAGTGTGAAGCAGAGGAGGATGTAGCGTGTGCAATGTGACGGGGCTGTAATTGATTGAGAGAGCGTTGTGATGTAAGGTTTTATTCCCTTTTTTTTAAAAAAAAGAAGACTCACTTCATAATTCCTTAGCACGTCGCGATTATTTCTGTGTTATTTATTGCTATGCAAGATCTTGTAGGTGAAGACAAGGTACTTGAATGTGATTTGGCAGGAGATCAGCAGAGTCTAGGAGGAGATGGACCTGGAGTGGGAGGGGAGATGACTTTTGCAGCTGCGCTTTGGTAGCAGTTTGGATTTGGCGGTGGAAAGGCCAGCTCTGAAATGACTGCGGCTGACAAGGAGAAAGCTGATTTGTCTGCAGGCTAGTGTCGCTAATTGCTGTTCAGCTGGTGGGGATGTGAACAAAAATCTTATTAGAAACCTGTGTGTGTGGTGCAGGTACATGTGCATGTAGTGCAACTGAAGTTTAAGGGGCTGAGATAGTACAAAACAAGAACAGTGCAGGCTGTTCGTTCCGTGATAATACTAACAATATTCAAATGTTTAGTTGTCATGTAGGAAAACAGAAAAAAGGGGCGATTACCTTGAAAATCACATGACTGTCTCCTTCTTACTGTTTCTTGAGCTCAGCCAAACTGGCTTTGTCTTAGTGAGTCTAGGGGTAGCCAATAAAATCCCTACTGATACCTACTGCTTTATTCTGGTATGCAAAATAATAGTAACAAAACCTAATTCTAGGCAGTGATTACAAAGTAACATACTCTCAAGGAACAGATATTCCTGTGAGAGGAATTTAGCACCTCACAGAATGTGAAGTGATTGCTTTGTTTTTTTCCTTTTGGTATGATTCCACTTCTGTAGTATCTGTCATTACAACACTTTCTGTCCAGCAGTGTTCTGAAGAGATCCGGAGTCCTGATGGATTGTTAACCAGCATGCTCACACTTCACTTTTCTGTATATAGATTGGTTATAGAGTATTTACAGTCGATTCAAAATACTTCAGACCGAACATCTTAAATAACGCTTTGCCTTTGGAGTTGCTGCCCTTCCCTGATTCTTCTGCTCTCCTGTCCAGATCAGCTGTGCCACCGGCTTTCACAGTGAAGTCTCCAAGCCCTCAGCCCAATGGGTCTTCCCAATCTCCAAGGCAGCTGTTTTTTACTAGGATAACTTCCACCATTTCCACATAATGCGTATAGAAAACAACCATGTGGCCAGCTGAACTAAACATTACGTTAAGGCATTGCGTGATGTTAGCGCCACGATTTGGTGTGATTTTTACAGTAACATATTTTCCATTCTATGTCACGTTGCTGTGTTAATTTAAAACTGGTAGGATCTGATGAAAATAAACAAACAAACAAAGAAATGGGATTTGAAATAGGTGGCTGGGACTGACAACTTTAAATCTAAGACTGCGAGCTGTTTTCATAAGCTTTATGTGTTTGGGGTCTGATCTTGTGCTTGTAATGCAGTCCCTGTTATCTGTGCAGTAAGAGATTATGTGAATTAAGTTAAACCATATGGAGTAGGTATGAGTTTACATAAATAGTGTAGATTTAGTTGAAGGAGTAATTTCAGACTGAAAATGAAGGATGTGCCTAGTTCTTGGTTGGAATTTAATGATCATGTTAAAACAGCTGTCCATTTCTAGAAGAAACCTACGGTTATTCTCAACACCTTATATATTAAAGACCATTTTGTATATGATTTTATAACATATATTTTGGGTATGAAATGTTGGTGCCAGGAACAGAAGGATTCACTCTTCCATTCACAACTCCCTATGTAGTTTCTTTGTAAGTGAGTTACACCATGCGATATGACTACGTCTCCAAATCTAAATAGTTTGTCCCTACGATGACAGAAAGAGTTCATGTATGCCCCTTTGTATTAATTGCACACACCTATGTAGATACTGTTATTTTCAACTAAAAACACTCCGTCTTTTATTAAGGAGTATGTATTTTGGTTTTAAATGAAATAATGCTACTAGGAATCACGTAAACCACTCTGTAAATGGAATTTTACTGGGGTATGATATGTACTCTTGTCTTCAGGAGCTGTTTATCATTTATTATAATTCAAGAAGGCAGCAAAACTCATAGAGCTTCAGTGCAGTCACACTATGGGGGGATCTGATAAGAATTTCATATTGAACTTTGAAAGAACTTCACATGAAATCATAGCTGCGATAGCAGGAATTTTTAACAGGTCTATCAAAACAAGGGTGGTACCAAGTGGCTAATGTATAATAGTACTGAAATATACGGAAGGGAAAGAGCCAGGAAACTCTGAGTGTGTCTGTCTGATCTTAAGTGTATAAGGCTTTGGAATGCTTTTTGAGGAAGGAGTAATTAATAACATAAAGGTAAATGGAAAACTGAAGAAAACTGATACATCTGGAAGATCAAACCTATGTTAACTCATTTTATACCTTTCTTTAATTTTTTTTTTTCCTTAAATGAGGAGAATACAGAAACCTCATGTATCTGGACTTTGGTAAAGCCATTTGATGTAATGCTGTACTGGAAATAACTTAGAGGAGATGTGGTCTGGTGTGTGAAGTGGGAAATGAATAAGGAGTGGGAGGGAAGATAATAACTGACTGTGCTGAGAGAGGAATACTGGCCTAGCGAAAGGTTATACACAGAGGCACTCTAGGACTAGAGCTGCTTAATGTTTTCATTAATGACTGGGACAAAAAAAGATTAAGATTGGGTACATTACACTTTATGATAAGATAAAGTTGGGAGGAGCTGTCAACACAGATGAGTATGAGACCAATAGAGTAATAACCGGATGACCTTGAAGATGGAAGTAATAAAATGAAGTGCAGTGTCATGCACGTAGGGACCACCAGCAATAATTTCTCTTTGGAGCTCATAGCTGGAAACAAGGCAAAGTGGAACTGTGTTGTAACTTAGCAATACTGCTGCGATCTAGTATGTAAAATAACATTCAGGAAAAAAGCAGATGTGGAGAAAGTTTATCAGTGTGATTAGGGAATGGACAGCTTATTTTATAACAAGTTCCTTTATACTGGCTGAAGAAAGATGTTGATGACATATGATTGCTGCCTGTCGCTGCATGAAGCTAGAAAGGAGGAGTAGTAATATTTAGAGATACTGTGGGCACATCAATAATTGTGGTGGCCTTCAGTTAATCTTACCAAGGAAATTGGAGGGAGGGTTTCTAGCCATTTTGTAAGATTCTGACATAGCTGCCCAACAGGAGTGCTGAGAAAAGGGACAAACTGATGTGTTTCATTATGATACACAGTCAGTTATAGAAACGTGATGCTGCTGCAAGTCTGTATTTGGAGCCTCAGGAGCTGCCTGCCAGAACTGCATTTTTTGGAGTGCCAGTTGTGGGAAAGTATCTGCCATGCTGGTCATGCACGCATAGTTGAGTTAACACATTGGCACACAGAAGTTGTATCTCCTCAACGTTCAACTAGTTTGTGCATATGTTATTTTGTATGCTTTAATAAATATTTCATAACTAATATGTGAAATTAACGGTAGATTCAGGCACATTCCTAGCCTGTATTACTTGAAGTATTTGTGCATTGCTTGTTCAGATTTTTTTCCTTATTACAATGATTTTTCTTAGCAAGCTTTATAGTTATTAACCTCTTTATTTAAAATAAAATTCCTCCCATTAACCCAACATTTCTAGATGACATGCAGAGATTAGGAAAACTTCCATCTGTTTTTTGCCAATGAGCAGTAATGCATATGCATCCAGATAGTATTCAAGTTGGTTTGGCAATAGCACTGTAACTTTATAGGTTTATATGCTTACACTAGGATGGTTCCTGCTGTTTTAAGTATTGTACAGGGGATATGTTTTCTTAAATGAAAATTGCTTGAAACCGTTCATTTTTTTGTGTGACAAGGGAAGGAATCAATTACTTTCTCTTATTGCCTGCACGGAATAGGAAATGTTAATGAAACTCAACTTCTGAACCTCCTCATTGGTAAATTCTTGGCCACCATATTGAATCATTGCTGCTGATCAAGCAAATGCTCTGTTTTACTCTTTAAAGGTCACACACGAGACGCAAAAATAGGAAAGTAATGCATATGTGAGAAAATGTATTATGTATTAAAACTGAATCCCAGTTGTCATTAAGCATGATGCTATGGCAGATCTACCTGCTCTTTCCTTTGTCCATCTCTGTTCTTTTGCCTGCCTTTATGTTTTCTGCTTAAAGATCTGTTCCAAAACTATTGAAAGCAAAAACATCAGGATTTCACTATGGGAATTCTTCTACTGACTTCAGTGAGTCTCGTTTTAAAATAACAGAATTTTTATTTTTCCTTGCATAAGATGTGATATTTTACAGCTCGTGTTGCAGGCTGTTGCACTGAGACTTCAATGTGTGTAGTGATTATAGGATTGTGCCCGCTGGATCCTAGAAAAGCAGGAGATTGAGTGTAGATCCATTTTAACTCAGTTCTGCCTCTGAGGCTGGATTCGTGCTGAAGAGCAGGGCACTGCTGATTTCCAGTGCAATTACTCTATATTCCACGCGTTACACTTTCTGAAGGATCGGGCTGGTAGCATGAAAGGTCTGTAGCGGTTATAAACCGTGTACTTTGAATCTTCTGCCCTCATATATTGTATGCTTGAATTGCATGTTTCCCCTAAGCCCAGGGTCTTTATCCAGAGAGTTTCTAGGCCTGGTTTTGTCTCTAATGCGCAGTGCAGCACCAGGCTGCAGCTGGGAGCTGGGAGGCATGAAAGCTTAACTGTTTGTCAGCTCTACCCAGCTTTTTGTGGAGAGTGAGATAAGCTCGCTTGGAGCATGGACAATGGTTTTATCTTGTAGCAGAAGCCTTTCTGTTCTTTGGAGACAAATTTTGAACAGGTTTTCTGAGGCGGAAAGAGTCCTTCATAGCACTGTACAGGGAGATCGCCTTAGGCCTTCATGTAGGATTACCAGACAGGTATGTCCTGTGCCTGAGTCGTTACTTCTACTCTACCCAGCAGTTATTTGGCCTAAAATCATAAATAAGATAAAAGTTAACACAGAAGCATGGAAGCAAAAGCCTTCTGTTTATCTTAAATATATTGCCGGTCATTTGCCCTTATATAACTCTGGCCTAGTTATGGGGAGGGATTTTTGGTATTCTGCACTCCGCACTTCTGCCAAGCAGAGAATCATATGAAAATAAACAATTTTTACCGCTCTTAATGCTTTAATATATCCTTATAGTTGTTAAAATAACATCTGTAGTTTTTTACTGGAAGTACTTAAATTTGTTATAATTTGTTAACTGACTCAGACACTTACTGGCACGTGCAGCATTCACCCTTCCAGATGAAAAAGGGATGATCCACTTGACACAAGTAGCAGAACTCCTCTGCACAATCTTAGAAATCTTCACTTTGTAGATGAGGTCACTTGAGGATACCCTGTGTTTGCTCACATTTAAGCAGAAATCACTATTAAGGCTGAAATGAGATAAGGGTTTGCCAGTCATAAAATGGATGGCCTAAAAATTGGCCAGCTATTATGGCTACTTTTTATCTGTGGCCTGAATGAGGAGCATCTCTGAGACACCCCGTGTGTGTTTTCAGACAATGCCCCAGACTCTCACAGATGGTGGCTCTGAAGAGACTGGGCAATTAACTGTGGGTGCTCCTTTCCTATTTGGGTCTGGGTGGCTTCTCCGGACTTTGTGTCTGCTTAGCTCCTTTTCCAGTTCGGTCTCTTATTAAGGCTTAGTGAAGAAGGTGTGTGTGTGCCCATGTCTCAGTTGTCACTTAATTTTTTTTTTTTTTTCTGATTTAATCCAAATTTGACAGAGGTCTGTCAGGCTCTAAAATGTTAAGTCATTGTACAATTTGTACAAGTCGGTATTTATATGGAACGGAGAAGTGCTACAAATGCCTTTTACTTGAGTGAAAGGCTGCAGCATGAGTTGAGCCTGTATTAAACATCCGAGAAAACATTGGGATCTCGGGCCAAATCCATAGGGAACCTGACTTATCTGGTTCAGAGAGCCATGTAAAGTATTTGTGAAAGTGTACTGGCTTACATGCGGCAGTGTAATGCATGAAATGCAAATGCTCCTCTGAAACCAGTTATGAGTGCAGTATCACGCACACAGTGAATCACAGTATTTCCCATTTCTCTTGGTTTAGTGTGAAAATGTATGTTGTTGGGGTCAATGCAAGCTCAGTGGCAAAGTTGGATCTGTACAACCATAAGGAATTTGCCCCGTCATTGCCAGAAAACTGCATGAGAAGAAAGTACAAGCTCAATATCCCACGTCTACAGCTTGCCTGGCAGCATCAAACCCCAATATTTTTTTATATATATATATATATATATAATCAAAGCCAAATATATATAGTATCTATAGCTCTTATGTATCAGGATGTGTGTGTATATATATTCACTATCTATGAATCCATTATACTCCTTTCAGGAAACAATGTATTCTTGTGGCTAAAGCACAGACGTAGCCATCCCTTTCAGATATATTCTCACATTTCCGACTATGCCCAAGGTTCACTGCAGAGCTGGTGGGCTCAGGTGTTGAATGGGAGGCTCTGCAACTGGCTGGACCTTGTGTTTCCCCACAGCTGGAGCTTGTGCTCTGCTCTGGTGGGGCTGTGACCTTCCAGCGGGGCCTCCAGACACAGCTGCTCCGGCAGATCCTCTCGTCTGCGCTTGGCACTGCACTCCCTGAGCAGGGCAAGGGCCACAGCAATGTGTTCTGCTGCTTTTGGCTTCTTTCTGAGCAAGGAGCTACTAAAAGACATTTCATGCTATAGCTCAGCACTGTGGCCCTGGCATACTGTGTGCTCCCAGACGGTTTTTCTTGTGTCATGTTGTCTCACGCACCAAAACTTCCTCGTCGTGTATTCAGTATGACCCACCTCGCTCATTGATGCAGAAGTTGGACCCTATGTCGTATGAAAAGTGCTAAGGTTCCTACATTTAAACCCAGACAACTGTAAAACTTTACTTTTTGTGCTTTGGCCTTGTAGGACTTCAGGGTAGAGGAGGATTCGTTAATGCGTATTTGCTCTGTGTAATTAGATAGTGCTTTTGTAAAGTGCTGTGAGATCCTGGGTTGCGTGATGCTAAACAAAGTTAATAGATCTCTCACATTATTACAGAACCTTTAAACCTTTCTCTGAAAACCACCTTGTGAAGAGTTCTAGAGATGTATGCCCCACTAAACAAAAATACAGACACTGAAAGTGTTTTCTATGTATTTGTTATTTTTGCATCATTTTAAGATTTTCTATGGGCTATGAGAGTACAGATTTCAATGTATATTGCTTATTATAAATTATTATAAATTATAAATTATTTCTAACTTTTAGAGCACTAAACTTGGGAGGTCTTCAGATTTTCTGATACTGATTTTTTTGAAAAGCTTCATATGTATTTTGGTTGGAATTTTTAATTCTACTGTATCAGATTGGTAATAGATGTCAGTTAGAAACAGATGTGGCATCTAACACACCCCTCCGGCCAAGGAATGGTCTGATAACTGAAGAATACAAGTATTCTTGAAAGGAGTTGATATCAATCTGCTTGAATAGTAAGTTCATTTCAGGCTTGTCTTAGGAGACCTTGATGGAAGACCAGAGGCAGTATATATATGTGTGTTCATATTTTTAGGGATTTGCAGCAGTTTCAATGCCAAATGTTTCTATACTGCTTTTTTGAGATAACTTTAAGGCACACCTTAGAAATGCAATCCATTGATTGATCTGTAGGTAGCTTTTTAGAGGGCCCTTCCTTTCTTGCAAGGTTATCAGTTCACGACCAACCTAAATGGGGCTGTCTTTTCTTGCTACTACTTTTTCATAGTAGCAAACCTTTACTATGTATGTGGGATTATTGGGCAAGCCTTCAGGCTTTTTTTAATGCAGCGTTACAAGGGGAGTACATATAATTGCTCAGGATTTCATTTTAAAATAAAGTATTTATCTTATCTCTGTAATATTTTTTGAAAAACATATCACTTGGAGATAGTGTGGCTTCATTTGAAAATGAAAATTAATTTACTTCAAGGCGGTAGTTAATGTATTTGTTTAAAACCACCCACTAATGGGCTTCAGTTTGATTTATAAAACAGTTCTCTCTTATCACACAAACTTTAATAGTGTTTGTTCATGGAGAACTGAGGGAGTAAAGTCAGTTTTCAATGTGACAACACTGTTGAAATAACAGAATGAACAAGCTATGACTGAAAAGAGCCTTAAACATAAATGTTGTGATTGTGCCACGGCTAATGTTTGAATTTATGAAGGAATTTAGATAAGCAATATGATGCAATGCTTTCAGAATTTAGAAGAAAATAATTTTTTTCTTTGAAGCAAAGGAGCCTGAATCATTGGTTTGAACACGCGAAGAAGAACGTGCAAAGCTGATGTATGGAAGATGAGCAGAACAGAATGTGGCAATTTTAAATATTCAGAATTCATAGGCTCAGGAAGGAAGGAAGTTTGCAGCCTTTGGAGGTTTTATGGCCATTGTGCATTTCTGGATGTGCAGATTATTGTTGTGCCCAGTTTTCACCTGACAATGACATTGCAATAGTTTTCACATGTAGACCTCCACTCTCTAACCCGAAAGCCACTCGGCTTTTATTCAGCAGAGTGGATCTTGCAGACTAAATGGAAACACGGGTTAACGCAACGCGTATCTAGCAGGTCACCCACAGGCGGTGTCTGTGCACGGGAGTTTGCTTCCTGCCATTTGGTTCTGTTCTAAAGCACATACAGCGCAGGTTTGTGGAGGGTGGCTGCAGCCCACATCAGTTCTAACCCAGCAACGCTGCTGCGGGCTGTGCTTCTTTTTGTATGTCAAAGACCTGGAGGTTTCAGTGGAGGGGTCTCAACTGCTTTTTTGCTTTGAGGGGTGGCTTAAAGCTTACGCACAATCTCTAGGTTAAGTGAGCTCGAGTAGTTTTCACTGGGTAATGCTATCAGTTTGAGTGGATGCATATAGTTTGCATAGGTATATGGAGCATATAGGAGGCATTGCACTGATAAAGGTATCAGAACTACATAAATAACATCTGAGACAGCTGCTATTTTTCTGATTTCATAAGAAAGAACTTAATGCTGAGGTCTGTGGTCATAACCTTTGGAAAATCTGCCGATGGTTGATAGTAAAATTACTTCAAATACTTAGGATGACACGCTAATAATAAATATTATTGTCATAAAATTAGTCCTTGTTTTTCCAGAGATACAACATATTTCTGAAAATATAGAATTAAATTATAATTCTCTCTGTACAGCACAGGATGATACCAAAGGGTTTGGAGGGAAGGGAAGGAGGCAGGGATCATTCAGCCCAGACCACGGACTCTGCTTTCTGAATAATTCAGATCATGTGCAGTTACCCCCACTTGATCTGAGAAGAGGTTGAGCTCTTGCGCCTTGCAAATGGAATGCTTTTATCTACATTTCTATTTAAGTAGGTGCTGAAATAAAGATTAACACAAGCAGGGTGGGAATGTACTGTATATGGCGCCTCTTCCTCTAGTACAGGAATAGTGCTACGACAATAGGACTGGGTGGCTAATACTGGGGGGCTCAGACTACAGGCCAGATGTTGCTGCTCTTGATAGGGCGAAAAAATCAATTGAAGCCAATGGGAGCTCATACTAAAGATTGAATGATGCCGACCCATATTTTCTGAGTCAGGTTGGGCAGGGTTTCCTGCAATACAGTATGAGAAGAAAGGCAAAACCATGTTTCCCTTCTGAAGTCTGTTGACTATGAAGTTTGGAGAACTGTGATGCTAATCCACCTATAAAAGTACATTGTGGAGAAATGAATCAAGATGCATTCTTTAAAGATGAGTAGGGTTTGTGGTACCTTTCATAGGGGCAATAGAACAGACTGACAGGAAAAAAAAACCATAAAGCATGTATCGCACCTAATTGCTTAAAAATGTTGGTGGTTTTTTTCTTTTCAGTGTATGGGATGACTCATGATGATGAGGTTTAGAGTCTTTTATTCCAGATTCATTTGTTCAAAGTGAACAGAGATTATTGTAATTCCCTGAAAGACTAGGAAGATCTTTAGATGCTGAAAAGAAGAATCAAGACTACGTGTTTTGTCATCTTACAGTTTGTAGAGTGCTAAGTTAAAAGAAACATACATATATAGATATTCCTTTTGAAATTTGAATATTCAAAGATTTTTAGGACCCACGGCTTTGTTTTTCTTGTCTATGGTGGAGGGTGGGGCAACGTAATTGACTTCAGTTTATGACATTAAAATTTTCTCATTATATCTCTCCCTTTGGAGTAGAGTTTATAGTTAGTCTCTGCTTTAGACTCACACATGTATAAAAATGTAGTAACGCTTTTGGTTCACTTCACAGAGTGCATACACTTGTAGGCACGCCCTTACTGTAACTCATATCTATAACAAATTCCCACTCTGGCTCCTGATTCCCGCTAGACACAGGTATAATAGACCAGTACACCCATAATACATCCATGGGATAACAGAACAGAAAGAAGGTTAAAGGGTTTCTCACATCAGATGATTGCATGCATAGTGTGGAAAATTCTTGAGTATCTTTACTGCGTGGAGAAAGGGCACTTTACTAGAGTTCTGCCCTGGCTTACTGAAGCATCTCTGTCAGGAGGCCTGGCACCAGCCAGGGCTGAATGCCTTCTCTAAATCCATAGATGAAAAGCGCTCGTGTTTCACTCCCGCTTTATTTTTATGTATGACATTATGTGGCTTCATAGGAGAAAACAAAGTAACAGCCATCACTGATAATATATTTTTTTAAACTTTGTCTATGATGTAATAACCTGCTTCTTGGGGAAGAAAAAAAAAATAAACTATCCTAAAATGCCTTTTCTGATGTCTGAGTGGTGGTGTAATGAGAGTATAGGTTTTTATTTTTAAGGTAATTTATTGTGTAGTAATTGTCATTATTCCCATGCTACACTTTTCTAAGACTGAGAAGCAATGGCATTCTTTATGCTTAATGGCACAAACAAATATAGTACTGACTTGGCACTGTTTTGCTGCTTTGGCTGGCTCTGATGCTGCTGGCTTTTAAATTGGCTGCAAAACAGCCTGAGGGACTGATGTATAATCAGTTGTCTGTTGGCACGTGGCTCTGGATAGCATTTTTCCTTTGACTCATCTCCGATTGCAGGGAATTTGCCATTGGCTGTAGCATATTTGAGAATATGGCTGTATGCAAGCTCCTTATAGGCTATATGCAAAGACCCTTTTATGGTAAGAGCAAATTGTTTCACAAATAACGTGGAAATATGTACCATCCCTATTTATTGTTTCATTGCTCCTTGGGTTTTCTTTGTAAATTAAAAGTGTTGTAAACTCTTCCCAGTGTTCCAAGTCAAAAAGCCGTGTGATTGAGTTCTGCCAAATAGTGCTTATACTATGCCTAGATCTTGTGCTGCAGAAATTAAGGTTGAACCAAACTGAACGTTCTTGCGGTACACTTTCGTGGCTGGATTGGCATCAGCCTCTGTGAGCATTTCTTGAGGAACCTAGCTAGACCTGAAGCAAAGAGGTAAGAGGAGACAGGCCAGACCATTAGTATTGTAGTGCCTTTCTTTGTAGCACATCTATGGTTCCCTTTGAGCAGAGACCTTTGGGGGGTGCTGAGTTTTGGTGTCACGTTTTGGGCTGTCAATGGAGAGAGCTGCTGATGGAGCTGGCGAGCGGCTCGGTGTTCCTGTTTGACTGTCCCACAACATAAATGCTGCTCCCTGAAGTGGGGATGGCTTTGTGAGCTTCTGCTAGACCGGTATTTATACCCTTGAGCTACCTGTGCATGAATACAAGCTATATCATATTTTGCTTACCTGTCAGACCATAGCAAAGCATAGAGTAAATATTAATAACTATAGGGGCACTTAAAACACAATGAAAACACTATTTCTGTGCTGGAGGTATGCAGGGCTGGCCTCTAAGATGAAAGGCTGCTATCTGGAAGTACTGCACACTGGCTTGGAGGTCAGCATTTCTGTTGTGTATGTGAGGGAATACTCCAAAATTTTACCCAGAACTGCAAAAAGTAGTCAATGGACAGATGCTAGTAGAGGCGTGCCGTCGATGTATACAGTTAGCTGTTATAATATCTTTTCAGTTGTAATTTTATTACTGTGCACTTTGATTCTGCCTTGGTATCTACTGTCCATGAAGATTCGAAATTATAATATAATACTATGTATTACATTATGCTATTTGGAATAGCCCAGTTGGTATTACGGCGCGAAAGCGGTTGAATTAATGACATATTGCAGTGTGTGTAGGCAACCACATAATGGCTGAGGAGGAACTGTGAGGTTTGCTGTATCCAAAACTGTTCAGGCTCTTTGCACAGAGGTGGCTACGTTGAACCATAATGATTGCAAAGCAGCAACTGCTGCAAAATGAGAAGATAGCACTTTAAGATTGTTTGGGTAGATGCTTATGTACCAGTGTTTAAACCACCAGGTATATTAAATAGCTTATTGTATCCATTTCCCCCAAGTGCAAGAGGAGCCAAGAAAACTTTAATTAAAGGAGTGATCCAACTAATTTAAGCTCATGGAAGGAAGGAACTACTGTTAAGTAATAATTTGGCTTTGGCCTGCTTTACAGTAGCACCTCCTAGAATGACCTGCTGTCAGGTTGTGCAGGAGCTACAGCTGCTAATGGACATGTGATAAGTACTTGGCTGTAATTGAGTGGCAATGACAAAAGAATCAGTGTTTCTAAGGCCTGCTTATTATTTTAACTCTCCAAGTGTCTTCCAGCACATGTGCTGTTTCTGGTGCTGCCACACTGCCTGTTAGAGCAATGGCTGTTTAATCATCTGAGCAGAAATCATTCTGCCAACTTGATGCTGGAGGAGACCCTGTTCAACGTGGCTGTCTTCACCTCTCTCTGATGCGGGGGCCCAATACTTCATCTCCATCAGGGATGAGTAAGATTTGAGTAAGATCAGGAAATTCTTAAAAATGAAATGCAAGAAGCCTTTCTTTTTGCTTTTGAGCCTAGAGATCAGGTTTTGGGTTTCTCTTCTAAAATTAATACACCTAAAAACATGCTGTTGTAGTTACTTTCATATTTGTAAATTACGGTATTTTCAGACCACAAAATACTGGGAGTACTGGAGGGGGGAAGCCCTGTTTCCCAGGAGGTTTCTCCCCAGTTAGAGTCCCGTAGCTGCTCCCAGCTCTGTCCCCAGGCCAGGGTGCAACCTGCACCTTCAGCAGGATAGCTGCGCACCTCATCTTCTCCACAAACACCTCCTGTAATCCGCTGGGAGCTGCTGAAATAGCTGGAGTAAAAGCTGCATCCTTGCTGTGCTTAGGAAACCCTTGCTGCTGCTAGTGACCCCCATATTGCTCTTATTGTAGAATGGAGCTTGTATTTCTGGTTGTCCTTTCATCTGCACTGGTTTCATCTCCTGTTGGTGAAATGGTCTATAGCTGAAACTCTATTTCTGTCTGGAACGCTGTTTAATTAGAATCAAATGATCTTGTGTGTACGTAAGGTTATTTTTCTTTAATAAATCTTTTCTCTGTGTATATCCTATGACAAAACTAATTAGAACTGATAAACATGTAATTCAATAGGTCAGAAGGAAAAATTTTGTAGTACCTCTTGTACTGCTTTTCATACCCAATTTGTGGACACTGTAGGTTCTTTGTTTTCTGTCACCTTGAAGTTCAGCTTACCATATTTAGCTCAGCATTCTTGTGTTTTTATAATTCGTGCTGTTGGCCATCTCGGGGTTCTTATTTCAATTACATTTCTATCACACTGATTATTTTTTATTAAGTTACTTTCCTTATAAAAGTTCATGTTAATTAACTCTAGCAATAAAGAAGTCATGAAACCTGTAACTAAGAAATGGTAGTGTAAATTTTCACCAAAATGTGCACTTAAAAGAAGAATGGAAAGTTTATTTATCTTGCTATTTAATTAAAAGTTACAAATCAGATATGCAAGCTGAGGGGGAAAAAAAAAAGTAAGATGCTTAACAGAGTTTAAATGAAATATATTCTACTCTTGTTTTGTTTTGTTATGTAACTTTACCCATCAGATTTTTCAGCCTTGTCAGTCTGGGGTGACGCATCACACCTGCTTCTGAAGTCCAGGGACAGCTGTTTCTCATTTTTTCCTTTTAAGGAACAAATCCTGCTGTCATTGGAGTAAGTTATGAAACTTGTAGGGCGTTTGGGGTGTAGGTTTAGGCTTTTGGTAGCCTTAGCCTAATGATACGATCATTTTCCTGGGCCTTCCATTATGCCTGCAAGCTTTATTGCTCGCTGCCCTGCTGTGAGGTACTTTGACCCAGACACTCTGCTGTCTCTTCTGTAGACTCTCAAGAGCTGTATTTTCAACATCTGTGTTCTTCTCCATCCCCTCACCACTCACAATGGAAGATAGTTCAGCTTTTTAGGTACTAATACCACTGATTTTCTCCTCTGTTCCTACATATCAGATATAGTTAATGATGAGAATCACATTGGAGTTGTTGTTGCTGGCCCACTTTTTCTAGCAGAAAGGTAGTGGTGGATGAGCAGGAAGAGTCCAGCATTGTGAAAGAGATGCTTTCTCTGCTTTCAAAATAGCGTTAGGCCAAAAGAATTTCAGTGCCAGGACTAATATTCTTCCCTCCCTTTGAGTTTCTTCAAGTCTTTCTTCTCTCTGCCAAAATCCCCTCTCTACATTCATCTGGCAGTACAGTTAATATGATGCCACCAAGGCACTTTTCACGTTTGTTTCTAAGTTGGCTCTACCTTAAAGTCTCATGCAGGTAGTAAATTGATTCAGCTACCCCAGTAAATTTCTCTGGGAAGAAGACAAGGGAAGAAATCAACATGGTTTATAAACTTTCAAAATACATAGTAAGAACTTTTTCCCTTAACTGGGTGATCTACTTTCTATTCATAGTTAGTAAGTTAATATAGAGAAACATTGGTTTTGGAGCCAAAAATCATCAGGAACATAACCCAGAGCAATTTTTAAGGGCACAGCTATTAAACAAGCTTCTGGAAGAAGCGTTTTTTGACAGCACACAAGTGAAATAACCCAGTTTGTTATTTTAATCGCGTATCTCCACTTCTGGTGTTCTGTCTTGTGAATGATTTGCGTTCAGCTGAGGCTTTGGCTGGTGGGTTACCATAAATGGCTCAAAAGCAGATTTGGTCCAATTATATACAGCATTTTTTGTACATAATTAGAATAAAGCCAGGCAGCTTTGTGAAATACCTCTTTTAACCTGATTAAACTTGGAGTCATTGTTCCTGATACAAACCAGTCAGCTTTTAGAAGCCCATAATATATTTTTTTCCTCCATGAAAGACAGGAGGCGCTGTTCTTTGAACTAGGCGTTTCTTGAATAAGAATATTTTATTTGGAATTAAACTAAACTCTAATATGTGAGAATTTGTCATTAACTATTTATGTATGCTTTAAAAATACACAGGCCCAAAATATGCTTTGAAGAGCAGCAATAATCCTTGTAAAACAAACAAAAAAAGATGGTATTTTGCTCTGCTTATTTTGTTAATTACGAAGAGACTGCGTAGGCAATTGTGTAACTAATTTTTCGTTGAAAACTGAATAGTGTACTTGTCCACTTTATCCTCCGAATGAAGAAAGTGTAGTAGCAACATTGGAACTTGTCTCGGAAGCTGAGCTGAGTTTGGGAAAACAGAGAATGTGTTAGAAGAGGAAATACTTGACATTTAACATATAAAACCAGAAAAGTTTGTTTTCGAATTTGTGTGGGTATGTTGCTTATGAAACAGCATCTGGTTGTTTCCTGACCTTTGCATGACAGTGTTTGTTTTGCCTTTTTTCTCACTCTGTGTGAATATGTGGAATATTGGAGAGTACATGAGGTGACTTTAAAGGCTTGCCTACAATTAAGAGGCACATTGAAATTTAATTGAGAGTTGTACCAGAGACGGAAGAACAAATATTCATTTGTAATCATATATTATTACCTTGAGATCCCAATGATGTATCTGTCTTGATGCCAAACACGTCTAGAAATACAAATTTCTTCAAAACTACTTGTTTTGCAAGAGTAATGTAGCCACAAACCACAGCATTCCCTTACTGTCTTCTAGACAATGAGATGCTAAATTTCTGAATTAAAGAAAATAAGAAATGCAGCTGAATGTTTTCTCCCTTCATTTGAGTCCAGCACAGGGCCACAAAGATGCTGAAGGGAGTGGAGCATCTCCCTTATGAGGAAAGGCTGAGGGAGCTGGGGCTCTTGAGCTTGGAGGAGACTGAGGGGTGACCTCATTCATGGTTATCAATATGTAAATGGGGAGTGTCACGAGGATGGAGCCAGGCTCTTCTCAGTGACAATCTATGATAGGACAAAGGGAATGGGTGCAAGCTGGAACACAGGAGGTTCCACTTGAATATGAGAGGAAACTTCTTCACAGTGAGGGTACCAGAGCCCTGGAACAGGCTGCCCAGGTGGGTTGTGGAGTCTCGTTCTGTGCAGCCATTCAAACCCGCCTGGACACCTTCTGTGTGACC
Organism: Pampusana beccarii; assembly: GCA_013399365.1. Taxonomy (NCBI): domain Eukaryota; kingdom Metazoa; phylum Chordata; class Aves; order Columbiformes; family Columbidae; genus Pampusana; species Pampusana beccarii. The sequence goes on from VWYH01009010.1 coordinate 232,908, forward strand.
TCATCTGGGTGTTCCTGCTCCGGTGGGGGATTGGACTGGATGAGCTTTTGAGGTCCCTTCCAACCCCTGACATCTGTGCTTCTGTGAAATGCAACCTCCTATTTTTTGTGCTATGGTTTGCAGCCAGACTTAACCAAGTTCGGTCTGACATTGACCCGTTGTGGTTTTCCCCCTTATAAAGTTTCCAGTTTTTATCTTTACGAGTGGAATCAGACTGGTTTTACTGTATCTCAACATGAATTTCTTTATAGCAGTAACAATACCAAATACGAATTTTTCCACTGAATTCACAGAGCAAGAATGGACACTAAAACGTTATTCTGGAGTATATTGACCTTCCACTATTTAAAAAGAAGGTAATTTTGTTTATTGAATTGAGAAAGATTCTGTCCATAATGGTATGTGATGCTTGCCAACAGTCCAGCCTCCTGAAGGACTGCACAGCATTTCCAGTCAATGGCCACGTGGCAGCCTTCTGCTTCTGTCAAGAGTTCTAGAGTAATTCAGACGCAAGAGAGTAAGGAAACAAAGGCAACACCTTTGGTGCCACCAAAGAATATCTGAGAGGGAAAATCATCAAGTAGTATTTAATTCTGGAGTGCTGCTTTAGGTTACTCATCCTCTAATACGCCTGTTCTGAGCTGCATTCATGCAGTAAATGGTCTTTATTTCTTGAGCGGAGACTAAGATACTGTGTTCTGGGCAGATGCAGAGTAAGAAAACAAATACCTTTTTGGACTAGTTTACCCTTGTCAAACGAAAAGATTATGTGGGAAGTGAACTCGACATCATAGTCCCTGATCTGTAGCTCACAGCACAATCACAGGAAGGATTAGCAGGGGCTTTTCTCACCGAGCCTTTCCCAGGCAAAGTGTCACTGGGGTATTACAGCACCTACCTCACACATAGAGAAAGTAGTTGTTGTTTTCCCCATCTTGCAAGACAGTCATGGTGCTTCATTCTTTACCAGTTTGCCCAGAAACGCGCCGTTCGCTGAATGGCTCCAGATGGGTTAAGCGGTGTGGCCTAAGAGGCTGCAAATCTATCTCACCTCATTATTATTGCAGAGTAAGATGCGGATGATGGAGAGCAGACATAGCTAACCTTTGAGTATGTTGTTTGAGAAGCCTCCTTCTTTGGGCTAGCTTGGGGTCTTCCCCAACCCAGTGCATGAATTAATGAAGACTGAAAACCACAACAGCTAGAAATGTTCTCTGCGAAAGGCTTTCTACTGTTTACTTGTGTTCCTACTATTCTGGTGAGGCCTCGTAGCAAAGTTATGGGGGGGTGCTTGTGTGCCTACCCTCACTTATGGGCAAACTGGGTTTGTACCACTATTTAAAAGCTGCGTGTCCTGGCAGGCCAGCAGTTCTGCTCCAGGTTGTGCGGGTTTGCTCGCCGGGAGCGCACGGTAGCAGCCCATGATCGGAGTGCTGAAAAACGAACGTCAGAATAATTCATTTTCAGAGAACGCAGATTAATCCAAAGTGAATCAAGTTCGTGGAACTGAAATCTAGGTAGCAGATAAACTGGTAGAAATTTCCATTGGGATTCCAGTCTCTGTGGGAGGTTGCTGTACTTTATCGGAATATAATTTTTTTTTTCCTGCAAAAGCACATAAAAAAGGTTGAAAACAGCTTAAAGAAAATAAGAAACATCTGTCGTCCTCCTCAGTCTTTTTTCTGTAGGTTATTAGGCACTTCCCTGCTTAAACATATTGCCATATTTTAGCCTTTTTTTTTTGTCTGTAGGGTTAATATGGAAAAGTACTGCCCAACTGCAAGCTGCTCTTGCTTTTTTTTGGGGGGGTGGGGTGGTAGCAGCCTTTGTAGATATAAAATAGAAGGCTGCTCTTTAAAGTTTATAACCAAGCTCTTGATCGCCAACTAGGTTACTTACCTCATAAAAGCTTTTTTTCAGATCTCTTTTCCAGCTATATGCTTATTGACCATTTCACCGGGAGTTAAATTTTTCCCTTTAGCTGATGGTCACCTGCTTGGAAGGGGCAGAAGGATGCTGCTGGAACATGTTAAAGGCACAAGAGAAAAGCAATGAGGCCAGTGTACCCTGGGCAGCTCTCCAAAGGAAGTATTACACACTTTGCTTTCATACCCTGATGTGCGAAACCTTGTGATTAGACTATTTGAAATGTTAAAACTCACAGTATAATTTAAAATAGAACAGGGTTTGCGTTGTATAGTTTGGACTATCCATTTTAGCTGTGAAGAGTATATTGTAGTGATATTATATGTTCTCTAAATAGTAAGTTTCTCTCAAAGGTTATTAGCCTGACCATCTCCAGTTATCTGTTTACCTAGGCAAATGCTACATTCACTCATAAATTTGAAAAACAAACCAGCTTTATGTGTTGTAAGGACGAGCTGCACATAATCTCACTTATTTTCTGGGAAACGGAGTCAGAAAAAGTTATTTATCCAAATGCTTGTCGTTACTCCTCAGATATGGAAGTAGGGGCCTGGATCCCAGCTCTTGTGTTGCAGCCACTGCTCCATGCTCTGTATGGATGTTACCACCTATAGGCAGCTCCTCTTCACCAGGATCTCTGAGCTTTACTATGCTTCGGTGCCCTCTACTGCTCCATTAAAAGAATGCTGTCTCCTTGCTATTGTAGAAACATGGGTAGTTTTGTTGTGCTTTGTTCTAGGGGGTAATTGGCCCAATAGTACCTCTGGTGAGAAGTTGCTAGTAATGATGAGTAGAGTAATGGACATACTGAAAATTAATTTATCTGAAGAAACGTTTTGCTTCTCTGCAAGTCTAACATGATGCAGGCTGAGATGGTGGGACTTTCTTGTTTTATGGCAAGGGTAGACTATATATTTTTATATATATATATATACACACACAAGTGATTTTTATTACTACTTGCATGACTTTCTGAATGTACAAGAAGTAGGATCTGATATTCAGAAGCAGTGAGCCATTTCAGCTTCTGCTGTAATCAGGAGGTTTTGCTTTGGGAGCTTCTCTGAGTCAGCTCTGCGTTGAGCTGGAGACTCTCATTCTTTTCCTCTGTTTTTGTAGGTTTAGGGTTTTTTTGCAGTGTCCTTTCCTCTAAAAGATTTTGCTTTTTACCAGGTACAATGGGAGATTCACCTTCTAATTTCTTCTGTTCTCTAGAAAGAAGCCTTGGGGTCTGTAAGCCATTGACCAACACTTTTGCTGTACTGGAGGCTTATTGTTACCATATGGTTCAAGCTGTGATGGTCTTTATGGAATGGAGTGTAGGAAGCATTGCATGTTCTCACCCTCAGAGAAGAAATTCAGACACTATGCGGTCTCCTTTCAGAGTTTTACTCTTTGAAAATCTGATCTGTTATGGAAACCATTGCCCCATAATAACAAATGTTAGTCCTGTGTGGCACCTCTTTTCCATAATTAGATGCAAATCAGGCACGATATTAAGTTTCATTCATTTTTTAAAAAATGTATAATTTGCTATTAGATGGTTGCTACTTGATTTTGAATTATGCACTAATGTAATGGTAATTTGGAATTTCAGTCCATTTTCAGCTTATAATGCTGGATTTTCTTACTAGTGTTAATGTCTGATAATGCGTTTGAAGAGTGGTTGCACGTTTATGGTGGCGAGATCTTTATTGCACACTTTCAGAATGCGTACAATGTATTCTAATATAATCTATAAATACATTTTTAGGTTATTCACAATCTGTTTTTTCTTGTAGATCTCCCTATAGAATGAGATTCCTAGCTGCAGGTTTTATTTATTCAGTGTTTTTTTTCTAGCTCTCAGGAATACCCATAGTAAAATATTACATTAGACTTGATTTTCCCTATTATTAAGATGTTCACGGAAGTTGAAAGAGAAAGCATTATTAAATGGTGTTTGTGACCCCATGTATATCCAATTCATCCACTTGACCTTTGTATCAAACCAAGCAGTCATTCTCTGCATTAAAAATATCTGCCCAGTGTCTCACTTGAGTTTGTCCAATTTCAGCTTCCAATGATTGGTTCCAGTTATACCTTTCTACAATTAGTAGATATAAATGGGCTTCCAGTAAGTGGTATTTGCTCTCGGGAAGCCATCTGAACTGCTATAATCCTATGTTCTCTCTGTTTGTGAAGCTCAGTAAGTAAGACATTGTCTCAGCCCTTAAGCCATTTTTATTATTACTTTTTGGACATTAAGCTTTTCAACAGTTTTTAAAAATACGGCCATCAGCATTGTGGAGGGAATTTCAAAATCAGTTTCACCATCTTTAAGTGCAGCTGTAATAGTTTTCTTCTTTGTACTGTCTAGTTAGTGCTCACCTTACCTGTTTTTATTTATTAATTAGTGATTGCACCTAATTCCCTTTGATTCCTTGGGAAGTACCAATTGAAATGTGCCACTCATTTATGTTTGCTTGGCATACACTTTATTGATTTTAGAAATCTTGATTTTAAAATTAAAATGTGTGTACCAGATCAGATGCCTGGCAAAAGTGGAAATGTTTTATAACCCTTTAAGCCTCTCAGCCACTCCTGCTGCCAGTGTGATGCCAGGTTTATCTGACAAAACTGTCTTTTTGTTGGTGTACAAAGTTTTCCAGTTTTCCTTGGTTCTCTGCTTATGCTTCTCTGTTCCCTTATCTGTAAGGGACCGCTACATTGGCACAGAAAGCGAATGCAATTTATAATTCCATTTTTAAGATGGGCTGTCATCAAATCCTGTCCTGACCGCTCTTGAGACTGTCGTATACAAAAAATAATTGTTCCTAGATCTGTGATTGATGTAGCAGAACTGATAAAAGTTGCATTGTTTAAAAGTGTTTATAAATCACCCTGTCCATTAGTTCATTTCCTGTAATCTGTCATTATGGTTTCAAACATAATTGCGAGAGACACAAAACTGGCTTTGTGACACTCCGGAATGAGTTTTGCTTCCATTTGGTATACATTGAAAGGTGGCTCAAAGCAAAAATTATAATCCTGGAATACCACGTATGTTACAACAGGGTATCTTTGCTTCGTGGTTTTGAATTACTGAAGGGTGTAGTCTGTCTTCTGCATTTTTCCCCCTGCATTGCTGGGATTTATGCAAAGTAAGTGAGACAGTTGTAGGGATTGCTTGGCAGAGAGGATCGTGTGGTTTTTTTGAAATACAATTCTTGTTCTCACTTGGGAGGTTAACGTTATGACAGGCTGGGGTTCCAGGCGGTGTTGAGCTGGGGTTTTGGCTCTGCCCGATGCGGATGGGCTTCTAGAGCGCTGTGCGGTACGATCGCACCGAGCGCCCTGCTCACTGCAGGAAGGTGCTTCCCAGCTTCTCGGCTTGGCCTAGAGAAGTTCAACAAGGAGTCATTGCGGCAAGAACGAAATCTGAAACACTCTTCGTGCACAGGTTTCTGCACTGCAAGGGGTCGAACAGTAGTTTTGGAGAAGCAACAGAGGTTTTACTACCTTTGAGTTCTTTATCAAAATCAGCCGGTAGCACGATGGAGGCAGAGGTTCCCTCTCTGTTGTAAAGCCAACGTAAAACGGGAGAATAGGTAGAGCACAAACATATTCTTCTCAGCTCTGTCACTCAGGGTACTCAGCGCTGCTGGCAGCGAGGGTACAGCCTTCATGCTGTACCAGGTTTCTTTCAATTTTAAGGATTATTCCTTTAAAGAAGAATGATAAAGCACAAAATGTTGGCCTCTGAAACCGCCACGCTTTCTTCTGGAAGAAAGTATTAGCTGCCTAAGACATCCTATTCAATTTTCCTTATTCACGAGTCTTGTTAAGGAAACTGTCCTTTTCCCAGCTCCATCAAACCGTCTGATCCTCCTATTCTGCATAGTGGGCAAGGACAACATTTGAATTCAGTGGTGTAAAACAGGAAAGTAATTTTTTGTTCTTTCTGCCTTTTTTTTTATTTAGTACTTTTCTCCGGGAAAATTGTCGGCTCTCTCACTTTGTATAAAGAGTTTGCACTGACAGACCAAAATCTTTCACTGGTGTCATCTGTGTCAGCTGAGTGAAATGCTTCATTATTGCGAACTTGTTGTAAGGAGCAGATTTAAATGATTTCATAACTGTAAATGTAAAAATTGTGGCGTCTGAGAGGCAGATGTGAAGCATCTGTACTGGGAGATTTGATTTAGTTGAGAAGTATAGAACAGCTTTCTGAATTAGGTTTTTGGGATATAATAAAAAATGGTAGCTGTACAATTGAAAATTATCTCTTACGTCCAACTCAGGATGTGCTTATATTTCCCCATCTGAGAAACTGAGGGGAAGTAACATATTTGAATTCTGTTGCTCAGTAAAGCAGTAAGATAAAATTCTATTGCTGCTGTTATTAGAGGTCAGAGTAGATGGTCAGGCTAGATGCCCATCCTTCTTTTCAAATCAGCAAATCAGTGCTTTATTCCTATTTCCCAGCAGGGAATTTATTGGCTGCTTCAGGTGTTATGTTAATGCCATCGCACCAGAACATGGTTGATGTGATGGTACAGTCCAACACTCTCTGATTTGTGAATCCCTTTATTAGACTTTTATAGCTAAAAATTTAGAAGAGATTTCTTTTAACAACATGATCGGTTTTACTATTAATTTAGGAACTTTCTCTTACTTGGGGAAACTGTTGTGCAGTGTCTAAACAGTTATCCACCAGCAAAGCTGTATTTTCCCTTAGTGCATCTCTAACTTGGATCTGTATTCATTTTGTGTTTGTGCAGACACACTTCAGATCTGCTTTTAATTACTGGATGGGATTTACAAATCAGAAATGCAAACACAAGCACACGGCTTTTTTATCATATGTAAGTCACCTTTCAAAAACTGTCAAGAAATCGTATTTTTAGAAGCTGTACTTGTGTAGACACAAGTAATGCAATAGCTGTGTCAGTCTTTGAGATTATGAACATGCTTACAATGAGAATATTCTTGGCGTAAGTCAGGAGTATTATATAATAAGGAAACAATGTCTTTTTATACTTTTCTTCCAGAACATTCCCTAGTGAGAACTAGTCTAAAAACCCCCATAGGATTGCCTATGAATAGATCTCCTTGCAACATGATAACTTTAGCCAAATTACACAAAGTAGATTTAAAATCCTTGTCATGTTTTCATAGTTATATTTTTAAAACCCTTTATTGGCATTTAATATGAATTCTGCTTGTATAACTGTAAGTCCCAGACCAACCATGTGTCTAGATACACAAAACTGTCCCTCTAGCAGTATGGGTGTCTAACAGGGAGGAGACAGAGATCAAAACCAATAAACTACTTGGACGAATTAAATAAAAGCAGCAGGACTTATCCTGCTTCACCTGGTGCTCCGAGATGTACTAAAAAGCAACGTGCAAGGCAGGGGAAAATGTCTTTGGATCAGTAGTGGAATAGGTCTCTGATGGTGTACAACACAAATTTAAAGCCTAGCTTACGGTCAGGAGATTATCTGTTGCAATGCAACCTCCAGAAGGGTCAGAGACCTGCTGCTGTAGCAAGAGGTGTCAAAAAGGGAGAGGTTTGGCCTCTACAGCAGTTCAGATTTAGAGAATACGCAAGTGGTGGTGTAGATGGTTTCCCCTCTTCTCTCCTCTTGCTTCCCCCATCACTTACGTAGCTCTCAAGAGCAACACAGAATATGGCCAGACACGTTCTACGTGACCACGTACAACCGCTGAAAACTGAGGTGGAGCAAAAGGAATCAAAGAATAGTTTGGGTTGGAAGGGACCTTCAAAGGTCATGTAGTCCAACCCCAAGGAAGATGAATTTGGGTACAGCAGCTGTTATCTGTGCTAATGATGTTTCCTAGTGTTTTATGAGTAGTTTCTAAAGAAAGCCGTGAACCCATGGTGACCTAGAGTATGGGAAAATACACGTGCATGGTAAGTGGTATTTGTGGTGCGAATAAGGATTTGGGAGTGTAAGTTCATGATCCAAACTGGGCAGGAACAGCTCTTCAGCAAGTTTGAAAGCCCCAAAGAAGTAGATTTTGGGTATGCAATGTATCTGTTTCCAGACAGACCACCTGGGAATAGGTTATATATAGCTAGTTTCCAGAAGACAATGGAATTGTCTTGGGTTATCCAAGATGTGTTTATGTTAAATAAGAAATACAAAGTTGATTTGTGATAAAAGCTTAGAGCAAATCAGTAGTTATATGATTTGAAGGATGCTGCCTGCGAAGGAACAGATAGCTGAGAAATGGACCTTGTCTCCAAGCAAAATGTGAGTCATTGCAAGACGTATGCATTAAAACTGTGACAAACCCTTCTTTCCTTACTTTTGTTTTCGGAATCCTTGGTTGCTGCTTCAGAGTAGTTAAATCTTAGCCCTTCTCCTCCCCTCCCTTGGTGTCTGGTATAGATCAAATAGAAAACGGCTCTGGAAGAAACCCTGGTTGATTCCTTTGCTCCAAGGCAGAATCAACTCCAAGGAAACTTTTCCCGAAGGGATATTTGTGTAGCTTGTTTTCAAATGTATTTGCTGATCGGGATTGCACAACCTTCCAAAAAATAGCATTTACTTATCCTTGTAGTTAATCTCCCTTATTTTTCCTTTGTTCTTATCTAGCTGCTGCTCTGGCTTTGAGCACACAAAGGGGAAAGGAGAATGAGATCACAACCCAAATTTAGACTTTTACCATTAGCTATTTGTCATCTCTACGAAGACTGAGAAGCTTATTCTTTATTTTTGAACCAATGAGATGCTGCACAGATAATTTTTAATCGAGTTGAATGATATGCATGGAAAAAACCATGGAAGTTAGATGCAGTGCATCAGTGAGGGAAAAGGAAAAAAGGGTGCTGGTCTCCCTTTGTGCTCAGCAACATAAATATGGTAAACTTGATTATATTGTATTCTTTGAATTGACTGATAAACGGTGAACAAGATCTTTTTTTTAAGGGAAAACAAGTCGCTTTTTTTTTTTTGTGAGGATATATTTTTGGAAGAGAAATAAGTAATGCCATAAAATATGGAACATTCAAAAGTGTTTGGAGTCTGACAGGGTGAAGTATAAAATTATAAAATCTGTGAGCTGTGCATGTTGGACTGCACAGCTCAGTGGTCACTTAGCTCTCTGGAAAGCTTCACTGAAATAATTGAGGTTTATGTATTTTGGGGGGGAGTGTGCAGACAAGCAAGAAATTGTTCCAGACTTTCAAATAAATTTGTGTACAGAATACATGAAAACACTTAAAAGATACACATCTCTTTCATGCTCCCCCTGCCGTCCCCCCAATAAAACGAGCTTCTCTACTGAAGATGTTGAAGAAATGCCATTTGGTTAAAATGTATGTGTGAGGAATCATTGGAAGTTTCTTATTTAACTCTAGACTCTCATTTACTATCAGAGCAAATATTTGCATATTTAATTGTGAGAGTGAGATGATGAGATGATAAGGGCGAGACTTTTGGCAACTGAAATGTGGCTGACAACTCTTTGCAACAAGGGCAAACTAATCATGATGGATCTACCAAATGCAACTTTGCTGCTCAACTTATTTACACAAACTTTTCTTAAGTATGAAAGCTAATGTCCCTTTTAAGAAAAACAAACCAAAACCAACCAAACAAATCCTCCTCCGTTCTTTAAACCCTTCAAATACAAGAAACCAGGGAATTATATAAATAGATATTCTTACCTTTACTGCAAAAAATTCATGCGGAAGTCCTATCTTGGAATAAGCTATTCATTAGTTGGCTTGGCAGAAGGAACACAATCCAGATGAATGAGCTGCCAAGTGTATTTTTAGTGGTTTTATAAGTTGCCCGTCCAAATCTTGGAAAATTTCTTTAGAAAATTGGACAAACTGACCACTCATTTTTATGGGCTTTCGCAAGATCTAAAAGTGAAAAACAACTATTGTATGTAGCATCTGTTAATGGAGGTTTCAGGCTACAGAACTTGAGAAAGTTCTGCTGGGAAGCTAATACAATAACCATAAAATTTTGGACTGATAATAGGAAACACTGGCACTAAACAGATATGGAAAGAGTCGTGCTAATATTCCATATCCAGGCCTGTTACCCTGTGCCGAGTGCTAAAGATACTGTAGTTAAACCTACACAGTAGTAGAGATCTGGAATGAAGTCAGCGTCAAACTCAAGAGAGATGAAATTGTCCTTTGCTACCATGAATACCATTGATTGGATATTTCTGTCTTTGGAGAATCAAAAACGGAAACTCGGACACAGAAGAAAAAGCAAACTGTGCTCAGACTTTTCCAAATGGGGAAATATCTGTTTTTACCCCACATATGTGATTAAGCCCCCCATCTTGCTTTATTTGAAGTCAGTGGCATTTCTTTTTTTCTTACTTTTGCTTCTTGGGGGTTGGATCTAGACTTGTGCTACCACTGCAACTGTTCCCTTGACAGGTTTTTTTTCCCCAAGCTGGAAGCTAGAAAATCAATAAAAGGGAAACTATTCACCAGATATCAAATGAGTTTCGGTGGATTATATTTTATTTGACTCAAAGTGGAAAAGAATGACAAGAAAATACTACATTTTTAATCCCACATAAAATACCTTTCTGGGAAACGGTTCTCTACACATGGAGCTTAATTTAGATTTTTTTTTTCTCAGTAATGCTGTCTTCTTTTTTATCCTGTACGAACATGATATCCAAAATCTGTCCTCAAAAGATATTTTGGCTTGCAACTTCTGCATGTTGGGAATCCTCTGCAAGATGAGATATAGGCAGGACATTTTAATGTTTATTTTAATTATCTAGAAAAACTTCCTGGAGAATGAGTGCGTTTTGCTGCATGTGAGAGCACACAGCTGGAGGAAGCTTGGGATGACAGGACTGGTCTGAGCCTTCGACTTTAACCAAACCGAAGTCACGCGTGTGACAGAACCGCAGCAGAAGCAGCTTAAGGACGCGGTTCAGCAGAGCAGGTGCCCAGCACAGGAGGTTCACAACATCCCCACGTCAGGCTGCCCTGCTGTAAATCGAGCTCCTCACAACAATGAATAAAACCGCTCTTCAAGCTCAGGAAGTCAGTCAGAGCCAGCGGAGCTGAGCAAACTCAAATATTAAATTTGTCTCTAAGTTAAGCATGAGTAATAAAAAGAAACACTGAAATGATATTTTGATTTTGGATCAGTTATGCCATTGCTTAATATCACCGCATGATCAGCTCACGGTTAAATGGGCAAGAACTGTTTTCTCTGAGAAGAAAATTCATCTTGTTAAATTTGATTTATGCCACAGTAAAGAGGCACCACGATCAGGCTGACAAGTTTTAGAGTTACTTTGGGCAGAATTGACCTGAGTCAGGCTGCTTCTCAGTTATCGGCTTAATAAGTCTTTTCCTTCAATATATTAATTTAAAATGGCTCTACACAAAGTGATATCTGCTTTAAAAATCAGTGGTGAGAAATACATCAACATAAAGTAATGTCTTTGAATTTTAAAGTTGATAAACGTGATTGTTCTACATTTATAGGAAGGAAAATTAAGATTCTTATAATTGCTGTCAGCTACCAATTCGTCTTTAATGTGTTTCCTTTTGACATTTGTTCTGTTGCCAGGTGTCTCTGCTTATGTTCTGTGATCTGTTTTGCATTACTTTTATAGAAATATTACCATTAAAAGTGCTACATATAGTATTAAATAGCAGGGTGAGTCAGGAGACATGAGTCGAATCTCTAGCTCACAAATGAGAAGTTTGGGTGCCTCATCTGAGCGATACGGTATAAATACCTACAACTAAATCACCAAACAGTCTGGCACCACTGATAATCTTGGCATGAAACCGAGCCAGGCAGGACCGCAATATCCCAATATCCAGGGTTATGAATATTGCAGATTATAGATAGGCAAAATGCACAGGAAAGACTTTTCTATACTGACTGCTCTTGCTACAGTTTATTCTTCTGTCAGTATTTCCCCTATAAACTCCTTTTATTCATGGATTGGGCAGTTAGCCATAAAATTCTGCTTCTAGCTGGAACTTGGCAGGCAGTGTCTCGAGTCGGGAAAAATATTTTAAACAATTTTAAAAAAATACTCGTATTGGGGCTCTTTTAGAAGTTAGAGGTGCAGTCATTTTGTTTTGAAAAAAGGGTTGGATTCAGTGGATTTTTCATTGTAAATCCTCTAAACAAATTATTTTTAAAAATGCTGTAACCATTTAGAAATGGAAAACTTGAATTTTCTTTCAAAAGCAAGTGCATAGAGGTACTGTATGTAAATGTCAAGGACTTGAGTATTAAGTGATTGCTTTTAGGGTATTGCTTTGAATTAAATACATGATTTATCACTGTGGTGGGATAAAGTTTATTTATGATGTAATAAACTGTAAGGTAAATAATATATAACATAAGTAATTTTAAATGCCCACACTCCCTCTTTCTTTGCTTTTGTGTAACTTTTCTCTAAGTCTCGTGCACAAGAGTCTTGGCAAATTAAGCGTTTAACGAGTCCAGTGTAATACAGTAATTGATAGGGCTGTGGGAACAAGTAGATACTGTTGTGTCAGTCTGTCCTGTGGTCTGGGACACGGACACTTGGGGCAGGTGCGTGTCAGGTAAGCGGAACAGCCTTGCTTGTTCTTCAGGGTTTGCTGTGCTAATTTGGGCAAATACCACCAGGACCACCACAGATCAGCAGGAGTGAAATTTGATTGTGGTAACAGCTCCTGGCTTTGTACCGGGGTCTGTCTTTCTCCATGTTCTTACGGCTTACGTGTAGGCTGGAAAACGAGGAGTCCTGCACCATGCTTTCTGCTGTTGCTTTTCTCATGCCCGTAAACTGTAAGCTTATTACCTTGTTGATTAATTTTAATCTAGAGCTTCAATAATTTATAGCATTCCTGCTATAGTTTTCCTTACCCTGGGATGAGTTCCTCAACCACTGTCAAATGGGTCTCCGTCAAATGAACACCTTTAAGAAGGAAATGAGAAGGTCCTAAGCTGGCACAGGTATATTTTATCAAGAGGAGATACATCAGGTCTAGACACTTTGACCCTTAGGAGGAATATTTAGATTTTTGTTTTGTACCATTTTTACACGGAAAGCATGACTTAAAATAGTTCAGAAATATGTTATCACTGAAGTATGATTGCAATTTCATATGGTATCAGAATATGGAAAAAAAACCCTGAAAAACAAGCCTCATCAGGACAGATTTGCACATTTGACAGTGGCATCAATGTGCCATTGTGCAATCTGTGGGAGCTGATGGAAATCCTCTGCTTTGTCACAAGCATAATGCTCATTGTTTTGTTAGTATCGCTCCTTTCTTTCCACTGCATGTGCTGAGGTGAGGCAGTTTTTCACTTTTGAGACCAGTTTTAAATATTGCATGGTAAAGTATTTAAAAGCACCTTTATTTGGATGTTTGCAAATATATTTAATAAGGTAGTACAAAAAAATAATACCAGATATATTTTCCAGCAATTGGAATCTCTTTCTATTATGCACCTGAGGAATTCTGCAGATTGGACTCTGGCTGACCCATCCCAGTGTTTATGCTGGATGAGGAACATGTGGTGTGCAGTGTGAACGTTGAAAAACCCAGTCTATCCAGGTGCAAATTTTGAATAAGCATTCAGTAAAGCTTGCATGCATTCTTACTGCTTTTATGGACTCCAGGAAATATGTGGTATGTTGTTAATGCAGATCTGTAAGCAGGCCCAGAGATAATTAACACATCAAAATGTCCCCAAGATTGTTTTCCCCTTCATGCTTTGTGCCTGTTGTAGATACACATAGTAGAAAAGACAGTGTTTACAGTTCCAAATTAGGAGGTGGAAGAGCTCTAAAAGGGGCACTGAAGTCTGACTTTGGACACTGAGATGCGTTTCTCAGCTGTACTACTCACATAATGCACCTTATCTTCCCTCCTGAGGTCGGGTTATCATCTGTAAAATTCACGTAACAATACACAGCCTTGAAAGCTGCATTGAGAAGTATTGACTGTGTATTTTTCACATGAAAATGAAAATGTTCTCATTATGCCTGTGACAAGATGTGTTTTCATAGCAAAACGCAAGAACTGTATTTATTGTGGAGAATTCTGCGTAACTGGTTGCAATTTTAAAATTATTTTTATACTTACTAGGATATAACTTTGAAGTTTTTCATTGGGAATGTTAATACCAATGATATGTTCAAAAAGAATACTGTGTTTCTTACAAAGTTTTTAAAGCATGCCATTCCTTCTCTTTCACTTATTTTAACTTCTGCCTTTATGTCTCTTCTAAGCCCTGGCAAGTGTTTGCCTCAGGCTGGCTACTGAGAAAGTGGGCAAAGAGTGCTTCAACTTCTATTGCTTTCTTTTAATGTTCCCGTTAAGAACTTGCGTGCTTTTCCCTGAGGTCTGTGGCTTTTGAGTTGTTTGTCAGCTACACGTGCAAATCTTTAAGTTGTAATTCTCCAGACTACTTAGAAATTGAGGGAATTGGAGCGATGCTGAACATCTCTAAGTATATTTTCCATTTCAGATGGGGCAGATTCAGAGGAATGGATATGTTTTGAGGGTTCAGATTTATGAATTTTTCAGCTACGTATTCACATGTACTTTTAAACCTTGGAAGACGATGTAATACTGGAAGCTCAAGGAGTTGTTTTTCATGTTCTTGATATTGGTCAGCTGTCCTGGACGGCTGGACCTAAAAGCATTAGAGCAGCATGGATCTGTTTGGATATCACCAAAGCCGGCTATTAGCCTTCCTCCCTGTTCTCAGGACCCGAAATCTTCTCTATGCTCTAATACTGGTGAATGTGGAATTACACTTACCGTTGTACCTCAGGCAGAGATAGAGGGCTCGTATGGCTCTAGTTGGGCAAATGTGAGTGAAAACCAGGGCGACTAAGTCTGGATTGTCAGGTGCAGCGTCAGTGATGTGTAATTATGTGACATGCTTAGCAGGGTTTTAAAAAGGGTTTCTCTATTTGCCTAAACATTTATCTGTCAAAAATAATAGTTTATGGAATATCACCCAAGAAAATAAACCAGATTGCTGCTGTCCAGAGGGGAGGGCAGGGGCAAGTGCTCCTGTTCTGAAAGTCAGTTATGTAATAAAAATGTACCCCGGGACTTCAGTGTGGGTCATCAATACCTGTCAGCAGTGAGTAGAACTAGAATTTGTGTGGGTTTTTTTTTTAAACTCGTTTGAACAGTGTAGTTAACTCAGAAACTGAGCTAAATTATGCTTTAACTACTTCACTGCAGATTCCCTGTAGCAGGAACGTGTAGCTGCTGTCCTTAGCTGTTGTGAGATGCAGAAATAACCTCAGGAGCCGGGCAGACTGCTGCAGTCGCTTTCTGCTTGGAGTTCTTAGGGCAGGAACCACAATTCCTTCTCCGTGCCCACAAATTCCATGTTCCCTCTGTTACTGCTCACAAAGAAGGAAGGAGGTGATACAGACTCTTTTCAGAGCCAAAAGCCTCAGTTAGCTCACAGGTGCCAAACAGCCAAGCAACATTTCATCCCTTCCTGGATGCCAAAAGCCTCAAGTATCCCCGCTCCACCTGCCAAAACCTCCAACTTTGTCCTGACAACTCCTGCAGTGCAGGCCTGTGTTGTCAATATGAAATTTTGCAACACACTGACAATGGAAAATCTGGATGCAGTATAATACTGAAAAACACGCTGCGATCCGCCTTCAGTTTAGTATCAAAATGAAATACGTTGTAAATATTTCCTGTGTGTGACTCTTTTGCATATTTTATTTTCCAGAACTCGAATTTGAATTTATTCAAAACTGCTGTAGAATGAAAATATATTGCAGAATTCAACACCGAGAGCTCTAAACAACATCTGAGCCCCCAGATGTGTTCTTTCATGGAGCTGAATAAGTCCGTCATTTGCCTTTTGGCTCATTTCTTGCTGGTGATTCTCCTGGTCTGTCACTGAGCTTTACCAGCTCGTGTTTCTGAAATGCTCTGTTACCAGGCACAGATTCCATTTTGCAGTCAGTTTGTAGTGCATGGATGCTCCTACACAGCGACAAGACCAAGTGCAAGGAATGGCTAATGTGACCAAAATAATATCAGTAATATTGAAACCAATTACTTCTAAACAGCTGCTTAAAATAGCTATTTTAAGCCCAGGTATTTTTTTATCAGTCTAAAATAACGATGCGTTGTTTTTTCTCCATGATTTTGTAATTCCATATATGTCCTTTTTAACATACAGAATAAAATATAATTGACTTTGGTACATATAAGTAAAATACTTATTAATGACATATACAGTGCACGATTAGGTAATATATAATGCACCCAGCAATAGTGGAAATATATCAGGAAATGTCTTGAAATCTGTCCCAGTGAAACAAGTGGAAGTTTTTCTGTTAAAATCAGGTAATGCAAGATTTCGTTAATAACTCATAGTTGTCTGGAAATAAGTTTTGACTGTTCTTCCATTTAGTTGCTGCCACAACTGAAATAGTTTTCCCTAAACCTGTAATCTGCATCCTACACCTGACTTAGATTGTACAAAATAGACACGTAAATAATTTTTGTGCGTGACTTGAGCGGGGAAAGAGATTTCTAGTTTAGTTTTTCACAAAGCCATAGACCAAACAGCCAGAGTTAAAAGTGAAGGCTGCAGTTCTGAGGCCGAATAGCATATCCAGTGATTATCTGCAGGTAAATACTTGTTCTTTCGCTTACGCACTCTGCTCACGGATCCAGTCAACACTGCAATTTGATACCTTTTACACCAAGTGTAGTGTCTGGAAAGATGAATCTGGGAAACGCATCACAGAGCTCCTCAGGCAGGATATTTTCCCTTTAGTCCCATAATTTCTCGTGCTACCTCTGTTTGGTGCCATTGTAGGTATGAGGAGAAGAAAACGGTGCGGTGCTGCACATGAAGATTAGTGAACAGCAACATAACCTTCTGCTTTGGAAGACTCTGAAAGTCAGGATAGTGTTAATAGTATTTGTGGGTTGTTAGAGTGGGAAGATGCAATAAAAAGGAAATGCTTCATCTCTGTTCAAAAATCAAGGATGACATTTACTCCTGGGAGAAGGGCCAGTGCTGAGCTTTGGGTATTGCTTAATTTAGGCCTTCCGTGGGACTGAAGTGGTGTTTGTACACTTCAATAGGTCCTTTCACTTGGATGAATTTAATCTGAAAAATCTAGATTCTGTATGGAGAAATGCAGCTATATGCATGTGTTATTAAATAGCAATATGATATAGTTGTGCCAATGTAAGCCCTTATGGGGTTTTTTTTTTAGAGTTTGGCATGCCTTTTTGAATTAATACAAACCATTTTGATAAGAAGCCATGAGAAAAACCACAGAGTGCTCCCCCAGAGAGCTGCAGTGATGTTGGCATAGTAGCAGATGAATTGGTACGTATTCCTGCATAACCAAGTACGTACTTGTTACGACAGTCTTATTTTGTGAACCACATCACTCTAACCTGTTAAAGTAGATAATTTTATACATCTCTCCAGCCTTGGGCATGGTCTGCATTTGTAGATGCTGCCCAGAGGTTGCACTGAATGTCTTCTAGAACTGGTCAGAACTGGGATGCCTGCTCTGGGAAGTGCTCAGGGAAACATCATGGGGCAGAATTTGGGGTGGTTTGTGTTGCAATACGTACATGGTAGAGGAACCATCGCTTGAGGAGTCTTGCTGATGAATATGAGTGTTGAGTCTCTATGTTTCTTTCATTACACGTTCTGTTACAATAATTCTCATGTGTCAAATGCTGCGTCCTTGGCTTGTGTTTGTATTTAAAGCAAAAATGTGTGTTTAAAAACTCTGGAAAACAAACATTTGAAGTACCGAGCATTTCTGTTGAGAAGCTGAATCCTTGCTACGCCGAATACTAAACATTTACATATCCAAGCCTTATGTAATGGATGTCTGAATAATAATAAAACTGCATTCTCTGGCACCACATATCCTTTGAAGTCTGCATGACCAAATGCAAGACAATTATGTCATCCTTCATAACAGCCAAACAAGTTTGGCCAAATAATCGTTCTTCTCCTTATAACAGCACTGTGTTTGATTTTTGTAATGTCTGTCAATGTAGCTGTTGTTATTTACTGGGTGTTACAAGTGACAGTAAAAATCCCCTTGTTTTAGATTAATGATCAGCTGTGGTAACATCTGGATTTAATTTATTTTACCTCAGTGCCCACTTTTGTTATACTCAGTTACTTAGAGTAGCAGCTTGCAAGGCACGTATGGCCTGAAAACACGCACAAATAGTTTGCAGAACATGGTGTTACACTGTGTGCCCATGGGGCAGAAGCAAAACAGAGCCCTGGATCGAAGAAGGGAAACTGGCACTAACGTTTCCCCCCTGTCCAAATCTACCAGTGCCACACATTCAGTAACATTCTCCACGTGCACGGCTGTCTCTGTCAGTTAAGGGTTGTCAGCAGAGACTCAGGTTGCACATTATGGGGCCTCAGACCTTGAGGAAACCTTGGCATCCTCTCATCTCCGTCTTTGAGGCTCTGCCTATGTCACCAAGTGCTTCCAAACTCGTAGCTTATTTTCCCCCATCTGCTGATTCGGGTGATCCCTGCCCAGGCCAACGTGCGCTGTTAGGACTTATTAATTTTTACTTTCAAAATGAATTATAGTTCGGATACATAGACTGGGATGAAGTATTTTGAAACTACCTTTATCATATAAATTGGATTAATTTTTGCAGAGAACATTGTATAGGTTCTCAGATATTGCTTTGAATGCAATACTTGCATCCAACCCTGCGTTCACATGTGATGTTTTTGGAGAGGTTACAGCTCCTGCTAGCATAGCTGGATCCAGCGGGAAGTGTGATGCTTTTTGCCATCTAGTTCTACGTCAAGAGCAGCAAATCATCTAGGTTGTGTTTATTGCTGCTTAAAGTTATTTTATCTGGATTCACTACAGCACTTGTGGCTTTGTTTGACCGTGTTACATTATGGGTGCTCATGTGCAGGTACGTGCACACATTTATCTGTGTGTAGGTACATACATACTTATATATGCTTAATATATGTTGCACTTCATCTGTTACAAAATTAGACCACTAAAGGAAAAACACTTCCATTCTAATATGGTTGAGCGAAGCTTCACTGCTGAACCACGTTAGAATTATTACTGAAGACAGTAAAAACATGCAAAATTGAAGCTAAGAAGCAAACCATGAATGCAGTCCCGCGGTACAATAATATTCTTTTGTGCCCGATTGCAATTAGCTCTTGATTTAATTCCTAAACAAGCTTCCAAGGTTTTATTGGTTTAAATCACGATGTTGATGATCTTTTCTTTATTTTACTTCAATTTTGTACCATAGTGTAGACAAATGTAATATGTAGAGCTTATGAAACCAGACAGCTAGTAAATCAATATTATTTTGCTAGTAAATTACTAAGCCAGTGCAAGCTGCTTTTAACTCTTTCCCATGGGACAAATAGTTTGAACTAGCTGGAGTTTAAATCAACACTGTGGGCACTGAATTAGTCACTGATTCTGAAGAAGGCTTTGTTGGCATAAACTTCTGCTTTGATCATCCTGGTATTTACAGCTTTTTAATTAGATACAGTTCAGAACAATGGCTTTTATCAAAGCAGTTTTGTAAATGAACAACTGGACATTGTTTAGGGCTTTAGATGACATACTGTCTGTTAATATCATGTGGCTGGCTTTAATACAGTGATGAAGTGAAGATTATTTTAGGCATTGTCACTGCTCTGCCAAAAGAAACCAGCCAGTCTAAAAGAGAGAGTGGCATTTATTTATGTTTTTAATTTGGTAAGTTTAATAATTTCTCAACATATTAAAAACCAAAAAATTGCCTTGGGATTACAGAGGACAAACTTGAATTTTGCAATCAGAAATTTGAAAAAAGTGACTCTCCTGTTCATCTTGACTTATTTTCACGTGCTGAGTGATGTGTCGGTAAGTGCTGAGCTCCTTTTGTTCAAGACTGAAGGCAGTTGGTTCCATTTTCAGTGTCAGACATTTCAGAGTTGGCTTCTGAGGTAAAGTAAACCCAACGGCAGTGCGAAAATTCCTCGGGGATCTTGGCAGAGCTGGGCTCTTTCGTTTCTGGATGGCAGGTTGGCCTAAGTACAGTTTTAAAGCTTTATAGTAAGTGTTCGCAAACTTTGTAAACTTAGGGGAGCAAGAAAGTTAGGGAGTCACTGCTGTGGTTAGACCAGCTTCTGCAGTTTACTGTTCAAACGAAGATAGCTTATCCTCTAATTAATGATATTTTTGCCAAAGTCAAGCTTTTTGAGGAAGGGGTAGAAAAGTTTGGAAATTGCTGACCTTTCTGTTAGCTGCTGAGCTATGGAGAGTAGCGCTATTCTACTACACCTGCCTACTCTTACTAATGCCTTTAAAACGTGTTTGAGTAGTTCTTAGTTCTGCTTAAGTGTTGCTAAGTTTAACTATTTGCCATTTGGGTTTGATAGCTGTATTTACACCTGCGGTGTGAACTCATCCTAGGTGAAACAGCTGATTCACTGAAACAGGCCAGTTTGCTCAAGTTCTGTGGCACACACAATTATTTATCTTTTTACTATAATATATAGGAGAACGTTGCTTTGCCTACACAACACGGTGCTGAGTCGTACTCATTGCATGGTACTATTTTGAAAACAGCCTTGTTTTTATTGTTTGTCATTTTCATTTCAAGCTTGGTAGGCTTTAGTCGGACTCAACTTATTTCATGGCTGAAGATGAGCTGACTTTATCTGTACTGTTAAATCTAGGGAGAGTTACGTATCTTTTAGCCCCCTATACCATAAATTTTGAATTACACATCCCACACTTTAAAATCACTTCTATGGGGCATTTGGGAAGAAAATAGGACTGAGTCTTGCTCTCATGAGCTTACTTAAGTTGTTTCTTAGGGAAAATATGGATTACTACAGTTGGTTCATCTGGTTTAGTATTAGGATGTATAGTAATCTCTTGCGCTTCTCTGGATCTAGCCATTCATGAAAACCTTTTTAGCATTTTAACGTATTTTTTTAATTGTCATTTATGAAGACTTGAATGTTTAACTTGGATGCAGTTTAGTCAGCAATGTTTTTATCTGTTTGCCATGTGTTTGCTGAGAGAGCCCTTTCGCTGGTCTTTCTGCACACTTGTTTTCTGGGAGGGGGGCGAAGATTCTGAAACACCACTTGTTTAAGTTGTTCCTTCCTATGCTGTCAAAAATAAAATACTAATGTGAAAGTAGTGCCTTTGTTTAGCAACCTGAGGTCTGCTTGGATACCCACTGAATTCAATGCCAACAAAAAAATTGACTGTATAAACAGTTGTTTCAGTAGAGCTTGGATGAATTCTTCATGTTCTTTCATTTGCAACTGTATTGGGGCAGAGTCAATATTGGTCAATATTCTCTGTCATGTGAGATAAATGACTCTGCCTCATTGCTATGCAGAACAGGATTGTCATTCGTAACGGTGTTAGTAGCTGTTACATTATTGTTTGCAGTAGTTTGTGCCCAAAACCTATCCCCACAGTCAAAGTAATTGGTGTTTTCATCTCATGCCGTTATTATAGTAAAAATAGTAAATAAATTTCAGATACTGTACGTAAACAGCAAAGCAACGTACTCAGTACTGTTAATGCCAAGCAGTAAAACGTGTACCAAATCAATTCAGATGTGTTTTGATTTGTTTCCTCATCTCCATCCTCCCTTTTTTTTCAGACCTCTAGGATTACCCGCTCTGATGAAGAGAAGGAAGGCTCCTGGGATGCCTGGGGGGCCTGGAGTGACTGCTCACGGACTTGTGGAGGGGGAGCCTCTTACTCACTGAGGAGGTGTTTAAATGGCAGGTAAGTGATGTGCTAAGGTGGATATGTTCTTCTGCAGCTCTGTCATGCTTCCCTCTCTGATGGTGTCTATAGAGAAACATTTGGCTTCTGTTTCTGGAACCAAGTGTTATGAAATCCTGCTTTTTTAAATTTTTGAAATATATTCGATAAATAGCTCCACTTTCCACTCTGATAGAACGTTAGCATGCTTTTATATATGGTCGTAAGATAACAAGAATGATTTACTTAGTACAGTCAAATACTGGAAGAAATCTTTGGCACAACAACATAAAGCAAATGGTGAGTTACCCACATGAAAATTAGCCTGCACCTTAATACTTGAATAATGTTCAAGTGCAGGCTCCTCCATGTCTTCCCTGTGCTAAAAAACAAGTGACTTCCTGCACGTATAAATGTATCAAGTGCTGTTTCCTGTTAGTGAGCTTTTCCTCTGCAAGTTCTTTCTCTGTAGCGGTCCTGGTGGCCACATGTTTTCGTGGATAAGCCTCAGTGCAGCTTTAAGAGAACAGCGTATGTGCTGAAAACAATTTACCCAAGTAGCAAAGCTGGGCTGATGTAGGACTTGTTGCTACAATCCTGGAAGTATGAGTAATGCAAGAGGCCTGTAGTCAGGCAAGAAGAGATCACAACCAGCCTAGAAGCATCTGTGGTGGTGTCCATAATTGCTTGCTTTACTTGAATTCTTCTTAAACATTTTAAAAACTACTGATTATGTTTAAATTTCTATTTTCTTGATATTTTTTGAAGTTAAATCCAATATCACCCAGGAAGTCAGTTTTTCTTAAAGAAGGTGTGTAGCGTGGTATGCTAGTTAAGGGCAGACTTTATGAAATACATAACTAAAGATGATTGATTAAAACACTACCTGTTTCTTTTCATGCAAAATGCACAAAGATCTTTGAGAAAAGTAATATTTTCAGCAAGAAGCTGTGCTATTCTACCAGTGTGTTAGGGACTGTGAAACAAGCTTAATAAACAGTAGCAATATAAATTCCACTGTGGTTTTATTAGTATTTTTGATGTGTTCCCTTGTGAAAAACATGTGTTTTCCATACCTTCACAAATGTGCGGTTTAAATTTTTTTTTTCCTGTGTTTTAATGTTGTTGTAATGTTCAGGAAATCCACAATTGTGAAACAAAGTTTTCACATTCGTATATACCATAAACATTTTTAACTTGCACGTTCTGATGTAATCAGTCTTGCAAAAGATTGGAAATTTGAGACATGTAATATCTTGAGCTTGGAGAGCTGCACCTTCATCTGAGTTGGTTGAAGTCTTGCTCCAGGCATCCATTGCTTTTTCTTTTTCAAATGGTGTTTTTTGATACCTCACACATATTAAAGATTTTTTTTTTAATATTCGCGATAAGTTTTCCTGCAAAAAGTGGAAAATATAGTCCAAGAGCTGTAATTTATAAGCAATGCATTCACGCATTCTTTAATGTAAGGCAGATCTTTTGGGTGTGAGGTTCCAAAACACTATTCCTGATTTCAGAGACATCACTAATTATAATTTCCTGTCAAGCCATTTGCAATATAAATTCAGTTCTTTCAAAGTTTTCATTTTGCCATTCTTAAAATAATATCTCAACCTTTGCAAAAGTGCTGGTCAGTTATTGAGAAGTTTGCCAAACTGTGCCCCTAAAAAAAAGTGTAAAACCCATGCACCCTCATATTTATAAGACCACAATAAATAATGATGACTTTATTATATGTCTGTTACTTCATCTACTAACAACGCGCTCGGAGGATCTGAATTGGCTGGATTTCAGGATTCCCGTGCATTGGGCTACTTACAAATACATGCAGTCCATGAGAATTATATTTCATTTGAAATTAGGAATTCTGCTCATGTGACTATGGGTCAGTAAGATTACACGCTGCTCTTCGAAAGTGTTGCATTGTTTTTTGGGAGGAAAAAAAGGTTTAAGGCTGTTTTCTCTTTCCTAAATGAAATAGGAAGAAGGAAAATTAGTTCTTGTTAGCCCTACGCTTGATTAAAGGATTGCTTAGATATTCTGACCCTTTTTTCTTCTGGGTTAAATTATATGGATTAGAAGTAGCGTTGCTGAAGTCAGCATAGATCAGGCTTAGGGCTGCCTTGTGAAATCTTTTTCACAAAATAGGTGTGTTTTTCATAAGGTTTGAGGTAAACTGGGCTTGCAGGGAAAGCCACGAGTTTTTTGCTGAAGGGAGACAGCAGTGTAACCTGTTGAGTCCCCAGATCCGATTTGCATTTAAACCTTGTGTTTTGAGTCCAAATTATGGTAGGGTAGTAGCAATAAAAGTCTAATTTTCAAGAGAATAACTAGCTGTAAACCAGCCAAGCTTGTGTTTTGCTGTTGTGCAGTGTAACCATTTTTACTTTTTTTTTTTTTCCAGGAACTGTGAAGGTCGAAATATTCGATATAAAACCTGCAGTAGTAACGTGAGTCTGGCCTTTAATCCTATTTCACAGGTTCTTTTACTTATTCAAACAACGTGTTAAAGTTTAAGAAAAACTGCTTCTTGTTTAAAACCTCATGGTGCATAATTTTCTTTCCATCATTATTACAGTTTTTAAATATTTCAGTCTGCGTGACACCATGAGGTCTTGAATTTAGGCTTCCCAAATGGACATTTGCTTTCGAAATTATAGTGCCATTGTGACTCAGAGTGTTTTATAAAACGTATAAGGAAAGTTCCACATTTTGGAGGATTAACAATTCACTTCTCATGTTAAACTAACAAGTGCATTTCCTGGGGGTGCTGTCTGTCAGATGAAGCATTAAACTGAGCTCCTGATCATTTGTGATCATTAATGATATAGTGGCGCTCTTCACATGAGCAAAGAGGTTAACCGCTGTATCCCTTCCAAACCTTAAACTGGATAATTACTGCTTATATTCCGTCTGTTTGCCAAAGTTCAGATCTTTATATTTCTATATTCAAGAGTGTGTATATTTATGTACACTGCCACGGCTGATTTGCATGACTGAATGTATAGCTGGAGTTTTGACTATACATTTGCTGTTCCTGTGATGCAACCACATTTTATTTTTACAGACGCGTTTTATGACCACCAGTCACATACAGTGTACTTCATGAGTTGTGCTCACCCGATTTCTAGTGATGCTTTGTGCTATTTAAACAGCTGCTGCCTTTCACCCCAGATGTTGCTAACTGTTCAAGGTGTGCAGCTCAGGCAGGACTTTGCGATACCACTGACCAACAGCCTGAGTGTGCAAACACAATGATCGGATTGTTGATGGTCAGCAGTTACCCCATTGCACAGGTCAACTTGCAGTACAATGTGACATTCGTATAATCTCATTCCAGAAAACAGAGAAGGTAGATAAGTAATTAAGGCAAAAGCACTTTTTTTTTTTTTTTCCTATAGTGCATTTGATTAATCTGCTTCTGGCTCTAGGAGAAAGGCAGCAATTTTCACACAAATACCCTTTAAAAGGTGAGGACTGCAGCTCCCTTGGGTTGAATTATACCCAGGCAAGAGCAAGTGATACTTGTGTCATTGCCAACCCTGTGACTTCTGCCAGCAGCAGGCAGCTGTGAAGCATGACATATCCTCCTTAGGAGGCCTGACACTGGAAGTTCCCCAGTAAATATGTTGAATCTCCTGGGAGAACTGGCCATTCCTGCTCTTCAGTTTGCCACACCTACGATTTCTTGTGTGCCAGTTGGCTTCTGCCCTCCCCAAGAACAAGGCTTGCCTAGTGCCTTCGATTGCTCTAACACTCCGCTCCGCGGGGCTGGATGGATTTTCCACCACAGCAGCTCTCAGCCTAAGTTTCTGCTGGCAGAAAGTGGTGGAAGTGATTAATGAATCAGGCCGAGTGCGTGCAAAAATCAGATTCTGGAGACAAACCCTGTCACTTGCCCGTTCGGAAGAAAAGGAGTCACAGTTTCATGCACAGTGTCCTTACCTCGTAGATACAAATGCCACATGCAAAACCCACCATAATAATTTAAAGCTGTGCAATAAGCTAAATTGCAGCCAGCCAGTCTGTAAGCAATAAATAAACTACTACCGTAAAATCCGTTTGCTACATTCCTTATCTAGATATCTAGTTGTATGCATTGTATATAGTAACATAGTATAGCTCTGGTTGCTTGATCCCGTGTACTACAGCTTCCTATGCAACAGTGCAAACAAGTCAATGTAGTATATACCTTGTTCCTCCAGTGAAAGGACTAGAAAACTACCCAGTGTACAGAAAAAGGAGAAAAATTACATCAATTTGAACACATTTTCTGCTGTAAGCAGGGGTCTACATGCTTTTAGGATACCTAGGAGTGATTGTGTTCATTTTAAGGATTATGCAGTAAAAATCTGATGGAAATGAAGGCGCTCCATGCTTCAGCATAGAGAAAATTAAGGTGATTACTATATCCTTTCCGAAGTCACTGGGGCCTGTTTTTTCAACTCTGAGGTATATTTTAAAGCGATAAGTGGTAAGCGTCTTGTGTGTGAGTCTGTTTGAATTTATGATGATTCAAATGTTAATTTCCAGACAGGAAGCTGCCTTTTCAGTTCTGCTTTTGGGACATGTCTGAAAAGAATCAGGTTTCCATTTCAGCTCAGATACAGCCAGAATATCTCTCAGGAATGGTTTTTCTTAGATTGTGGATCAGATAATTGAGAACTCCTGAGAAAAATATATTTCATGAGCTTTCCACTGTTAATACGGTTGATCTTTGAATTTGGCGTCACTGAATTCAAACCTAGTATTAGACCCGACTTAACCTTGAAATGGGAGCTTACACCTAATGTAAACCTGGGACTACTAGGCCGGTTTTGTTTCAAATGCTGTAATTTTCCCTAAAGCATCGTTTCTAATGAATGCTTCTCACTTCAGGAGTAAAATTTTAGTTTGAAAATTAAGAGTTTAAACTAGCTTTCTTCCACATTAGTGGGTATTATTGGTAACCACATGAGACATTCAGTATATATACACAGTGTAAAGTTGTCTGCAAATGTAATTTTGCTACGTGATACATTACACCACTAACATCTATATTGGGGAGTACAAATGAAGCACAACTTAATATGTGTGTCATTCTAATGAAAAGAACAAGAATCATTTTACCAGAAAATTGGTTTCATCTGGATTTGTAATAGAATAGTAGTAAGTTCATTGAACTCAAACATAGTTTCAGAATAATATTAGTGATATTTCAATCAAAAAATTAATTCAAGGTCTTAACAACAAAATAATTGCTGAGATTAAGGCGTATGTATAGCCTTCTTATCTTTCGATCACAACTGAGATGCCAGGTGCATGATTTCCTACAACTGCGTGTATGCTTTCAGTTTTTCTTCTAGAAACTTTAGAGAAATAAACTATATAAATGATTCATTATATGCTGTTCAATGAGATTTTCAGTCTTTCTTAACCCCTCTTTTTTTATATTTCCATTTTTGTATATACTGTTACATTCTAATGCTATGATGTGCGCTATATGGAAGTGTTTAAGATAATCCTTTAGGGTCCTATTCATAGAACAAGTTATTTGGGCCATTTCCCCATAAATTTCACATTCTTATGTGCCAAAAAGTGACTTGTACGTTTGCCAGAGTGACTCTTCTACAGCAAGAAAAGACACTCTTTTGTAACATATTTGCCCATGTTTAATTCCATTATAAACTTTTATTATGCGCAGATAATGCTCACACTTGTTCAACATATTCATCAGATTATTGTCCCAGCATCTGCTTCTTAACCAGCTCATTTATCCCATTCAGAAAATCTTGGCTGAACTGTGCCTACCTTTAGTCCTATGATATTTCACATTGAGTTGCGTAGTTTCTGTCTAATCTATTCATTTCTTTAGTTTATATTTGTAGTGCTGGTGCACTGCATGGCTCTCGTGGTTAGAGTTTCTAGCTCGAGTATCTTGATTTTGCTAAGAAGTGGCCTGAAAATTGCGTAGGAAAAACATAGAACCCGAAGCTAATTTCAAAAAGAAAACAAAACAATGACTTCATCGTTTTTGGCTTGGTTTCAACAAAATGAGATTCAACAAATAAAACTAGACAAAGGGCTAGACTTTCTTTGGTGTCATCATTTTTACTGGGAATTTTCTTGCCTTCTCTTTTGTGCTTTTTTCAGCGGAGTGATTGTTGGCAGGAGTCACAGGGTCTGATGCAACCTTCATACTTTGTACATGAACACTGCCTACAAAGATACAGATTTCCCAGGTTAGCTTTGTTTTCAAAGGCTAAGAGCGCTCACTGCCAAAACTAAATGATACATTTCATAAACCAGCCCTGGAATGCAGTAGTTTTTAATCATCTGCCACAAAAGGAATGGGAATACGTATATGTATTTTTAACCTGCATGGTAGTCGTGTCTGAAGCATCTTTTTTGGATCTATCTGCCTAATAATGTTTGTAAGTCATGTCATAAATATGCTTCATCCCAATGCAAGATCTGAATGTGATTATATTGCCAACATTTTCATGTATCAGACCTCATAGATATGTCTTCAGCTCCTTCTGTAGTGTACAAACCTATGAACGGCCCAGCTACGGGTCAGCGGATTAAGTGTAAAGCAAAAGCTATTGCTGAAATTGGGAAATGTGAAAAATCCTGAAATTGGTAGCAAAAATATTTAACAAACAGGAAAGTGCAATTTTGAGAGGGAAGAGGGAATGATTGAATGAATTGATGTCTGAAATAGGTTAAAAACAAAAAGACATACAAATAGGGTGAGGGCTGGGGCCCATGTATCGCAGTCTGACTGTGGCCTTGCCCACTGCCCAAACATGCTCCACTTTGCCTGCCTGTCCCACTTGTCTCCCCCCTTTTCCTCGTTATCTTTTAAACTCCCTCTCCCTTTTCTGACCCACTCTAATGGAATTAACCTGAAGTTTACGAGTCCTCTTTTTGTCTTGATTACATTCCTTTCTGTGCTTTGTTGTATTTCTGTTTAGAGTATAAACTCATTTCTTTATACAAATAGGTATTGTTCCCAGGAAAACAGGGATCTGAACTTGGTTGCCATCCAAATTCTGATATAATGCAAATGATAATAATTTCAGCCCTTTGATATCCCTTTGTGATGTTCTTTTTATACTCGTGCTTTTGAACACAGCTCAAACGTAAAGCAGGTGGAGCTGGCATATGAATCGAGTTGCCAGGATCACTTTGTGTTCTTTGAAGATGCCAAAACAGAATGGGGAGATGAGAATTCACTTGCTTTCAAACAGCCAGGAAGCAAGTGGAAGGAAGGAGCTGCACTGTGTTGAGTCAATGAGAAACACACAGTAACCGTGGATTGACATCCTGACATTGTGGTGTTTGTGTCTTGGCATTGCATCAACACCAAGCGATAATGAATTGTAACAACAGCCTGTCAAAACTCAGCCTAAGGCCATCGCTCTGCCTATTTTACAGATAGCTCTTTCATTCTTTGTGATGACAAGGTAGCTGTGCATGGCTGAATAACACCACTCCAGAACAGTGCTTCTAACTTTACCTGAATCTAACTTCCACTTATTATTTTTATCCTCAGCTACTCCTCTTTTTGCACTGGTGGAAGGGAACCATATGGTATCCATATGAACCCTGAAGTCTTCTCTGATTTTTATACTTGCTATTGTGGAAAATGAGAGGTGACAGATAAGTCTGAGCCAAATTCTGCTCTCACACCAGTGCAAACTTGGTGAATGTCTCTGGAGCAACACTGCAGAAAATAAGGGTGGTTTCTAATAGTATTTGCTTGATGTTTTAGAAGCTCTGACTTGGGGGATTTCACAAAGGTAAAACTCTCAGAGAATTACAGTAACTGTAATTTCCATCATTTTATAGTTCAAAAAAATAGGGCTCAAACTAGAATTATCCCAGATTAAAAATAATACAAAATGTATTGGCGTCATTCTGACATCTTCTCACTGTAAGGTGTAGCACCGGACAGAGTTGAAAAGCATTGTTGGGAATTCTCAGCGAATTGCTTGGTGCTCAGTTGCAAAATCCACACCTGTTGATCAATAGGTAGAATACTGATTTTAGAAGGTATTTTATGCAGACTGTAGATAAACCAAAGACATTTCTAGGTTATTGTTTCCTATGGTGGAAAAAAAAGTCTCTAAGGCATTGTCAAAGTATTGAGCTAATGCAATGCCAACTCGTCCAGATTCATATGAGCAAATAGGTGTTAGGACAACGTTGTTAAGAGCGTTGGACTGGAATTCAAACCTCTCTCATGTATGTTTTAATCTTCAGTACTGTGTAATGCACTCAGGATTTTGTTAGCTTTTTTCAGGGAAGCTCCAGTTCACCGATAAGGTTGAAGCTGTGTTCAGGGTTAGTATTGTTAACTAGTACTTGGCAATAAGTTCCGTAAGTTCAGCTGACGCATCACAATCTTTCAGTCTTATATCCAACGAAAACACAACTTTGTTAAAACCAGCCTCACATCTGGCTTATATGTGCAGTTGGAATTCCTGGAAGAATATCCTTTCAGTCTGGCGTATGGACTGTTTGACTGGACATACTTTCAAATGAAGTCTTCAGTGAGAAATTGTTTGACACACTATAACTCCTTTGTCAGTATTTTACCAAAGTTGTTTTTGAATAAATCAGTATTCATCTCCATTCCTGTCACCATAGTTTAATATTAACATCATTGTTTGGGTGCAATGCTTTATGTAGAAAAAAATATTTTAGAATATTTTATTTCAAACAGTTCTCATATTTGGTCTTTCAGCTGTATATTCTAGGGCTCTGTATGGCAGGACATATGGAACAGTCTTGTTAGAACTGGAACTATATAATCAATAATTACCATCTTGAAGTATATTTTATTTCAATAAAGTAAGCTTTACTGCTTCCAGGAGGCAAAGGTGGTTTGTAACTAGACTAAAGGACTGAGCACTGCAAGTGCTGTTGTCTCCTCCTAGTGCTCTTGTACCCTTTGAGCAATACCGAACAATTAATTAGACAAATGTTTATTTCTTTATGTATAAGTAGCAATAATACCTCTTTCATTATTCTGATGTGTGAATTGATGAATGAGTGTAGAGCGCTCAGAAATCCTTAAGTGGAAAGAACTATTGAAAAGAGACATATTAAATGTCAGACCTCTCATCATAGTCACTTAAAATACATCGGTTCCTTTAGAAGCTAATTTTTATTGCAGAGCCAGACTTTAAGTGTACTATATAATGTCATTAAAAAATAGCATTTTTAATTGTCCTCTCATATCAGTTATGTTGTTATTACTGTAATATGCATGATAATCCATTACTTGCACTGCAAACAATGGATTAAGCAATATAAATTGTTTTACTACACACAGTAAAACGTTGCGATAGGGCCTATTTGTCATAGCAGATCAGTTCTTGAAACGAGCTGATCTTCAGAGAACTTTATTGAAATGCAAAATACTCCTTTCTTAAAAAAAAATATTTCCTTTTGCTTGTTTTTAGGACTGCCCTTCGGATGTTGGTGACTTTAGAGCACAACAGTGTTCAGCCTACAATGACGTCAAATACCAGGGACATTTGTATGAGTGGATCCCTGTGTATAATGATCCTACTGCACCGTGTGCCCTGAAATGTCAGGCGCTGGGGAAGAACTTGGTTGTGGAGCTTGCCCCAAAAGTACTCGATGGTACTCGTTGCAATAGTGAATCCTTGGATATGTGCATCAGTGGAATATGCCAGGTATGTTCATAGTGTAAATCTAAATGTGACCTTTGTTGTGAGACACTTTGCACACTAAGTGAGCATTTTTTGTTTATTTTTCATCTTCGTGTATCAGTTCACTTTAGACGTATCTGCAAGCACTGCCAAAGGTTGTAGATAACTCACCTTTCTCTGGCACACAGAGGTTCCTCACTACCTTAGCCATTGATATTTCCACACATAAATAAAAGGCCAACAAGATTCACGTACTCTACTATTTATACATGTAAAAAAATAGTGTAACTGGTTATAGCTATCTAACTTCTAGTATGTTTGTTAGAGTGGGATGGAATTGGTTAGCCTTCAGGTTCATTTTATTCCTTCTCAGAGCCCTGTATCTCATGGGACGGAGCACTGCATGGCAGGTGTGGATGTGTGTGTCTGTGTGTGTGTTAGTCTCACCTCTTCGTTCCGTTCATAAGTTCCCAGTCCATGCCATGAATATGTCTACAGTAGTGAAATGTTTTCAAGGTAAATTCCTTACCTTTCAACAAGGTAAGTGCTGAATCTTAAATTCCTGGATTCTCGTGTTACATTTGGAATTTATAGATTTGAGATCTATAATGGAGGGCCTGTCTCTGACAAAAACATTAAAAATAACAAACAAGCATCTCACAGTCTCCAAACTCTTGGCTAACATGCTTCTTTCCCTTGATGGAAGAGGCATTCTCAGGCTTTTAGAACGTTCATGTCGACCTGAAAATTTGGTCAGAACCTCAGAGTATGAGAACAGAATTGGTTGGCAGCTTGCTAACACTTCGCCAGATGAAGCTTCTTCATTGCCTTGTTTTCATCTCCAGACATAGTTCCCTTCAGGATGTGTTGCATCTTTATGGGCCGACCTGACCTGGTTCAGGTGACCTAGCCTCCTGACAATCTTGAGACAAAGACAATTCCAGCTTTTTGTATGGACCCGTGTAAGATCCCAGTACTTTGTGCTGCCTTAATAACTGGAGAACAGAAATGCAGGAGGGAGGACGACGTCATAATTCTTTGGTACTCTTGTCTTGAGTATCATCATTTATAATTTTTCCCAGTTTTGGTTCTAGCCAGCTGATAATCGTTCAGTTGAGCATCCTGCCTACATCCACCAGTCCTACCCAGGCTTTTCTCTCCATCCACTAAGTCTCTGTATTGCCGCCTTTTCTGCCTCAGCTGAAAGGCTTTGGGCAGCCAGAAGCAGCTATGGGACTCGTCCTTGCACAGACAAGGTACATGTACCATGTGCACTGCATGCCTGGTTGTAAGGGGCACTTGTAGGTGATATTAATGACTAACATAATGACTTTTTGAACAATTTCAGGCTCAATAACTTGGAACCAGTTGTCATGAGCACCAGTCACTCAGGGTGATAAATATCAGTATACAAGATGAGTGAGTGTGTGTTGTCATTGAGTGAATTGATAGTATCTTTCTACTGGAAATCTACATTTCTAGATATATTTATTATCAAAGTTACACTATTGGCTTTAAACAGTCAGTATAAAAGAGGAGAGTGATGATATTTTTGGCTTGTCACAGGCTCCTTTGCCTATGTCTCATCAGCAAAGAAACATTGTAATCTTAAGTTTTATTAACAGAACAATTTTATGTAGAATGGATATGTTATTGCAATTAGTTTTCTTTCTCTGCAAGCGGTTGTTGCTCTGTTAAATTCCTAAAATGTGTGCGACTCAAAAATGCAGGATATGGCCCAGTGAGCAAAATAGCTCCATTATAGGGGAAAATCTGACACATTTGGCAAAAGGCTGGTGTGTGGATTACAGCAACATTAATATATTATCTGGACCTTGCTGTGGGTTTTATGTGACTTCTACGTACACTGCAGTTCCAATACCAGTCGTGCCAACACACAATGCATCTGCTGCCTCTGAAATAGAAGAATTCCTTACAGTTTTCCCCTTCAAGAGACAGCATTTGTCAATAGTACTTCACGGTGGTATCAACGATGTTCATTACCCTGCACATTTAAAATAGGATATACCTCTGTACACTCTGGAAGCACTTGCCAAATAATAAATTTCTTTTGCAATATTCTTAGTGATGTTTCCTAATACAAGCTTTTGCTTTCACCCTGGAGGATGTTGAAGCCAGGGGCTTGTGAGATTCTCGCTCAGAGTGCTGTGAGGTTTCCAGTGTCTCCCACAGCGACTTCAAACATCTCCCACCTTTCATGCGTAGCATAAAATTCACTTTGTCTAGATTGGATCCAATTTAGTGAAGAACAGTTGAAAGGTATATGTAAAATGGCTGCTTTCAAAATCTCCTGTTAGTATTTTGTAGTATTCATGTGTATGTCTGATATAAAATGCTTGGAAATATAATCCATTTTTGGAATAAGCTAAGTAGTAGCAGAAGTAATCAGTCATTCCAGAAGCAGGCACTGGAACTCTTCTATACTGTTGATGAGAATCTGTTTCTTTACCCCTTCAATTTTTAAAAATTTAATTAATTAATATCTTAGCCTCAGAAGTTGCCAGGTGCTTTCACTTTGTTTCCTTTGAGTCACTGGCTGTTGCTGAGGTATTTTTTGCACAAATGGAAAGTTTCTCCTGTTTAAAATCTAGGGGGCAGAGCTGAATGGCTGGTTACTCGTGCAAGGGACTGCAGGAGCTGGGGAAATTCCTCAGAAAGCGGCACCGAGCTTTGTTGCTGCTCCTGTTCAAGTAGGAAAAGAATACAAATCATCTAATCTTTCCTGGAAAAAGAGAGTTAATTTAGTCAACTGCTGTTTGAGAGAGAGACGGCGGAATTGTGATTCTCTGCAATTGTTGCTGTAAGATCGGTCTGTTGGGTTCTGACATGTACTTGGCACAACCTGCAAATAACTTGGCAAGTGTTTTTACAGTTAACTCATCTAAATAAACATGTCATACTGCTGATGTGGATATCTCTGCTTTTATGCCTGCGAGCACCAAAGAGTCAGTGTAAGGAGATGGACTTGCCCGAGTCCCTTTCCAAATGGTGCTGGTTTTGCTCATTTATTGTCTCATAGTTGGCAGGTTTCATAAGATGTCAGCTTCCCCTTCTCCTTCCCTTCCCCCTGCCCCTCATTTCGTGTTCATCTCTTTTCTTATTCTTGGTGAGTTAGCGTTGCATCACTAATTCTGCCTCTTGGATTCTTATTCAGGCTCTCTCCTTGGCAGCCTATGAATTTACGAGGACGACCAGTTCCCCTTGTCCGGCTTCAGTTCTGATTCTTTGCACTTCTTTTGACAAGCAGAGTCAAACTAAATAATGCTCTGTCAAAAAAATCCATGACATGACTAAACTGCTCACTGGATAAGAGGTTTGAGACTTCAGGGGAAGTAAAATCTAAAGGCGATGGAGTAGGGAAAATTTTATTGGGAAAGTTAATAAGATATTTTGGGGTTGCTTGAGGCTTAGCTCAGCCAAACCATTTGATCATGTTTGAGTCTGCTACTGCTGTGCTTCTGTTACCAAAGCAAATATCTGGGGCTGTTGTGTTAAATGGGGACAGGTCAAAACTTCACTGCTGGGAGGATTTTCACACTTAACTTCTGATATTTTTTTCTAGTCTCTGCACAACTCCCAACACTTTTATTTTATTTTTTTTTTCATATAATATGTTCCTGCTGTGCCCATCTGGATGTGGGTGGAGACATTTGAAAACATCTGGATGTCAGACACATGTGTGGGCAACATTTACCCAGTTACTCTGCCTGCTTTGGGGCCCTGCCTCTCTCTCTCCTTTTTATTTTTATTTTTTTTAAATTCATGCAGACACACATGTGGTGTGTGGGTTTTTTGTTATTGCGGTGGGTTTTTTCTTTTTCTTTTTTCTCTTACCAGAATGCAGGATGGGGTGTTACTTGAGTCAGTACCTGAAGTGGTTACAGTGGTAATTTTCCTAATATGGAGTCATGTGTTTGGACAATAAATACACGCATCACCCAAAAAATCTGGAGTCCTAGGGAGCAGCCTGAGTAGTTCTGTCCTAGGCTGTCACAATTAGGTCAAAGATGATGTAAATCTAGCAGTGAACTTTCCATTTAGTGTCAGCAAGTTGTTTATGTTCCAAAAAAGGCAGACACTACACTATGCTTTGTAACATATGGCATAAATTTAGCTGACATCAGAACACATCTGTCAAGCGGAGTGCCATCAGCTTTTGCCATACTAGTCCTTTTTTTGTCACGTGTCATGATATGGCAAGTAAGGATCTCACTCGCCAACAAAACACTCTTGCGCTTGATGTAAATATTGCTCGCAGTAGTCATTGCAAACAGTTTCTATAAGCTTTTGGAAGAATATTGCACTTTTGGCTTTTTTTGAGTTTTGCTCATGCTTAAAACTCGATGGTAGCAGATTATTAATTTCTTCTGAATCTGGACTCCTTTTATTCTGTGAGTTGCTTTCTCAAAGTGCTTGTTTAATACGTCTTGTGTACTTTCCCTTTGGGTTCCTGTAGATACATCTTTTTGCCTGTAAATTTGTTAAAGGACTCTCTAATATGCACAGGAGGTTTGGTGCTCAGTTACATAAGAAGGAATGTTTCCTTCCCATCCAGTGTTACTGCAGACATAAGGCTGTGTTTCTTGTATGTTAGAGTAGTTCTTGAATAGCAGTTAAAAAAACATTTTTTTTTTTTAAATGAGCATTGCCTTTTTCTCCTAAAAAAGCCTTCAACCTCGAGCAATTATTCATAGGAAGAACTGGTTTCAAGGTAGCTCTATGTTAAATCAGCCTTTATACCGAACCTGGCATTCTTTCCTCAGTACTATTAATTAGCCAACATGCGGAGTATATTTTGAAGCATGGAGGAAACCTTATCCAGAGACGCTATGGGAGTTACTCACGTAGATGCAGCGAAACTTTCTGGCTCTCAGAGCTACCTATCAAAATCCTCAAATGACACACACATGTGACGTATGTCACGAAATGAGGGTGAGCGGGGAGCTCCAGCTGCAGTTGAGCTGGGAAGTGTTGGTGGCTCTCCAGAGTCCCCCTGAAGGAAGGGGCCTTGTTCCCACGTCCCACGTCACCTGCCAGCATCGCCCTCCCCAGCCTCAGCGGGCGGGTTTCCCCGTCCCATGGAGGCTCTGGGACTGCCCACAGATCGTGGAGCCGCCCTCCAACGGCTGCTCTTGCACCACTTTCGATGTCCCAGTCCACCTCGGTATAGCGGTTCCCTTGTGATGATGTTGTTGGTAGCTCAGAGGTGTGCTTTTAGTGCAGGTAATAACAGGATCAGCCCAGACACCGAAAAGGTCTTCTGGAATCACTTATTTTTATTTTGCAGCTGCTCACTGCTGCTAGAAACTGATGTCTCTTTTCAGATCTTCTCTTATTCTCCTTCCTACTGTTTCTTATGGAGAAATACTCCCCACAGGGATTTCTTACTGTCTAAGTTTATCCTTTCTTGTCAGATAAGCGGTGGATTCTTTCTCATCTCTAGTTTCTTATCTGTATTTCTTTTTTTCCTACGTGACTCTGTCTGCCAAGTTCAGTTTTGTCTTAGTGAGCTTTGTACAAACGTGATTTGAGTTTCCAGCAAGGTCCCAAAGCATGTGCACAGCGACAGAAAAACTCAGGATTTGGTCGCCATCCTGAACTAGAGCCTCGGTGACCTTCAAATCCCAAAGTGCTAACTTCACTTTCGTGTAGCAGGGCAGACTTGGCTGCACCCAGCCTGAAAAGCAGCAGAGTCATCTGATTCCATATATTGATATCTTTTTCGAAAGCATTCTCACAAACAAGAAGCCCAATGGGAATTTGTGTCCGACCCTCTGAGTGTGTGCATGTGTATTTTTTAAATTGGAGGCTGTGTGGGAAAGGGTACTTGCTTCCTGGCTGGGTGGTCGTGCAATCTTTCAGCTGCTCTGGTGGGTGACAGATCCTGTAGTAAGAGTTAAATGCTTTGGAAACACTTCGCTTTATGTGATGGGAGTGGATTTACAGAATTGCGGAACACTCTTTAGCCTTTTGCCTTCAGATATAAAATGTTTGCAGAAATATGTGCAAAGTCTTTTTAGGAGCCCTTAATATGCAATGAATTTTATACACTGTATTTTTTTTATCTTCTGGTTTTTTTTTTATTGCTTTACACACTTTTCTTCTGTATGGATGGTTGGGGAATTTGAATATTATGGTATGTCTCCTCATGCCCATCATTCTGAATTGTTTTATGCCTCTATTGTGAGGTTTGCCTTCTGGCACACTTTTCCTTTACTCCCTGCTTTCTCATCTGTGAACAGCTGAAAATCCTTACACAGGAAATTTTCTTACTCCCGCTGCCACTAATACCTGTTCAGTTTAGGATCTGGGATTGCTGCTTCGCTTGCTGTGACGTGGTGGGTGGGGACATTCACTGTTAATCTGAGCACATACCCAAGGTCGCTGAAAGGGCTTCACTCTGTTTA
Source organism: Pampusana beccarii (assembly GCA_013399365.1). Taxonomy (NCBI): domain Eukaryota; kingdom Metazoa; phylum Chordata; class Aves; order Columbiformes; family Columbidae; genus Pampusana; species Pampusana beccarii. The sequence goes on from VWYH01009010.1 coordinate 270,709, forward strand.
TTAATATATGCTGGAACCCATGTCAGCTTGTCTGGGCTGCTATGGACCTGCACGGCTCAATTGCAGAGATGTGAGAAACTGGCCTACAATCAGGCCTTTGTTAGGCTGAGCTTAGACATAACCGAAGAGTTGTGAGACAGTACCATGTGAACACAAAATCGTGTCTCAGACCAAGTTAAATCTTTGATGAGGATAAACCAGAGTTTGAAAGTGGTGCTTGAGAGCTGATATCCCACAAGGCTTTTAGAAGTAATTTGAAAAAAAAAAAGCTACTTTCTTAATTGAAGATCTATTCTGGTATCTCTCCCTCTGCTTGTCAGAATCAATTACTTGCAGATGATGAGCATGGGAAAGACAGTGGGAGTTTTTTCTTTATATTCTCTCTAGGGACATATTTTATCTGTGGAGAAATAAAGTGTAAACTCTCGTTATCACAAAGCAGATGATGTGAGCAGAAACTGAAAACTAAATGAATAGATGGGCTTTGAAGGACAGCAGTTTTACAGCAGGACAAAGATACGTGGAAAATATTGACAAAGACAGAGCAGGATTTTCACATGACGGGTTTTATACTCCTGTTTTTATTACCATTAATTCCCATAGCCATATTTAAAATTGTTTGTTGTGTGGATGCAGACATTCCTAACATCTGCCCGTACTGTGATTCTGGGCTAAGACAAGTAGAGCAGGAGAAAATGCAACAAATAGCTGACACTGATGCAATAAAATCTGTGTACTGTGATAGCACATGCAGCTGTACAGTAAATTACAGCCTTAATTTCTCAGAGTTTTGGATTTTGTGGTGTGTCTGTGTTTGTAGAAACAGAAATCCTTTTTCCCTGACCAAGACCCTGAGGACTTTAATTTTCCCTTTTGAGAGTGATTCTAATAAACTGCAGTAGAGATTTATCTTTTTTGAGTATGTAAGGATTTTCCTCTATTTTCCTCTTTTACTAGTAACTGTTGAAATAAAACATGTGTCCTTTCTTAGTCAAGTCACAAGACTTGGAGAAGATATTTTTGCCGCAAATAATTCTGGGGTTATCTTGTATTTTGTGCAATGCTGATAACCTTTAAAAGTATGTAAATGTTTTTGTTCCATTTTTATCTTAGTTCTGATCTCTCATAAAGCTGAAATAAACAGTTTGGTTCTAACAATGAAGGTACTACTATCCTGGTGGCCGGGCAGTCACACCACTTCACTGGGTCTGTTTGGTGCGATAGTTTACTTTCATTCTATATTTTTCACATCTTGACAAATTTCATAGGCAGTGAAAACCCAGTTGCACCCTGTCCACAAAGTCTTTGCCACCCTTCAGCAGATCAGTGGTCCAAGCAATACAAGATTCGCTTAGTGAGACGTAGCCATCACACATCTGTCGTTAGCCCATTTTAGACCAAAACCTACTGCGCATCATGTGCTGGGATAATTACAGACTATTCAACCCTTAAGGAAAAGGATCCCCTGTATAATTGTCACATTCTTGTGAGGAAATCCAACTATCATCTCCATTTGTGTATTCTGCAATGCAGTTCCTTGCTCAGCACGAATGTAGTATTTCTTTTAGATTTTAAGTATATTGAGCACTTTCACATAAAATATTTCCTGGGGGTTCTGCTTTGGCTGAATGTAACTAATAATCAGTGCTATCTGTACGTTTTTGTTGGAATCCCACTAGCAGGCTCTTTCATGAGTACACGCGGTTGTGCATCCTTTGAAACAGCCGGGTCTGTGGAAGCACACAAGTGCGAATGCAGTCAGAGCAGCCTTAGCTGAGATTCCCTGAGCGTTGGAGGTTTTGCCCAGCAACTCTAGAGGGACGGTAATTATGTCATATTGAGGTATTTTTGAATTGATTTTCTGTTTTTATTTTATTAATCCAAATCGCATTAATAAAGGGAATCACTCCTTGATTGCTGCCAGCCCCTTGAGCAAACACAGAGCGCTGAAAAATGTAACTTCTCGTTTTAATGGAATCTCTGATAAATGGCAGTCTATATCAATCAAAACTTTATTAGTCAAAGTAGAAAATGATATAGTATTTAACATACACATTGCTGAATATTTAAATGGTCTGTCTGCTAAAGAGCTTAGTCTAAGACACAGTAGGTAGAGAAAGAATGGCACTAGTGCAACTTCAGTCTTAATGTTTCGTAGAATTTATGTCTCTGTCACAAATAAAAACAGCAGTGATTTATTCTTCTGTGGCCATTTCTATTAGGAGAACTCAGTATGTTTGTTTTTTCTGGCTGTACTGCAAACTCTGGCTCCAGAAGACCATAGAAGAAGGAGACCCCCTTTCTAAAGAGAAATATTGTATGTAATTATGTATATTGGGGTAGATAATATCATGCTTTTGATAGTAATAATGATAATTAACACTTAAATGGTGCTCTTTATGCACAGATCTCGTGTTTTACTCATGTTTCACTTAACTATTCTTCCTTTGAAGAGCATAGGAATATCTTCAGGTTCTTTATCTGAAGTCATCTTGAGTTATTAACATCCCAGAAACATTATTTTATAATTGGCAACTCGCCTCAGTGGGACGTGTTCTACAAAAAAATGGTGTTGTGCCTGTTTTGCAAGAGAGTGCCTGGAGGTGAGTGGTCAGTTGGTCTAACAAGCAAAAGTTGGAATTGCAAGACCTGATCCTGCACCGGGCTCTGCATTGGCAATTCTAGCCCATGTTTGTATTTATGTTTATTGAGAGAAGGCCCTGAAGAGGGTTTGAGATGTTCTAGATTTTTCATTCCAGTGCTTTTTTTGCCATATTGGAAGCTTAGTTATAAATCTGTCACCTTGCGGTCCTGTCCGTTTTGTCATCATAGCTAATTATAGACAACTCCTTAGGAAAGGAGGATCCTTGAATTTAACAGATTATACTTTGACTTTCATAAATCAAAACTAACATGCTATATTTATTTATTTCTTTAAGTCTAATTCTTCAGCTGAAATCCTACTAAGTGAATAAGAGCTGAAGAAACAGCTGTGGGAGCTCCTGAGTGATTTTTGGATTCATGTTTGCAAAAATATTTGTAGCATTCCATAGTCACCCCTAACATATCAGCAGCAATTTCATTTTTCTCTTTCATCTGTACTACAGTATTTTATACCCTGACCTTTTGCTCTTCCTTTGCCTTTCTGAACTTACATAAACTATTCTAAGCATGCTACAAAATATTTAACACCCTTCGGTGTTGCCTTTCACAATAGCACTGGCATAGTAGCATTTGGTTTATAACTTTCTTGAAGCAGATGAGTATTTCTGTTGACGGCTTAATCAGATGCTTTCTAACCCAGCTTCTTGTGACAAAACAGTCTTATTCTTTTTCATATTTCTATTTTTTTCTTTAGAAGAACACAGCTAAATAGCATATTAATGTTCTGTCCTGAAATAGTAATGAATCGGGCATCTCTTCCTGAAAATAATCCCACCATCATATCCGAATTCATAGAGACCCCATCATGGCCGATCTGTTAAATGCACAAAGCACCCATTTTCTTAATACTTAAGTGGAAACTTAATATAAACTAATTGTTCTTCTTGTTACCTATTGGGCAATATTCTCCCAGCTGTCTGAGAAGCTCACTTCCAACATAGTCATTACAATGCTTGTATCATTTCTTTGAATGCTGGTATTTATGATTGCAGATTTTCTTACTTGACAGGGTCCCACTCCTTCCATTACACGGTTTGTATTATCATTTATTTCATTTACGCAGCCTATGTTAAAATCACCTAATATAATTATTTCTGAATATGCCCTGAAATCCTGCAGATGTTTTCCCAATCTGCCTGTAATGTTTATAGCTGATCCCTTTGCTGTGTAAACAGCGAGCAGTGTGGGGTAAATTAACCCCAACTACTGCCTTAATAGTGAAAATCATCAGAGCTCTTTGGCTTGCTGAGATGGCCCGTGAGCTGAGGAAGGCTGCTGCCATATATCATTTTCTCGTCCTTGTTGCAGCTTTGCTTGCAAATACACATGTGCTCTCTTAAAATGTTTCATCCAAAACTGTGTTTTTCTAATAGCTGTTGGCTAAAATATGAGTACCTTAAATTCGTAATGTTTGGTGCCAAAATACCAGATGTGTTTGAGGCCTGATTCTGAAAGCTGTACCTTGCATCTTTCCGTTATTTTGGTGAGATCAATGGCTGTCCACTTGTCTGAGAAATACTACTTCCTATCAAGCTTTTACAAACAGATGAAAAAGGCAAACTCTAGACAATCAGGCTTGAAATACACCCCACCCTTGTGTTCAGTCACTAAGATCCCATGGTAGCAACGCTTGTTGAATTAGGTCTAAAGTTCAGGCTTGTCGCATTAAAATCTGCAGATTTTTTGGATACTTCTTATTAAACAAAATCTGAAGTTCTGTGCTCATTTCAGGCCTAAATTGTGACCCAGAATATCGTTGCTTGATATTCATAACAGTTGATGTAAATGTGATGTCGGAAGGAAGTCCGCAGAGGGTGAGTGCATCTGGCTGAACCTTTGCTGGCAGGGGAGCTGGAAAGCTGTTCCCACATCCAGGGAAATCCCTTGCAGCTAGCACTCCTGTTTCGTTTCTGTGGCGTTTGTGTATTACTCAAAAAAAAAAAAAGGCAATAATACTATAAGAAACAGTCCTGTAAAGCATGCTGCTGTGCTGATTATCTTGTTTCTTACATTCCGTGTTGGACGCAATAGTGCCTTGTGTTTGCGCAGTTGTATAATTTTTGTTACACGCAATGAGAGTTTATTTTCATAGTGACTGTGCATAACAGCTCAGTATGTACGTTTATTTTTATCATTTTGGGCTTTAACAGGCTGGTCTTGCAAGTTCTCTGCTCGCTCAATACCTTCCTCCCACCAAAGGCTTGCAGGATCTACAGCCTACAAATATACAACAGCTTAAACTAGTATAAATATCAATTTCTTACACAGACTATCACAATGTGCAGCTTAATTTTTCCTTCGAGAATTAATTGATGAGTGAATAAATGGATTCTTAATATTTAGAAAATGAGATTACTCTACGAAATGGAAATGCATTTGTGATATCTGGGGAGAGACTACACTTGAAGTAGTTCTAACAATTTACCTCTATGTGCTGGTGGTATCTTTGTGTGAATAAGCCAAGGAAGAGGAGTGGAGAACAATGAATACTTTAAAAATCTACCCAAGAGAAAGATAGACTCTCTACTACTGGTATGGTCCCCATCGTTGCACTGTCTCAAATGTTTCAGAATCTTGAGGAGATTTATTCTCGTAACATCCCTGCGAGGTGGGGAAGTGCAGTTACACCCTTTCACAGACTGGAATCGAAAAGCACAGGAAGTTTTCGAAGATCGAAAAGGAAGTCTTTTGTGGAACTGGGAATTGAAAGAGAATTGTCGAGTTTAAGGCCGATGTGTTGAATGCTGTATTATTATATCCTGTGAAATTGTATCTGCTTTCTGGTTCACCTAGTGGCCCAGTCAGTTTCTGTTTCTGAAAAGGTATTTTTATTCATTTCTCAATGCTAATTGGTGATAAAATAGGAAGATAAGCTTGTTTAGAGTAATTTGTTTACAATATTTTTCTTTTTTTTTATTTCCCGGATGTTGGGGATGAACTCAGAGCTAACGTTAGAAAACATCTTCAAGTGAAAACCTTTAAATCTTTAATCCAATCCTAAACCATAGTATTGTGTTCCTGCACAGCTTCTATGTAGTAAATAAGCACCTCTCCTAAGATGGTCTGGTTTCACACAAGTGTGTTAATTTGTTCCATTTTTACAACTAATTTTTTTATTAACACTTAACGTTAACATGAAACCATTTCAGTTAAGCTGCTTATTTCTTTTTAAGAAGAGTTCTTTGGTGGGCTACACAGGATGAAAGTTTCCTTCAGTTGCAGGAACAAAATAATTTCCTGCTGCTAACACAGATTTCTATGGTAAATCTGAACCCTTTATTGAGGAGTTGCTGTTCAGTGCAGCACATCCCTCAGCTGAAGGTGCTATAGACTGTCCTTCACACTGCCCTCCTCTTCTGAGAGTGCGGGATAGAGGGAATTGGGAAAATAAGGGAAAGGAGTGGGAGCTGGGGCTGCTTTGCCTTCTTTTCTATAGACACGTGAACCTTCAAGATCGCATTTCTCCGTGTTTGGCAGCGGAGGTGCCTGATTTGTGTGCTGTGGGTGTCTGCGTTACCCCGGGGACTGGCAGCCCCAGCCCCACCTCTGCCGTGCGGCCTCGGCCTTCGCCTCTCCCAGCGACCGCATGTCGGTTCTGGCACGGCACACACGCAGCGGATCTGGGCAGCTCAGCCTGCCCCTTCCAAGCCTTTTTATACAGGAAGAGGAGTGTGCTGGCCAATTTCAGAATTCTAGCACTGGTTTTAACTGTGAATTTCCAGAGTGCTTTCTGTCTGTTTGTCAGTTTGGAGTTTGGTTAAATACACACGTCCATGATAAATGAGCTGCACTTCTCAGGGATGTGTGGATACAAGAGGTGTATCGGCTGCCCTGAGAAAACTTGGAGCTGCATATTAGCTTTCTAACACATTGCTCAGCGTTTGGTACTCCATACAAATTTCATCTATGAAACGGTGAAGGGTAAGATAGGTGAGACCAAATGTTTATCTCCCTTTCAGCAAGAAGGTGCTTTCAGTCAATGTTGTCTATTCTTCTTTGTCTTCCCATTCTCACTCCCATGCTTCTTGTAGGCTGACTGATATGAAGAAAAAGGAAAACCTGGAAAAATGTTTTCATTAGAGTTGGAACTGGAGTGTTTTCAACTGACAGTTTTTAAAAACTTCACTTTTGGAATTTTTGGAAGTGTTTAAGGTTGGGTGTTTTTGTAATAACCATTGCAAAGTTTTATAGGTCAGGTCTCATATTCAGAAACAAACAAAAAAAATCAAAAGATGAGACCTAAATCATCCAAGTTTTTTGAAACCTGATTAGCAAATGTATCTGTGATTGACATTGATGTGAATGGCAAACAGGAGATCTACACGAATGCCAGTTCCATTTTTATGGCCAAGATACCACATTATAGGCACTGCCCCACAGCTGCTTGGCTGTGAAGCTGAAGGCTGAGTGCCGTTTAAATATTTAACTTGAGTTGTTTCATTCCATTAATCCTTTGTCAGACATAATTGAACAGGTGATGAAAAATAAATTGTAAATAACATAGTTGTCTCTTGTGTTGGAAAGATTAACGCTCAATGGTATTCACATATACATAGTGGGAAATTGATTCGTGTGTTTCCTATGTTTAAATAGCTTAATATACCAGTTGTTGTGGTTCATCATTAAAATAATGGAAATGATAACATGCTTTTAAAAACATAAGTAGCAATATATGCTTTAAAAGAATGAGGCCAGCTCGTAAAATCAAAAGCAAAACATAATAAATAACATTCCAGAAACCTGAGCATGTCTACTACAGTTTTGCCCTCCTTCTGACTGTGGTGTTGATGTTGGCAGGCAGTAGGCTGTGATCGACAACTTGGGAGCAATGCCAAGGAAGACAACTGTGGAGTCTGTGCAGGAGATGGTTCAACGTGCAGGCTTGTGAGGGGACAAGCTAAGGCACATGTCTCACCAGAAAAAAGTAGGTTGCAAATTGATCCTATGATAATTTGTCCTTGACTATGTTTTCTGCTTGTGTATTAACAGAAATACTGGAGAGTATTGACCTTTTCGCTACATACTTGTTTGCAGTTTTCCAAAGCTACTTATTGTAAAGTCTGTGCTAGATTAGTCTATTGAAATTCCACGAGGGATACCACACATTAGGGTATAGCTAGGAAAGAATTTGAGATATGTATTTTTTTTATAGAGCTACTCAATTCATTCTATCAGGAATAACCATCAAGATGCACAGCTTATTTTAGAGGGTATCCTCATGTTGCTATATATGTGATGCTGCAGCAATGTTTTTAAATCATGGAAACATCATATAGATGGTTTTATGGAAATTGTGGCCTGTGATTGAAAGTGCCTGGTTTTCAACTTAACTTTTTCTTTTTTTTTTTAAGTGTCTAAAGACAGTTCAACTTCAGAGGCAAGTTAACTACTTGTATGGCACAAAAAGGTGAAAGGAAATAATACTTCTCTATTTTTTTTTTTTGTATGTTTGGCTCATATTTTGCCATTCTTTCTCAAAAAACCCAGCATCTTACTGTAACTCTGTAGGTCTCAGTAGTATTGAAAATCTAAGAGAGTAGGGCTATAAGAGCTAGACGTTTTACTGAAGCCTTAAGAGTCTGACAATGTGGAAATCCAGGCAAGGTTTGGTGATAGAGGCTTGTGCTTTCTGCCCTCACAGACGATGCTCCCTGTAATCTCGCGATTTATATCCCATGTGTTTATCGTGTGAGCTGGTTGCTCCACATCTATTTTTCTGTTTCTGAACACGCAATATGCGTTTCTCACACAGAGATGGAGCCTCTGGGGTTCATCACCTTCCTGCAGAGCCACAAGACACAAGGGTGATGAGCTGGTGCTCTTAAAGTCTGTACTCAAAATTCAAATGCAAGCAGGTACTTTCTTTAAATGGACGAAGCACCTGCCTTTGGCAGCTGCGTGCATTTTAGAGCTCTTGTAGTTCAGCCTGCAAAGATTTCACTTGTGCCCTGGTTTTGAAAGAGCTGTTGTATATTGAATCATGCTTAATTCTTATTGCAGTACTTTTTTTTCTTTATGCCACTGCTTACAGTATGCTTCAGTGTAGATGTAACTGGAAATGCAATGTTTGTTATCCTAAGGCTTGTAACTTTACAGTGTGATTACTTGTATTGATCTACAAGGTTTTGTGTTAGGTTATCCTACACTGTGCAGGTCTGCAATTTTTGTAATTCGATACATATGTATAGCAAAGGTAATCTAAATTAAAAAGTGAATATTTTTGTGCACTGTGGTAGGCTAGATTATATGAATGAATTACCACTCATATAAGCAAAACAGTACACATGCTACTAAAATAAAAAAAATTGATGATTTTTTTGGTATTGTGATAATGCAGAAATCTTTTTTTGTGTCAAGATTATCCTGTGTGTGAATGAAATGTGGAAATACCACCATGCTTTCTTTGTGCTAATGAATGAGTGAAGGGAGACACGATATCTTCTAAATAGTAATTTGGAAGCTTCCGGAGCTAGTGTTGAGAAGTAAAATATTGATATGACAGGTATGTAATTACGAGGGAGCTTGTAAAGTTGTGAGCAGGATGTACATTTTGTTCTGCAATGAGGCAGACCAGGTACTCTGGATCAAAAAGAACTGGAAGTAAAGCAAGAGCCAAAGATTTTGTTATGATAAAAAAGGAGACATAAGGGAAAATAAAAGTGCCTAGTTATCTTGGTCCTTATTCTAGAAAAAGAAAATTAGGCATTGATAACAAACGATTTCTCATAAAGGGCTCCCTTTGTTTTACTATCTTTTTTTATATGTTTTTACGTAAAATTAGTGCCTTTGATCGGAAAACTAAACAACTCTGAAAGAAAGCTTACTGTTTTGCAAATATGAAATGAACTGTCATTTCAAAAGTTCTTTATTTTTTCCACTAACACTTAATTGCCTTTGAAAGACAAAGTAAGTTAGACTTCTGCCAGCAAGCCAGATTCTAACATTCTGGTAAAATGATTAAAGGTTTGACTAATGATACTCAAACAAAAAGTGTAATAGGTTGTAAAATGTACCGTCCCATTGGGAAATGAGATATCATGGGCCTGATGTTTCTAGTGGTACATGCATGGAACTCCCATTAACTCCATTGCACTTTGTGCGCATGGAAATATTGTAGGATTGGGCCCTGATGTCTGCTTTCTCCACCGCTATTGCCAAGAAATGGTAGGAAAATGTTCTGGTTCTGATACCAAGGAAGAAGATGCTGGTTCTGAAATTAACTGGGGGTGAAGTTGAAGGCATGGACTTGTCCTAATCTGGTTTTATTTGATTCTCAAACTTGCAAGTTTTATGTTTCTTACCTTTTTGGTAAAAACTTCATACAAATGTTTCAATGCCAATAGCTTTGTAACTGTTTTAACTTCTTTTTGCCATGTGTTTTATTTGCTATGGCATTTGTGTAGTTTACTATTGGTTGCTTATTATCACATGTTTTTATGTCGTCATCCCCAAGAACACTTAAAAAATCCAATTCCACTTTGCCCATTTATCTAAACAGGGGCCTTCTGCAAGGTTTCCTGTTCAGTATCATCAACTGGCTCAGTTTTGTTACAACTTGCTACTTTGCATCTTTTTCCATCTTTTAAATCAATATGCATGGAGCTAGCAGCCTCCATTGTCAAAGTTGCCTGATAATTCACTTTATGTGAATAATTTTTTTGCCAAAAATTCAGCAGTTGGATCAGAAACTTTCCATGCCAGGTGCTGGATGTTTTGGAGATAATTCAGCCCAAACAACTCAGCGTATTCCAAGGACGCAGCAGAGAAAAACATGTTGTTTCCCACTGTCAAAACATTCCTGAAACCTTTTCTTTAATATCTCTTAATACCTTCCATTGTTGGACTTGATCACGGATCAGGGATTTGAAATTTGGCAGGCAATTGTCTTCTGGTCATGGACGAGTCTTTTGCAATATCTGTGAACATCAACACATATTTTACTACAACCTTTCGCACACAAAAAGAACCTTTTCCTTCAGGCTCTGTAGAGGCTTCTTGCATGTTAACAGCTGACATTTCTGAAAACTTGTCTTTTCAAGTGTACTCTAGCTTGTTACATGTCCTAACCGCAAACACATCGCGTGTGCTGTCTCCTTAGAATAAATTGACATTTTGCTCTTCCAAAGCTAAGTTATTAAAAAAGTCTCCTTGGGGTTTCCCTTGCTTTCTGCTTTGCTGCAGTGTAGAATGGGCACCATGAGATGAACTCTGTGATGCCTCCTGCTTCACATTACAGAAGAGATTTCGTGGAGAGCTCCTGATTCTCCTGAGCTTCAGACTTATGACTCTGGGTGGTGAGATCACATAAGGAGAGAGAAAGATGTGACTAGCTGAAAAGAAAAAGAAAATGACATCTTGTGTTCATAAAGTGAAGGAAAAACAGATATGAGAAGGTGGGAGATGGACCTAGGACTGAATGTACAGATATGCTGGATCGAGGGGAAAAAAGGAAGAGCAGAAGACAGATTAGATAAGGAATCAGGAGTGGGAGGTGGATTCAGAAATACTCTGAGAGGAAGGGTAAAGATCAACTGTATGTAGAGTCAGAAGAGGGAACTGGGACTGGTTTGGCAGGAAAACTGTGTGTGGGGAGGGATAGAATGCCTTTCAGTTTGGATAAGGAGTACATTTTTGGAAGCAAATTTCATCATGGTCCTAACGTGCTGCTCCTCAGTTCACATCATGGAGCGGTCTTGGAGAGCATAAACTGGATTTTTTTGCATCAAGCCAAACCAGCAGATGTGCTCCAGAAAAGCACCTAATATGCCCCAGCAGGTAGTGAATATGCAGTCTGTGGGATCAGGCTGGAGTTAGTCCAAAGCGAAGCGCCTGCCGTGTGTATAGTGCGGATGCTGGGTCTTCAGAACCAACCATTTTTGCCTATAGCTCTATTTGGTTTGGTTGTTTTACTTGGGGCTGTTGTTAGGTAGTATGAAGCCTCCTTCTTTGCCTTCCTGATGTCTCTTGTCTTACTTGGAGAAATACCTACCTAGTTCAGATGTCTTTTAAAAAATATGTATTTGGCTTTGCACTGGTTCTTGTCATTAGTCAGGTCAGCAGATACCGCAGCACCGAATGTCGAGTGGAGGAGGTGAGCCGCTGCAATAACACTAAAACCTTTTGAGCTTCTTAGTTCTCTTGTTCCTGGACTATTGTTCTTTGTACTTCGAGAGCACATAGGCCTTTGATCAAAACTAGAGGACCAGCAGATAAATGCTGAGCAAATACACGGAAAGAAATAGTTTTTTATAGGCCTGAAATAAACCCTCTGCCTTGCTGTAAGAGGAGAGAAGGAAAAAATCCCAACTAGTCCATATGTGAAACAGTAAATTGGTCCACCATGGCCCACATGGAAAAATAAATAAAACCTGCTGAATTGGATTGAGCTCAGGAATGTGGCTCCTTTATTTTGATCCTGGGGATTAGCTCCCAGTCTTACCATAGCAGGGAGTCTGATCTTGCTCTCACTGAAATCCAAAATCTAAATCCACATTAACACTGTAGAAACAGGATCAAACCTTGCCATCTAAAGCAAAAGGAGTCTAGGAGCTTAATCAGCGAGCGCAGTGTGTGTGCAGTGTGTGAACACACGTTGGCCGAGAGCCCCCGGGTAAGAGCAGAAAGCACATTTCAAGCAGGTGCTGGAGAAGGGTGACCCACACACCCTCGGGAATCCCTACAGTGGAAGCAGTGTTAGAATAGAGAGATGATATCTAACCTGTTTCCCAGTTTTTAAGGTGACCTTTATGACCCTAAAATCAGATTTTAAAGTCTAGTTTTCTGCACTTTCCAGGTTATTTTGGGCTTGCTTGTTTTCAGCTTTGTACAAAGGGCAGCAACTAACTGAATATACATGAATAGTATAAGCGGGGGGAAACATAATTGAAAATTCTAAATATAGATTTCAGGGTAACAATCCCTTCTTATATTTCCACAAGGGTTCTGTGCTTTTAACAGTCTGGATCCTAATGATTTAATGGGAAATGTACAGCATAACAATTTTTAAATGGCTCTACAGGACCTTTTGTTCCTTTAAGAATGAGAATTATATGCTTCAACTGAGAAATGGGAGACCTTTGGAATATACAGTTTTGGAGCCAGACCTGGACAATTGTAACTACTGTTCTGTAGGAAGTGGAAGCTGTAGGAGAAGGTGGAGCCCCTTAGGTCACTTCTGACCCATCTTCTTCCAATTCCCCATCTCAGTTCAGAATTCCTAAAATCTCACTTTCGTTTTTTCCTATAATTTACTTCGTCTCATGGAAAGACTGCCCTAGGTCACAATTATCTCAGTCAGGTTACAAGAATCTCCTGCTGTCAGGCTTAGCAGGTCTGTGGGGCTGCAGGGGTTGAACGTTGCTCTGGTGGTCATCTCCTCTAATGCAAATAAAATACTTGCTGGTAATATTGTCTCTGCCGCAGAGAAACACCAAATTTAGCACCCCCATGAGACTTTTGGGCTGTATCAGAGAGTGCTTTGGTGAGGGTGGAATGTCTGCAGTAGTGCTAAAGGAATGTGAAGCATCCTGAAAAGGGATCAACGAGGCCTGCTGAGGTGAGCGGAGCTCACTGTAAGGAGATGGAGGGGGTGCAGCAGAACAAGCCTGGCTGTTCTCAAGAGGAGCAGTCCTACACATCTCTGCACATCTGGGCCTCATCCCTTCAGCGTGGAGCGCCCTTGCTTCCACTTCAAAACAGCAGTTGTGTGGATTCAGAGCTGGTCGTGGTCAGACTCTCGCTGAGGTTTTGTGCTGTAACTGCTGGTTGGTTGTGAAGACGGGCTGACCCAGCCGGGACAGATGGGCCCCTCAAACCTGCTTTCTCTCAGATACTGTAGAGCACATATGAATTCAGTAGTTATTTCCTTGCTTTAAAGATATACACATCCACTACCTCCTGGCTATCTTTAGCAATTCGTCTGATGAAAAACCAAGATGCAAAAAGATATTAAGTGGTTCAGTAGTTAATGTTTTTTCCAGGACTCCTTAGCTGTATTATTGTTCTTACTGTAGTATTTTGCACTCTGGTGGAATACCCAAGTATGAAATTAATAGAGATCATATTTTATTACATCCAAAATAAATTGTTATATTTAAATGACCTTCCTAGAAATTGGCGATATAAAAACTGTAACGTAAGAAGGTGTTTATTTCAGAAAAAATAATTGCAGTATTTGCTTGAAGTATCCTGAACGTTTGGCAGGATTTCATACTTATGCTAAGGAGATGTTAACCAGAAGCTGATAATTTAGCATCTACTATAAAAGGGTCCAGTTTAAAGTGGAAAGAAACATTCTTCAACTATTTTTTAGCTAAAACTAAACTTGGATATTCTTCTTCTATATATTGTATAAGTAATTCTGGAGCCAACTTATAACTGGCCTACAACTCGCATTACTTTTTGAATTTGGAAAAATGAACTTCCTCTACCCCAGCCCCTGGATATATGTTAATGCCATCACTGCACAGAGCACCCTGTGGGGTGTTCTTGCCATGGGTCCACGTTTGCAGGTCCTGCCTCAAAGAAGATTTGCAGTTGGGCTGTGATGGAAATGGGAGAGAGCACGTCGGTACTTTGTTGCTTGGACACTTCTCATGTCCTTTCGCGGATATCCCCGTTGTGTACGGGGCATACCTTGTCCAAGAGCACTGCTCTTGCTGGCATGAAAGTCTCTGGTCTGTTGATTTGACTGTTAACTCAGTTTGCTTGGGCAAATGACAGATTTCCTACATTTGAAATGGAAAGTAATAACTTTCTGCCTTTGTAAAATGCACTGAAGTAAGTGTGTTGTACATTTATATATGGAGAGGCCCTTCAGGCAGCCAAAAGCTGTTTTGTATTGACATGTTCTATTCAGGGCTGGTTTGGTTTACAGTTAATTTTAAATTAAGGCTCTTACTGGAAGGAATGATCTTATATGGTAAGTTAGATGCAGACACTCTGTTATAACATACATTATAGCTAATATATATATTTGCTCTTAACTGGACTGTAATTGGTTAAGGTTTAGTGTTAAGTAGATGATTTATTTCCTGTAAGTCCTGCCACTTATTAAAGTTGTGACCTGCAGCAGGAAATGAGGTGTGGGCAAAACGAGACTGAACAGCTGCAGATTTTTGTAAGGGGGAAGTACTACTTAGCAGATTCCTTATGTCAGTTCAGTGATTAGGAAATAAAACTAGGACAACGGAGTGTAAATATGTTCCTAATACACTACTGACATTTCGGTTGCTTTTGTTAATAGCAAATAATTTTTCTAATAGCAAGAAAGATTTACAAGGCCATTCGTAGGCCTTAATAAATGCATAGCATAGCAAACAGACTTGGTATACTGTACTTAATAAAATAACATATGATTACTTTATATAGAAAAATTGTGAAACCTGTTAAATATTTTCTTAGACACGTTTGACAGTTTTCAGTCTAGCTATGTGATGTGCAAATTCCCCCATGCAAGATAACTTCTAAAACAGTTCTTTAATTTTCCTAGGGGAAGAAACCGTGATTGCTGTACCACATGGGAGTCGCAGTGTGAGAATTACCCTGAAAGGACCAGCACACCTTGGTACGGCTGAGCTGTTTTATGTATTTATTCATAGGCAGAAGATAAAAACAGAACCTTGTATCTGAACTCATCCAAACTTTGGGAATATGGGTAAGATCATGACCTTGATTCCTCTTCCCATCTTTAATACCCAGCCTGGAGACAGTCCTACAGAACACTGGAAGTCCACTTAGTAAAAAGAAATAGTATGCATACTGGCGGTTTCTAAATTCATTTAAACCAATTAATTCTTATATAAGACGTCTAAAATACAGTCCACTCTTAAACTACGTGCAAACCATTACGTCGAAATTACATTCAAAGGGTTGTGTGCGGGATCAATAGCACGCGTATAACCCAGCGCCGGATTTCTGTTGAAGAGTCTGAGATAGCACAAACAGTCCAGCTGAAGTCCCACTTGGTCGGTGAGCAGTGTTCAAACAAAAGTAATCTAGGTAAAAATGAGGTCAGGTAAACAAAATACATAAAATAAACTGCACAAGTCTTGTGTCTTTGTAGTACCTTTGGTCATTACACACCATCTAGGAGAAACAGCTTGCTGTTCTTTTAGACATTTGCTTCCTAGTATTTTCTGTAAGGCTGATGGTAGTATCTATGGTAATTTCCTTACCCATATGTCTACTTTGTCTAAAGAACTAATCATTCCAACAGTAAGTAGGGCTGCCGTACCAGAAAATTAAAGAAACCATTTATTTAACATTTTGAGCTATTTTTTTATTAGTAAAAGTGGAAGACTTAGCCTGAATCATAGAAGTAAGAACTTCTACTGCTCTGAGACATGTAAATAGAAGACAGAAATGCATTTTATTTGAAAATTGCTCATCTGTTTGTTTGCTTTGAAGAATATATTGCCATCTTCTTTCAAAGAAAAAATTGAATAAAACTTCTCTTTAGAGTGGCTCCAGAGCGACAATAACTTCTGGATGTAACACTGATCTCATCAATGTACAAAGACGAACTTATCTTGAAATAAATAACATTCATGTAAAATTGTTGTAAGGGACGCATGAAGGAGTGATCCTGACCAGTTCAGGTCAGGACTCTTGGTCTTTCTTAAGTAGTTCTGCAGAAGGAGGTGGTTGTTTCAGCTTCTCATGAGGAAAAAGTACAAGATCCAGTGGCTCCTGGGGGATTTCTGGAAAGCTCCTGAGGCACGCGGCAGCAGCTCGGTAACTAAGCACAGAGTGCTCCTGGCTTCCTGCTCAGGGTGGTTCCGTAAAAAAGCTGTGGCTTGGCGCTACCTTTGTTAGCTAGTTCTCTAGCTGGACAAGGAGCGTGAAATGTTCCTTTAACCACTTCCCCCAGCACATCTGTTTGCAAATCTATGAGGATTTAGACTTTTTTTTTACCTAAAATATTTAAAATGACAGAGGTGAAAAACAAGTGAGAGCTGTTGTGGGGGAGGAAGGTGGAAATTGCTTCTGGCTTCATAGCCAGATCTTCCGACTCCCATGTTCTAGGGGGATGTGCTTTGGAACAGTTTGCTTGTCTACCTTTCTGACTGTATGTGTGTTTATGGGTGTTTGTCACATAGCAGAAAATATCAAATGATCTTCGGTCTGCAATTTCGTTGACTTCTGTGTGGGCGTGCTGGTGTCATTAAAGGTAGAATTTAAAAAAATAATCACTTATAATTACAGGTTTCATTTGTCAGAGAGGTTCTTCTTGGCTTGTAAGGAGTTGAATTTAACAGGTGGAGCAGGGTCTACCTAAGGCAGAATTTTATACTGCCTCCTGTTGCCAGTAAATATTTGCTCTTCAAGTCAAGTCAGCAGCAACAGCAAATGTTTGAAGAGCACCATGGACTGTCTGGCACTTTTCCCTCTATCTTGTGTTCTTTTGTGCTTCATCCCGGGCTTTATGATCTGCTCTTGTTCCAAGGAAACACAGCTGCTGGATTAATAAAAAATGGAAACCTGGTTGGAGATGTACTACATAACAGATTTGAAACAAATAAATGCCCTAAACCTTGTTTTACAATCAGCAGCTTAGTGGTTTAGGAAAGACTGCGTTTCTTTGCAGCTGGTAAGAATAAGTGTTTTGTTTGTGTGTATGGACAGCTCAAGACAGGCAACAGATTCATCAGAGACCAAAGGCGTTACTTTGGTTTTTTTATGAACAGGTCTCCCTTATACTTCTGTCTGCTTGTTTTTTGTGAGTGATTTAGTGGAAAATAACTGTATATTTAGTATTAAAAAATGGTGGTGAGTAAAATGTTACATTTTGTTGGGTTTTGTTTTTGAGTTGGACTGTATTATGGCTTTTCTAGCAGTTGTTTTAAGAGCATTAGAATCAAAAGAAAGATTGAAAGTTCCCTGAAATTAATCCTCCAGCAAAAGAAACAGGAAAACCAGAAGCTAATATTTTTACAAGTGGCTAATGCTAGATAACTGAATTCATGAACTTAGGGAGGTTAAACTTCACTAAAAGGAACTGCAACTCTTTTTTCCCTTTTTGTTGCTTTCTTCTCAGCTTGCAGCGATTTGCATTACTTGGCAGCATTTAGCTGCACATCTATGCTCTGTTTTGGCTTTTGACAGATGCAAAGAGGAAGACAATGCGGCTTGCATTTTCAAAAGAAAGTGTGTTTTCTTTGGGGTCTCTGTATTGTGCTGTCCACAAATGATTCGCTTTTGGGTAGCAACATGATTTGCTCCTTCTTGCACTGGGAGTAGGAGTTATTTCCCTGGGAATTCCTCCATGCATCTCTACACAGGGAGGTACCTGCCGCGGGTTCCCCAGGCCACGCTGCCCTGCTCTTGCCTGCCACAAAGAGTATGGGAGGCTTTTGCCGTGGATCCTCCTTCCACAACCAGGCAAGGCATTTCCATGGGGAAAAACATTATTGTTACCAAGGTAAGGGAAGTAACACAAAGACAACCAGTTATAGGTCTTTGGCATCGGTGATTATCTTGTTAGGCACAGAAACAGGTGAGCACTCAAGAGAATTCCCTGTCCTCATGACTCTGCCCATCTGGAGTCCTAAAGACCCCCCAGGGAGCTCATCCTGAAGTCAAACTTCCCACCTCTCCAGGATTACAAGACCATGCAGAACGAATAGATGTTTGGAGAATTCTTTTCTAAATCTGGCCTATAAGCCAGTCGGTAAAACCTTTGTTCCCAGTTACTGCGCTGAAACCAATAAAGTAATTTTTTTTTGGTGGGGGGGGAACTGGATTATTGTGGTATGTATATGTTACATACACTAGATGCTTGGTTTCATGCTGTTTCAGAAGCCTGTGATGACAAGCACTGGATATTGCTGAGCAGGAAAATAGTGCGTCAGAGGTTCTCTGTTGTGCTGTGGAATAGCAATTTGTGTCCCTGTGTGACACACTTGTGGGAAAATCTGAGCAGCTGTTCTAAGCTTCACTGACACCACCTCCAGAGATACAGACTGGCATTCTATAGCTGGCCCTTGCAAATAAACACAAGCTTTGGATTCAAATCTAGTGTAGCTCAAACATAAACATGTATGGCACCTCTCAGTGAGTTATCATGTTGCTGTTTGCTGAACAGTATTCTTGGTTTGTGCTTAGAAAAAGTTTGTTTTCTTTTTTTTTTAATTAAGAAAATTATCATAAAGGCTGTAAAGTAATGCAGCTCAGGTCAGCAAATTCACATCTTTTAAATCTTTTTGCAAAAGTCAGATACCTTGCTTTGCAATCTTAAGCACTAGTTCCAAAGGAGTCCTGTACTCCTGAGGATCCCACTGGCTTTGTGTGGAGATGGAAGTTCTGGAGGTTTGCTGATTTGACTCTTATTCAACAAAATGACAGAATAACAGGCGCCATGCATTAATACTTGACTCTTAAGCAGTGTAAGTTTGGGATCAAGGCTTGCAGAAGCTTAATCCAAGAATGCTGAGTTCTGAATATTTAAAAGGTTATTTTGTAATGTGATGAGGAAAGGAAACTTCCATAAAAGTGACAAACGAAAGTATGTAGCAATCATCTTAATACTTGATGCTTTTTCTGCAATTTGTTCATAACTATTTGTTCCTAATGGAAATGTGTTGGTACTTTGATTCCTCAAGATTTATTTTTTTTTCTTTGACAAAGTACATTAAATTCACCACTAAATTCCTACCCTGTGATCAACATTAAAGTCATTTCCTAGAAACATATCCTTCCTCAAACTTCCTTCCAGCCACGTATGTGGTCTTTGTTATACCTATGAGCATAGTGGAACCCAGTGCTTAGAAACCTGGGGTAGTGTTTTGTACCTTTTCAAGGAAGTTAATTTCTTCTAGATTTTCTTCACTCTCTCTGTTGGGATGCTCAAGAGTGCATTTGTGTTTTAAAAGGTCTTAGGGAAGAAAGCAGTAATGACGGACTGCAGCATTCAGAGTATGTTTTCACTGTAGATAAAACCAGATGCTCTTAACCCAAATTATCTAGCCTGAATTAGGTAACTCTGTTTAAAGTGCCAAAAAAAGGTAAAGTAGCTGGAGAAAGAGGATATTAATAGCTCATCAGAAGGTTCCTTTTAGCTAGCCCTGAGCTCATCGGAGACTCATGCCTTTCTCATGCAGTGTCCTGGTAGATTGTAAGCAGACCAGTGTATTTCAAGTCATGTGTCTTGCTGTGCACATACACTCTGTTATGCAGAGCCCCAAATTCTGCCTTCATCATGGATATCTTCCTTTAGCTTTGTCCGCTTGTAGTTCAGTCACTTTTCTGGAAGTGACTCAATCCTAAAAGGCTTCGTCCGCCTTCTGGAGTTTGTGGGCTGTCAGTTTAATCAGTTTCCAAGGAACGCAGAACAGCTCAAAAAGGGTTTTCATCACCACCTGTTCTGAGAAAGGGATGTCCCCCCGGCAGCGCTGCCCGCCCCCTGGCTGTGCTTTTTGCTCACATGGGAAATATTAAAAGTTGAGTCAATGACCTCTGGAACGGGTGGACTGATACAGGTATTGAGGTGAGTGTTCGGTGAGTTTGACACAATTCAGGCATCTCTGGAGACTGATTCCTGGAATTGCTGGGCCTTTGAGTTGCATGGAAGTATGAATCATTTTTCTGTGTATCGATTCTGTATGGTTTTTTAGTTTCTTTCAACTTGTCCTGCTGAATCTACTGCTTTATAACTATATAGAGCACTTGGTGTAGCGAAAACTGTCTCAGAAGTGCTTCTGCTATGAGAGAACAGTGTGTTCAGGCAGGTATTCCTGTGCTGACATGTCATGCGATCATGTATCAGCCTATAATCTGAAGCAGCTAATACTCTCACAGACATTCTGTGTGGTTTTTTAATGCACATATACTGCTGCTACTTGCAAAGCGAAGTTGTAAATATTACTTTAACTCCCTCGAAAAAATATCCTGTTTAAGTTTATTAATTGCATGTTTCTTCTCTAGTTATAGAGTCAAAGACACTGCAAGGAGACAAGGGAGAGCACAGTTTCAATGGTCCTGGAACATTTGTCATAGAAAACACAACTGTTGAGTTTCAGAAGAATACAGACAGGGAAATCATAAAGATCCAGGGACCTCTTGGAGCAGATTTCATTATCAAGGTGGGATACGTGTATGTACAAATCTACTAAGATACTGCAAGTATATGCAACAGAGCAGGTGGTTGTCCGTCAGGTTGTAGCAATACAACAAAATCTTATCTAGCAAATAAAGAATCCTGATCAAAGTCCAGAGATAACTTATACTAAGTATATCCAAACAAATTCAAATATTACAAGGTTAATTCTTTGCTGTGGTGGAAAGTACCACAGGATCTTTAATGGTAAAAATGGCCAGGACTTTTGTTTTAAATGTTACAGAAAGAATAACAGCATGGTCCTGTGCAGTGGATGGGTGTTAATCCAACTGAAGGCTGCCACCTACTGAATCGGAGCATTGCTTCCACCGCAGCCCTGGAACCTCCCTTAGACCTTGCTAATCCAGCTAGTGACCACTTTTAAGTTTCTCTTTTACTCAGATCACATACTGATGGCTTGCATCATACATGCAGATATTTATATGCAAAAAACATATCAGTATTTTACTGCCAAAGGAAGGTAGTCATACAGTTTTCCATTGGAAATGGCAGGTGTTTCATTATTATACCGCTTGGTTTTATCTGTCATGTTGCAGAAACAGACTTTCAATAGTGTTTATTTTGCGTCTCCAATATCGCATGTGCAGTTAGACTTGCCTGAATATCAACCAGTGTGCTTAGGTCAGTTATTGACTTCTCTCTTCAGAAAGTTTTAAAAATTTTGCTAATAATGAGATGAGACAGAATACAGTTAGGAAATTTGCCAATCAAGGATCGATAATCAAATAGCCACATTATTACCGTGATTAATTTGGAAAACAAAAGAACACACAACTTTTATTATTATTGGAAACTTAAATTTAGTTGTTACTGTAGACTTTCTAGAGGATTTTTGCCTGTTGTCATGTCACTCTCTGCACTGTCATTATATACGAATTAAGTTTTGAAATGACATGAATACTGGAGTACAGTATACACATGTATTGTAATGGAAATTTCTTCAGACCAGGTACTCTGGATCAAAAGAGAGTGTGGTTCAGTTCTTTTTCTATCAACCCATCAGTCATCAATGGAGACAGACAGAGTTCTTCCCCTGCACAGTGACATGTGGAGGAGGTAAGTAAAGGCAATTCTTCAGGAGTGTTTACAGCTGCAGGTTTAAAGTATCTGATTTACAACCTTCGTTCTACGTTTTTATTGACTAAATGTTTGTGTTTCTTCACACACTGGTGGTTCTTAAAACAAATAAACGACAGCGTAGCAGGTAAGTTGGTTGCTTAAGTTAGTATAAGCATAGGGATTTTTATATTTTATATTACTGGAAGTTATGTTCTTTCATAAGGAATTATTGTTTGCCTAAGAAGTAAAGATAGGATGTTCTAAGTGGAAAATAACAATCCATAAAGGATGTCTGGGGAAAGTAAACAAAGAAATACAATGATATTTTAAAATAATAAGGGTAATCAAGAGATGAAGGAAGAAGGTATTTCTGGCCAAAATAGTAGACATGAGGGAGAGATTTAGAACACTTAGTTTGAAATTAGTGACCCAGAAAGTGGAATAAGTAAATAGAATTTAAAGAACAGCTTCTATCAATACCTATGGCTGTCCAATTGTAGACACTTAGTCCTGATGAAAGTTCGAGCAGCAGGTACTGTGCTGTAGTGTGTACTCCTGGTTTAAACATTACAGCTTATACAATGCTGAGATGAAGTGCCGCTCAGCTCTGTTACTGCTCATCCAGCCCAGCCCACTGCTCGTCACGTCTGGTCTGCAAAAGCTGTGGCTTCGTGGCAGGAGGAATGTTTGCCATTGTGGATCGCTATTTCGGTTCAACCAGCATTACCCAGGTCACCTGAAAAACAGACTAGGATACTGGTGTAGTGATTTTCTTGAAGAGTAAAAATATGGGTTAGATGGTTACTTGGGTCATGAGAAAAAAGTTAAAGATGTTTAAAGCACAAGCAGAGTCTGGGGATCTTTTGATGGGCCATCCAGTTTGGCACTTGCACCTCACTTTAATCTGAAATGCAGACAATATATGTGTGTAATATGTAGTCTCACAGGAAACTACTGTATCTTATAAGATACTTGGCCTCATGAAGTGTGATTCTTACTGGAACTGCGAGTGGCGACACGTATCCTCTGATGGTTCCATCGTACTGCATTTATGAATTTTTCCCTAACCCATCTGACAAGGGAAGAAGTGTAAAGCTTTGCAGTTATTTTTGAGAACTGCATGTAAACCCTGGGTAACTCAGGGGACACATTCACCTTCAAAGTTACTGGCACAAATCCAGCCTTATTCCGACTGCTGTTATGGTTTGAAGACTACAACTACATGTCAATCTCTTTGAAATTAGACAGTGTTTTCAATGCTGTGCTTTGTACTTGCATGTTTATAATATGAAACTGGTACCTTTCTCAGCAGGGCTTGACATTCTTGATGGCAATCCTGAAAGAGGCCAGGAACCGAAGCAGTGCAGAAACTAAGCTGTTGCTTTACGCGTGAAAAGCAGTAGTGTTAGGAAGGGCATATGGTAGTACTGAGGCACGCAGAGAAGCTGTATTGCAGCTGCCTGGCTTTAACCTGTTATCTTAAAGTGGATTTAGTATCCAGATTGTCTGTTTGGCATCTTTTACTGGCAGTAAAATAAAAAGTTCCTCATAACAGAGATATGGAGTCAGTGCACCACCATTACTCGCCTGGATGCTGCTGCTACAGTTAATTCTGTAATCTGGATGTGAGGGAAGGGGGAGTGGGACAAGCATCTCAGATAGCACAGTCAGGCATGAATAAGCAAGAATGTTAACTACTGTGTTTATCTTGTTTGCAAGTGGCACATCTTCTGGGTCCTTTCGGTACTTACAAGAAGTGGAACACACATGCTTTGAGTACTGGAACTGCTTAGTTCTTCTTTATGGTTATCACTCTCATGCATGATGATGCTTTGAATCAGCCAAGAGACACACAAGTGAAGCCATTGATATATGATACATAGCATTTTCAGTAGACACTGGAACTTGTGCTGCTAGTTTATTGACTCTATTTAGATTTTAATTCTTGTGGTTTCAAATTTTTTTTTCTTTGTGCATACCAGAACATCCTCCTCCTCTCCTCAGTTTAAGTCCAACTCCGCTCTTTTGAGTGAATCTTTTTTTCTTAGCCAAGAAACCAACCTAGTGGTTTGTAAAACTCAGATCCCTTCGTGTAACCAGTCTCAACATCAGTTTCTTTTTCTCTTTTTTTTTTTTCCTTCCAAGTAGTTACTTCAAGTTTTCTTTTGTTGGCTCTTCAACTGGGAAACTATTTCTTGGTTTTCCACAATCTAACTTAACAACGTTTTTGGATCTCATCTTCAATTCCTCTGGCTTTCTGGTTTAAGTATTTATTTTTTTTTTAGCATGCATGCCTGTGTAATATAGCTCTCTAACATAAATGGCAACTCCTTCTGGAGGGAGGGCAATTATAAAGTGTGGAACATGTAGTAGAACCATATGACCTTGTAGGGTTGCCTCTGTGACAGGTTAGCTGCTCCAGCATCACATGGAAATATGTATGCTTTTACTCTTACACTTGGAATATTATGAGAATAATGTGCCAGAGTCTTATCTAGTGCTAACATGGGTTAACATAATTGTTATGCTGAATTGCTTTAGATGATAGTCTGGTCCTGCATGTTCCTGTGCAGTGTTTCCTTGTTTAAAAGCAAATCAAACAAGAGTAACGCAGGAAATTAATTCAATTGGCAGCACATTATCTGGGAGGTGGAGAAGGTGTTTGGAACAAAGCTGCTTTTATTTATCTCCATTACCAAAATTTACCTTTGCTTCTGCATTAGGTTATCAGCTTAATTCAGCTGAATGCATGGATATTCGTCTGAAGCGTGTTGTTCCTGACCACTATTGTCATTACTATCCAGAAAATAAGAAGCCAAAGCCCAAGCTGAAGGAATGCAACATGGATCCCTGCCCTTCTAGGTTTGTATGACAAATACATTTAAATGTATGCTATAATCAGTTACTAAGGGACAAGCAATTGTATTTACTTAATTTTTTCCATCTTTAGGGTTACTTAATCTTAGTTGATCATTGCAAGTGTTAAAGGCTGATGCCTGGCACCACTGCCAGTAGATTTGTGGCACTTTGGTGTTGTAGAATAGACTTTGCTTTATACAGAGATATTGTAAATATCAGTTTTTCCATTCTTGGGCTAATTCTACTTTGTCTTTTGCTGAGTGGTGCAGCACTAGTACAAGCATTTTGTGAGGTTGAGTGCGGAGGGCAGATTGTTCGCCTGCTTTTGGATTTATTGATGCTGCCATTCAGGATTTCTCATTAGACAGATGGTGGTAGCTCCACTTCCCAGTCAGTGTACCAGTTTTGCACAAGATTTGACTTGGTTTATTCATTTGCCTACTGTAAAAGCTTTGTTCTTCATTTGTACTGTGGAGCTGATGCTTAATAATTGTTTATTTTTTTGTTGTTGTTTTACAATAAGAATTAAAAAAAACACAAAGTAAATATACTTGTGGCACAAATACCACAGGATATTATTGCCAAATTATAAAGACTATAGTATTCATAAATCGCATTGAATTGTGCTACAGTATTTCAAACTCACTTTTGGATTGTCTGGTGAGGTTTCCTGGCTGTGCTAAAGAATCTTAAAATAACATCACAGTATCAAGTCCCAGAACCTCACATTAACATGCCAGCTGGCCGAGCTAGAGTTATATGCAAGAAGAAAAGGAAACACTCTCAATGGATTTCATTTCCTATAGCTAAACTGTCCATTTCCTTTCATTCCTGTTGAACATAATTGTTGATAGTGACCTCTAACAGTTATAGATGTGCTGACTTTCAAGTTTTTTTTTTCCTGGAGAGTTGATCGCTATGTGGAGTGGTAAGACTTCAGTAATGTTAAATGGCAATGGGTGCCAAATGTTGCAAAGCTGGAATGGGAAAGTTAGGGAAAGAAAGGGTGTAATTAGCTTTTTCCTTGCAAATTTAGCTTATACAGACAGAAAAAAGGGAATTACTACTGGATATAATACTGTATTTCTTAGTACTGGATGTAGGGCTTTATGCCTGCTCTATGGCGGTCAGTTCAGATAAACAGATCTAGAAGGGCCTCAAGCACTATCCAGGGTCTGTGTAGGATTAATCCTGTGATGCATTTATTTCACTGCCACTCACATTCCTCAGTGATCTTTAGTTACAGATAAAAGTATGTAACTATTTTCTTTTTAATAATGTAGCACAGACCTAAAAGATCACTGTTAATGAAATTCTTTGCCAAAGGCTTGCTCATTTAATTTTTTTTTTTTTTTTGACTGTATGAAGTGGAGAAACTGTATGGTGAATAGATTGCTACTCCTGCGGAAGTGGTAGGATTATACAAGTTATTGTTTGCCACAAGGGTAATGCGTAATGAATGTAAGATTCCCTCATTTCATGTTGGGAGTTGCTTACTTTAAGCATGATCACATAAAAGTATGTACTTGAGGTACAGTCTTGAGTATGAGAAATAATGATGCAATATTTATTTTGTTGACAGTGATGGATTTAAAGAAATCATGCCCTATGATCACTTCCAGCCACTTCCTCGGTATGTATAATCGGTATAGCGTATGCGTCAGCATCAGCCTGAGTTTCACTGCAAATATACTATTCGAGTACTAATGGAACAACTTCTGGGGTTTTTTTGCTGTATAGGAGAGCAAGTTTATAACAATCCTGTACACATTTGGGAAGCTTGTGATCTATTTCAGTGTGCTCTGGGTGAACAGCTTAACATTAAGAGGTTAATACACTGCTCTTGAACATATCAATGTGGAAGACTTCAGCATAAAGAGTTGTCCCCCTGAGCCTTCTCCTGCTGTAGTGCTGAGAAAAGCGTCTCCTTTAAAATGCATGTATGATTTCTTTTTAGAAAGGTTTTTATTTTGAAGATGGAAGCCATTAATATATTATTTTATAGAACAGGTCTCACTGTGTTACAGGATTCTAGAGATTATTTTTCCCTTGAGTGGTCTCATTCTTTTGCTTTTCTTCAGACCTACACTCTATTTATTGACATCAAGACTGACATGTCACTTTACAGACACTGACTTGTCTGAATATCTATTGCCTAAAATTATAAGAGCACAGTTTATTTTATTTTACCTTAATTAATCACAAGAATGTAAAACTTTTCTGGAAGGTTTAGATGTTTTGTAAAGAATGTTAGGACTAAAAAGCATTGGGCCGGGTTATGTTAATGTAAAGAATTATAGTTGATGGAGTTAGATGCATATTTATCCGAGTTGAACCTCTGCTTTATTATGTCGTGAAATGAATGATGTGTATTATTCTAAAGAAGTAAAGATATTAAGTAATAAGAATGAAATCATAGACTTGCGTGGCTCAGTGGAGCTACTGATTACAGCTGATATAAATGTCGTAGTTTATTTCTGTAGCAATTACATTTGTTGTGGATCTGCTATCCTGTGATATACTTTGGCTTTCATACATAGATTGAGATTTTTTTTTTTCTCTATAACTTTATCCTGTAAAGTTCCATAATTATATTCCGTGTTTCTCTCCTTCCACCACTTCTGCCAATTCCTTTGTACTTCAGATCTCTTCTGGAACTCAGCACAATTTATTTACACGAGTATTTAATCTTCTGAACTGCTCAGGGCTTGGACACCAGTTGGAAGAGAAATTTAATCCCTCTTTCTGTGCTTTACTGTGCTCAGCACGTTTGCGTGACACTGTGGTGAGATAGATTATGTCTGCGATAAAGCTGTGGGCAGGTTCTCTAATTTCAAACACTGAGACCTGCAGACAGAGGCCCACCTCGCTTCGACACCTCAGTGTGTCCTGTCAGAAGGTATCACCGTCTTCCTGCGTGATGCTCAGGAGTAAGAACTCTAAGACAGTTCACGGCCAAGCCGGGCTCAGAGCTGGTGCCAGCAGGAAGGAAACAGGCTGTGTTTCACTGGGATGGTGCACAAAGTAACACAACAGAGGTGCAAAACCACCTTTTCTTGCTGGAATTTCTGGAAAAAAACCAGCAGCTGAAACAGCCAGTTTGTGTACCTGCGTCACAAGGTGCATCTGGTCCAGCGCAGATGCAAGCCTTGCAGCAGAATGTATTTTCCATCTGCTGTTGCCTGCCAAGTAACTGCAACGCATTTGTCTGCACCAGTTCTGCTGGGGCTTCTTCACCTTTTCTTTGTGCTTTTCTTTTCTCTTCTCACCTGTTTCTTACATGTTAATCCAAGATTGTTCTTGCAAAGCAGGCAGAAGAACAGAGTGCTGTAGATACACTTGAGCAAAGCTGTATGGGCTCCTTCACCCTGAGCAGCAGTCGTACATCACACCCACACGAGACGAGGGCCATGTGGAGGGCTCCTTTGCAGTCCTGTGGCCTTTACCACCACTTTCCCACTCGCACGAGGAAGTTGTGGGAAAGTCGTGGTGCACACCGCAAGATCTTGAAAGAGTTCTCCTGTGGCCAGAGTTGTAAATGCCCCACTGAAATATTTTTACAGATGGAGAATTCTTTTGAAATAAATAGAAAAATTTCCCAGGATGAAAATTTTCTTTTAAAGCTTTTGGAATGCCTCCATTTATTTCAGACTTTTTGGACTGTTGAGGATCCCTTGACAGCTGTGGGTTCTGGAAAGTATCTCCTTGACTGCTTGCCCAGGACCCCCCTTTTCCCCAGTAGCCATGGACCTCACTCCATCTTGAAAATGCTTATGGGAGTATGGGATCTGGAGTGTGTTTGAAACTGATGAGATAAAGAAAAACAACTATAAAACTTTATGCTATAAACACTTGTGAGGCTAGTATTACATACAGCACAGTGAGCCGTATGTATATAAATCCATGAGCTGCTAATTCATTGAACAGTTAATTGCTCTTTAGTTCCTGACTTTTTTTAAAGCAAATATGTTAATGCTAGCCATTCATTTAAGTCAAATAAAAGTGTAACTGTTGTTCTTCAAATGTATTTTATACTTGTGATATGGTATCAGTATATGGGCATACAGCTTTACTCCGAATGCTTTTGGGTATGTACTCTATGGTTAATGTTCCGTGGCTTGCTGTATGTTTCATACTAATTTTTCTGTTGAGCTTAAGCATGATGAATATGTTTTTGTAGGCAATTTAACGAATTGCTTAAAATAGGAAGTGTCCTTGATTTACCTGCTGTATCATAGAAAGTGGGGAATAATTATTTAAATTTACCTTCAATTTATAGGCTTTTGTTTCGTTTACTGAGACTGACTTCCTTTGTGATGGCTAAATTACTCTTGATGAATTGATTTTGGTGAGATTGTTGTAGTGCTTGCTGAGTCTATTGTTTATAATAGATATAATTTTGTTGATGATCCTTTCTGGGCCCCTGCAGTTGCAATAGGAACAAGTTCTAAACTAACAAGACATTGATGAACCGTAAAGTGCGCTGCTGAACTCAACTGTTTCCCAGGGCTTAGCTTTGATTTGGGTAGAAAGAAAGCAAAAGGTAGGAGGTGAAGGGTGAGGAAAAATGGCATGAGGGGCAGTGGAACTTACACACAAATGTTACGATAGAAGCTTGTTATCTCTAAACATGACAGGAGGACATTATTGAAGTCAGTTTTTGTTGAGAAGTAATCGCTCACGTGTACATTCATGCTAAGACCAAGCGAGAAACGAAACAGAGTTTGTAACCTCAAAACCTCCATGTAATTCTCTCTTCAGCTGATGCAACAATTTCCATTTGTGTTGCAGTTGGGTCCAAGATCGTGGATAGATGGCCATTTTAAAGACGTTCCCTCCCACCAGGTTGTTCATCATCCCTCTGGATGCTACTACCCCACAGCTCTGCTGGTTGCCAGAGCTGTGCTAGTTTTCCTCAACCTGTGCATCCCCTGCTTTGGGGGGTTAGGTTAGCCGAAGAAACTGGACTGGATAAGGAGCAGCCTTTTGCTTGAAGCAAGTTGGAAAGTGCGAATACAAAGTAATTCAACAGCATTTTAGCGAGGGCGGAAAACTCTTGCAGAACTGCAGTGATAACCAGCCAAATGGTACCTGTTGCAATTGAATTTGTTCACGGTCCTTGTGGATGAAGGAGTCTGAAACGAAATGAAATGGCTGGGTTTACCCAAAACAAGTATTAGAGCTCCCATAACAATTATTTCATGAGCAGTTTGTTTGATTTTTAAGGGCAGTCTGTGTGATGTGGGCAGTGATGAGCAACTGTGGGTACTAACTGCCCCAGTCAGCACAGCCAGAGCTGTCTTTGGACTTCGTGTAATCTCAAGTACACGTGCTGCTTGGTCTCTGACAACGGTAGTAAGAGTATATATAACCATATAAATTAACTGTGAAAAATATTCTATTTAGGTGATTTAGGCTGTTTGCAAGTAAAATTACTCCAGTAAGTGAACTCAGTATATTAGGGCCTTTAAGTCACATATGAGAATAAGATTTTTCTGGTATTTGCAGAAAAATATTTACATTTATAGTTCTATTTTTCGTTTTATGCATGAAATTAAGCCTGGAATAATGCAAGGTAGCTCTGTAATTCAATGTATTTATATTCAGCGCATGGTAAGGATCCACTGATCAAACTATCAGTGGGTTTTAATGACACTAAGGCTGGAAATAGTATTTTACAGTTTTAACAGAGGTTAGTGGAGCAAAAATAGCCTTATTTTTAATATATGCGAGTTCTTTTTCCAGGTGGGAAAATAACCCTTGGACTGCATGTTCGGTTTCCTGTGGAGGTGGCATTCAGAGGAGAAGTTTTGTGTGTGTAGAGGAGACAATTCATGGAGAGATACTGCAAGTGGAAGAGTGGAAATGCATGTACGCCCCTAAGCCCAAAGTCATTCAAACCTGCAATCTCTTTGATTGTCCTAAATGGGTGGCAATGGAATGGTCTCAAGTAAGTCTGAAAAGTAGTTCGGACCTTTATTCCTGTTTTCTAAAGAAAACTTCTAGTCTCGTGTTAGCACGTATTTGTGAGCACAGGGCTATTAAAAAAATATAGCCCTGCAGGCGTAATTCATAGTACTTACTAGCAGAAGTTTGCGCAAAATAGTTTGGCCTGGTAATCAAAATGTTAACATGTCTTTGTGGAGAAAAATGCATATAGAATTATTTATGCCTGCTGAATTCCTCCTTTAAATAGAGGAGAAATTAGAGCCAGAGGTCAGGCCCCTTTGCAATTAGGTCGTTTGTCTCTCGGTTCTTGAAAAATGTAATATTCCACTGCATATAATAGCTAAAGGCATGTCTGTCTAGGGGCTGACATGTCTGCAAGTCTGATTTTTCCAGCATTCTTACCTTTCATTATAGTAACAAGAACATGAAGCCAACTTATCTTGGCTGTGGTTACCTGATACAGTCAGATAGCTCAGCACTTCTATCACTCCTTAGTTCATCCAAATGACATCACTGATATATAGTAAACTGTTCTTGCAGCACGTCTGACCCAGCTGTAACTGCAAATGACCACTGAGAGCACATTCTCAGTACACAGCCACCTCTGTTTCAGACTTTTGCCAATCAGATAAGCTTAACAGAACCCCGAGAAATCACTTATTTTCCCAAAACTTAGACATTTTTTCCAGCATCGACATTTTCTTTATTCACCTAGCAATGCAGGGAAAAACGCATATGTCTCTGATACCTGGCTGATTGTGGGAAAACTTCAGTGGACAAACCGTCGGTACTTCTCACCTGCTTTTTAACAATATTTGTAAATATAATAAAAAAGAAAGAGTGTGAGACGGTTGGTTTGTGTCCTGCAGTGCACAGTGACCTGTGGCCGAGGCTTGCGCTACCGAGTGGTGCTGTGTATTGACCACCGCGGGCAACACGTCGGTGGCTGTAATCCACAACTGAAACTACACATAAAAGAAGAGTGCATCGTGCCAATACCGTGTTACAAGCCAAAAGGTAACTGGGATTTTGTCTGAGTCTGTTGCTATTTTACATTTTTGTTAAGAGAATTAAAAGCCCCTGGTAACCTTTTTCAGAAGTGCCAGAAGCTGGAATTTACTAGGACTTATTTCAGTCTTGGCAGAACCAAGCATTTTAATTATTGGTGCTAGGAAATGTGCCCTGCTGATATTTTTTGCTGATAATGTGGCCAGACTGTCATGAGGTGAACATACTGACCAAATCTATACAGCCTTGTCAAATTGAGAAAACCAGAATTAATGAGTTCAACATGTGGAGGAAGAATTGTTCAATAATACTTGAAATGGGAATGATAGACCATATATATCACCTGGGATCGTGTTCATTTGCATCTCATTAAACACGTCAGCATTCTCAGCGGGCCTCATCAGTTCATGAAGTTATAATCAAACTGCTTTCCGTGCCTCTCCTCCATTTCTGCACATTTACATCATTGTTACAGATCTTTTAATTTGACAAATGCTCTCTAAAAGAGTTGCTAAGGTTTAAAACAGTAGGTGGGAAAGTAAAAAGAAAAAAACAAAGGTGAGAGGGGAAACTCATGTCTATTGTCCCTTGCTGATTTCTGTCCCTCTGGGTGCAGAAAATTTGAGTGGGTGCTGCTCCCATTCTCTCAGGTTTTGTTTGAAACGCTGTATTTCAGACCTTCACAACTCACCAGAACGATTTACATAGAAACACTGAAAGCTCTTGGTAGACAAACCTGTCTTTCTTTTCAGGGTGTTTTCAGACTCTAGAGAATTCTTCAGGCAGAAAACTCTTCAGGGATAAGCCATGAAGTAGAAACTAGCACTGAGATTTTAAGAACCTTCTTTGGGGCTTTTACTTAAATTTGGAGGCTCAGCTCCTCAACTGGTGTACAGTTCTCTCAGGAAATGAATCACAGAAGTGTAGGATGTATAGACAGACAAAAGAAACTAGTGTTGTGGTTTTTTGGTGTTTTTTGTTTGTTTGTTTTAATTAATTTCCAATTTTGGGAAATCTGGCTAATGCACAAAACAAAACACAACCACCAAAAAACCCAAACCCCAATATTTTCTATTAAAATTTTCTAGTGAAGCTAGTTGATCTGGAGAGCAATGTGTACATTTGCTATGCTCTGGCTTCTTTTTCAGCTATAAACTTAAATAATGATGATAATCCATTACACTGAGATATAAGCTACAATCTACTAGAAACTGCCTGCCTTTGGGGAAGATGTGGGAAGTAAAAGATTAATCAGGAATGGAAATTAAACAGGATAGGAAATTGGATTACTGGTACCCTCTAAGTAAAAAGGGGTGTCAGAATGGAGCTGAGATGTCATGAAGAAATTTCGTAGTAAATTGTGTTTTATTATCCGGTGTATCTTTATTCAAAAGCATTAGATCAATAGGCAATGTAAAGTGCTAAGGTGTATAATGTTAACATTTACATATTGCTTTGATTTTGGAGGAATTACTGAATATATTTTTTTCTCTATCAGAAAAAAATCCAGTGGAAGCAAAATTGCCATGGTTTAAACAGGCACACGAAATGGAAGAGATAAGAACAGTGTCAGAAGAGCCAACGTAAGTACATTGTTTTTTACGGTGGAGAAATATTTTCAACGTATTTCGCAGATCCTCTGGAATGATGTTGCTATGCAGTTTGCTTTGACGGTTGGCCCTCTCTAGGAGATAGGTTGTGTTGTGAGCTGTTCCTAATTTCACATCTGAAGAGCTTTGCTTCTGGAGCTCCTGTTCTGGATGACACAGAGCTCCTCTATTATAATGTCCCTGTATCATTCAAGCAACTCAAAGGGATCTTAATTTAGCCTAATTTAGCCCTTATTAATGCATGTGAAAACATTTCAGCGGATGTAAATTAAGTAAATTCAGTTTTATCCCAGTCTTTGCTGTTACCTCAGGAATGCAGTGGTTATATTAAAAATTAAGAGGTACTTTGTAGGGTTGCCAGGATTTCCTTGGGGGGTGAGACCAACATATAAAGAAAGTGAGAAAAACCTGCTGATCTCTGAGCTTAGCTGAATCTATGGGGAAAAGTTGTGACATTTTACACGTGTGCATGTGAAATAACATCTGGATTTTGCGAGTCCCCTTGAAAGCTGATGTGGGGTAGCCTCACAACATTTAAGTCCTGGGGATGAAAGTATAACTTGAATCCAGCTGCACTTGTTCCTGTCCCTTGTATGTCAGGGCATCTACACAATTGCTTGTATCCCCTGTGTGTGTTTCATGTATATGTTTAATATATTCAATATATAGTATGTAACTTTCTAGAAAGTAGTGACTTTCTCTAAGTTTTTCATGAGAGATTTTGAACGTTATTCTGTTGTGCTTAGCCCAATTCTGCACTAATTTGTAGCAATGTTAGTTTAAAATAATTTAGATGAGTTTACTGAACTTACTTTGGATTTATATTGCTCTGAGAGCGGAGTATGCCCCATAACTTCTTATTTTTCTTCCTCCATCTAGCTATTCCTGATTTTTGGCACATATGCACCAACAGGTGTGATCATGAGTAATAAAATCTTTACACCTGCACTGACTCACAGAAGAAAACCCTTGCCAAACAGGTGTTTGCATAGCTATGGTGACTGTACTTTCAACTTTTCGCTGCTCCAGCCTCTCAAGTCAAGTGTCAACCTACTGTGAGCAGTTATTTCACTCTCCAAATTGGTGGCCCTGGATTCAGGCAGGGTAGTAGCAAAGATATAAAAACAAAGTGTGGTTGTCAAAGGGGGTGATGCAATCAAATGTGCGTGTTGAATAGCATATCAGAATGAAGGTATATGAGGCCTCCTCTGAAGACGTTTCAGCATGACACTGTAAAGAAAATGATCTCTAGCAATACAAAATCACTGAGAGCTGGTGTGGTCTCTAGGGTTTGGGGATTCTTCAGCAGCAGACTGACAGAACCAGCAGGGAGGACTGGCAGAAACACAGCATGGTAGTTTAGAGCATATTTAGACTATAACAGAGCTGAGCCAGAAACTTTGTAATGGATTCCCTTATACCTTGTCCTTACAAAGCAAGCAGTTATTCATGTCTCCCTAGATGTGACCGATGTATTCCGCTGCAGCCCCACGGTGTGCATGCAGCCATGTGTTTGCGTTCTCGGTGCATGCCCTGTGTCACAGCTGTGCCACTTTCTGGAGCTTTTTTTCTTCTTCACTGACTCTGGAGACCTAGATGTTCTTCACCTTTCATGGTTCTAATCCTGTCCTGGAATTCCTTCCTTCACATTTTCCAGAAGCATCTTCTGCTAAGTCTAAAAGGTTTCTCCAGCCACTTCTTGCTGCTGACTCTTCTCTGCCATCCTCTTTACGGAGGAGCTGTGTTCCCTAGTCTGGGTATTCTGGGCTCTTCAGGGACACAGCTGTAAAGTTGCAGTTAAATTCCCCTTTAATTTCTTTTTACTTGTCTTCTGCTGTCACCTGCTTTTACATTATTCTTCTAAGCAAGGCAGTAGGTAGGAAGAAACGCGAAATAACTGATCTCTGACTTTATCCCTTTTTGCAGTTGCCTGTTGGTCATGTGGGTAGTGGTCTGGAAACAGAGCAATTTCTCACTAGATACTTTGAATCTCATGCCCTAACTGCTGCTGTGTTTTAGCTGGAGTGAGGCTTTTGGGTCAGGGTTTAGGATTAAAAAAAAAACACCCTGTAACAATAGGTTGTTACTTCTTCCAGAGGAAATTATAACAAGATTTCGCTCCGGTTTAGATCTGTTTAATTTTTTTTTTCTGTAGTTCACACACTGCACAGTGATCGCTCATAGCCCACCTCTGCCTAGAAGGAAGCTCGTGATTTCCTCGGTAAACTGCCATAACTTCTAATTTTAGTTATTCTCTTGTCATCCAAACTTAAACCACAATATGAAGTCTCAACTTCTAGTCCATCCTTTTATTAAAACTGTCTGTGCTTTCATGTGATATTTTAGTTGATAACGAATAAGAGAATAATGGCAGCTGTGTTTTCGAACCCACAAATGATGGATGTGCCAAAAGTAGCTTGTGAAAGATAAATACTTCTGCTGCTGAGGTCTACCACGGCCGGTGTCCTGAATTTGCATAGAGGAGGAACGTTCAAAAGCTTCTTTTTTTGTGCTATTAGCAAAATAAAAAATGACTGCCCTTAAAGTAAGGCCAAGAAAAATGTAAGTCTGACCTTTTCAGTTTTTAGTTGTGGAATGTGATGACAGTTGAAACCAATCATTATTTTAAATGTTCTTCCCTCGAGCCTTCTTAGTTACAGTGGGATTCGCAGAGAAACTCCAGCAAGGTTTTTGCATCCTTTTTATTAATTGTAAGTTAAAGAAATAGACCCCTCAACTGCCTTCCTTTGTCATGGCTTAGGACAAAACTAAAACGCTTTCAAAAGCTGATATATTTTTTCAGCAACCTGAGCTAAAAAGTAATCACTGGCTTTGTGGAATTGCACTTGCTGAATGCGAAATGTGGTGTCTGTCATAAAGGTTGCATTCGAGTCATTTGCACAGAAATGTCCCCGTTGTGCCTTCGGTGACAGAGAGTCACACAATTTTCACAGCCGCTTCTCTGAAAATGGGCTGGTGCTTTTGCCCAACACATTACACTAGAGCTTGATAAAACCTGGCAGCGCAGCTCTGCTTGAAGCAGGCGGGAGCTGCTTCAGGGCGGGTAGGCTGCCCATGGCGGGAAGCTCTGCCCCAGTAAGCAGCCAACACTTTAGGTGCTTCTGCAAAGTTTTACCCAGGCTCCTTGGCGCTGTAGGGCTGGACTGGAAACATCACAAGAGCAGCCTTTTTTTCAGGATTTAGGCATTTCCTGTCTTAACTGAAAGCAAGAACTGCAGGCATGAGGAAAATAATAAAAAAGAATATCAGGAGACGGCGAGTTTTCCAAGTCTTTGGACAGCTGCAGGAGGCTGCGCTAAGTTATGTTTTCAGTTCAGAGATGATTTGGTTGGGTTGGGCTGTTCTGTCCCAGTTTTATCATCTGTAGCTTAGGTCACTGCTTCATTTTCCAGGTCATCCTACACTGGCTTTTTCAGTGTGCCAGCTGAACGCACATTTCCATTAGTGATAAACTGGTAAGCTGCAGCATGGATGTCCTTTCCACTGCATATAGGTGTGTACATCATTTATACCTGTGCAAATGATTATAGGAGCATTTGATTTCTACACTGCACTGGGAAGAATGACTGCACAAAAAGGCTGATTGTGAAAAGTTGTGCCTGCTCAGATTTGCATTTTCCCATTCTTTTCCTTTTTTTAATCGGAAGAGGAGTCTTACCTACAAACTTAAAGATCTCAGAAAACTTCCAGAGTTACCACCATCCTATCCATTCCATTATAAACTCCTGATGCTCTGCAAGTCATCATAATACAAGTGCTTTTATGCTTCTTAATCCTGACCTGAGACCACTCTGAGTGTGTGCCCATCAAGGGCAAAGAGAATTTGCTTCAGGGAAGTACTGTGTCTAAAGCGTCACCAGGTGTGTGATGTGAATGTCACTACATAAAAAATGTATGTATCTTCTGAGGCTGATGGAGTTTGCTTTAATGATCTGTCACAGGCTTTGTTTGTGCATATGTTAAATAAAGAATAAAAAATCATCTGTGTGAACTCAGACTTCAGATACGATGCCAACCTCTGGAGCTTTCTCGCTGTCTGGTCAGTTCCCTGCTCTAATTTTGTATTAGCAGTCTCCATTGGCTTCTGTTGAAGGTAATTAAAGGGTGACTTTAACATGGTCATCCTTTGAAAAGTACTATAATTTAGGATTTTAATAGCTAATTGGTCGTGTGACTAGTTTAGCAAATGCCAAGGTAGAATAAAAAGTATTTTGGGTTATTTTTTTTCATCTTGCACTTCACTGAAAAATACCAGACACCAATATTCAACAGGAAAACCTCAATTATAATATAGACTTGCTATAAGTCAAAGAAAAAATGCTTAGAATTTTCTGAGTTTCTTTAGAAATCGATTGGTTGCTGAATGAAAGGATTGCTGTGGTTCAAAATTTCCTTTACACAGAATTTCAGAAGAATGCATTGTACATTATTTTTGGAATGTTTTAATGCACTCAACTAACAGTACACAAAGCTAACACTAATTTCTGGTATGCCGCTATCATATTTTTACCAAGAAAAGTTATTTGCTTTCAGACTGTCAACTGCTAGGTGTGGTCGGAACACCAACCAACTCTTTTTAACTATAAATGTCCATCAATTTTATGTTTTCCAGTTAGGTACATAACTACAAATGGACTTATACTTTTTTCACTCAGAAGGAAAGGCATAATTTTGTTAAGCCTATGCACAATGGCCTTGGTCCAATAAAGCACTTAAACACAAGTTTAACTCTGAACACATCATAGTCCTTTTGGCTTCAAAGGACTGCTAATATGCCTAAAGTGAGGCACATGCTGAAGCATTTTGTTGGAGGAGGGTGATTTTGCCATGGCTGCCCTGGGGAGCTGGCATGGCTTCTCTGAAAAGACTGCGAGATCTGATGTTTCAGGGTTAAGCTGCTTTTATCTGCTGGGGTAAGCGAAAGCCTGCATTTGCAGCTCCTCCAACTTCCGTTCAGTTAGGATTTGTTATCAACAGCATCTGGGCATTGACCCCTGCCAGCTGTGCTGTTGGACTGGAGGAGCTGTCGGGTTGCACCAGTATGGCATTTACTCAGATTTTATCCCTGTAGGACACAACCATCCACCATTTTGATAATACTTTTCTCCTACAAATCATTCTGGTGAGCTTTGACATCTTTATTTATCTTCCTAGTAGAGTTGTAAAGGTATTTCATCAATACCTCCTTAAAGAATAGCTGGTTACCTTGTAACCTCCATTGGAAAGGGGAATAGTCTTTTCCACAGGAGGCTGTCCTGGGGTCTACCCCAAGTACAGCTTGAGTGACTCCCCCAAGGCTTGAGTGAGAGCCTCCTTACGGGTTATCACTCATCTGTTCTTTCTTCTATTCGATTCTTCCTCTGTATATACTGGCAAGAAGTCGTTGGCTCAAGATGATAAACTGTCCACAGAATCAACCACATGGTGTTGACATTTTT
Organism: Pampusana beccarii; assembly: GCA_013399365.1. Classification (NCBI taxonomy): domain Eukaryota; kingdom Metazoa; phylum Chordata; class Aves; order Columbiformes; family Columbidae; genus Pampusana; species Pampusana beccarii. The sequence goes on from VWYH01009010.1 coordinate 309,432, forward strand.
CTGTTCTCACTGTGTACGTAGAGCGTAAATACTGATTTCTGTCTTGCACAACTGTTCTTATATTTGTAAGGGCAGTTTTTCTGCTGTAAAGGGAAAGATAATTCTTAATCAAAGATCAGGAGAAAATCTTGGAATCCTAATTTGGATTTTTCCTTCCAGAATATGTTGGTCAAATATATACTCCTGTATCTCCCATTTGTGTTTTGATCATCAGATGCGTTTGGATATATAATAAAGAGCAACTGCAACCTTTTGAAAAAATGACCTATGGAACTCTGTATTTGATTTCTTATAAATTGTACCCAAGAGCTACTCAGGATGGCTTTATTAATGAAATTCAGCCCCTTGGCTCTAGTGCCATTTTGAAAATTACTATCAGATATTAATGTGACCCTCGAAGTCAGAGACTATCATACACTAAAACCTCCTTCTATTCAGTAAATTCACGGTCTGTAAAATAAGATTTTACTATAGCTTATCAGAAGCGTAAATGCTTTATAATAAAAACGATGGATTATAGACTGAGCCAGTTAGACCTCTTTATTGAGGATGAGAGGCTTCTTAGAAGATGGAATCTGAACAGCAGCTTGCGGCGGTGTGCGCTGGCGATAGCTAGGTTTGAAAAGTGCTTATGTCTGGTTGCTGATTATTAGTATAACATAAGGTGATGGCCTTTATCAGATTTAAGCAGACTGCAAATATACTTTTGACATAAGTCTACATACCTAGGGAGCTATTTTATATTGTGTAGATATGGCTTGATGAAGTTTCTCCTTTTTTTCCACTGAAGGACTTCGAGAAAACATTTAGGTGATGTCCTTTTTCCCCTAAAAAGGATACAGCTTTCCCTGTTCCTCACGATTCTTTCTCCTCTTTTCCTTCATATTTTTGTTTGTGAATTTTGAGAAATTGTCTGGGATAAGAGGCAAGTGAAAGACTTAAGACACTTGATTATGCATTCTATTTAAATATCGAATAGTACTACGTACTCTCTGCTTTGTGTGCAAACACACATTTACGTGTTTCAGCTATGTTTTAGCTGTGCACACAGGCACAATTATATGAAATAAAATGACAGTGTTTCTACCGCGCTGTGATGATTTGCAGGTTTATTCCCGAACCCTGGTCTCCATGCAGTGCCACGTGTGGCGATGGCATCCAGGTGCGAGATGTGAAGTGCCGAATTCTTCTCGCGTTTACTCAGACCGAGGTTGAACTGCCTGAGGAGGAATGTGAAGATGTGAAGCCACCGACAGAACAAGCCTGTCACCAAGCATCCTGTGACAGCGATCCTGTCCCCATCACACCAGAATTTTCACATGCTGAGGATGGCAGTGTGATTCACGACTGGGAATACATTGGTTTTACTCCTTGTTCAGCCACGTGTCTTGGAGGTACGTTTATTTAGTTACTCATCCTGAGGTGCAAGAATATGGTATTGCTTGGCATTGTTGGGCCTTCTGAATTATGAATATCTATAATGATCTGTAGGAAAACATGCAGCTTCAAGTTTTAACTTTTCCTAGGTTATCCATAGAGTATATCAAACTGCTTTGTTTCTTTTATACTCCCTGTTCAAACACCAACTTTATTTGGTTAAGTAAGGCGCAAGAAGTTGATACAGCAACTTGCTTTAGTCTTGTTGCTGCAGGAGTCTTGGCTGCCAGGCAGTTGGTGGTACCAACATGTTTAATCCCTCACTGATGGGCATGTTAGCTGATCTTTCTTTTCCTAGGAACTGAAAGTGTGTAGTTTGGAGTTAAAACTCCCATGTTAATTATTCCTTATCTTTCCAAATGCTGCCATTTTCTGCAATACAGTAGGGATGCAAAGTTGTAATTAGGCAGACTTGTTTTCTGTCTGACTGTCACGAAGATCAAACAGGAGTTTGTTTAGGTCTCGGTATGGTATATCACTCTATAGGAACTCTGTGCCATACATCTGTCTGCAAGTAGTTAGGCACATTCCTTTTTGGATGTAATTGAATCTCCCTGTCGTCCTAAGTACATGTTACTAGACAAGGCTGCTGGTGTTGCCACTGCATACTGTGCTTTGGGACCAAACACAAGTGAGTTATGAAGTGTTAAGGGGAGGCAGTGGAATTGTGAACACACCTATGTATGACAGGTCCGATGACATCAGTGGGAAGTGAAGACAGTTGTACCCATAGAAGAAATAAAAAATACATAGGAAAAGGAGAACAGAAACAATCGGAAGCAGAGAGCTAGTCTAGAGCTCATGGAAAGCAGCCTCCCCTGAACTATTCACCCGTTCAAACCTCGGAGACAGGAGTTGGGAGGGATGCCCTAGAATGCCATCGGTGGGGTGGTAAGTGGCTGATAAGTGCCTCCTTTTTCATTTACTACTGCTGTTCACTGGCGGGGTCGATCTGGGGGAACAGCAGCACTTGTGATCACAAAAGCTGATGCATGCCATTCCCTCCATTGCCTTCAGTGGGCATTTTCACTGGTAAGGTAGAAGGGGTTGTAGTCCAAGTATATACGTATAAAAATGACGTGGTAGTAGACAGCTATTGTGACCGAGTGTCTGTTTCTTCATTTTAATGAGGGTATTGTTTTCAGAAATAAGGAAATTGTACTCTAAAGCAGAAACACTGCTTTCATTACTACTAGATTTATAGTTCTCTTTTTCATAGCTCAACTGACTTTTGAAATGTACAATCGTTTCACTGCTGTCTTAAATTCACCCTACTATGTACAGCTTTTTAGCCAAGACCTCTGTCAGAGGTGTTCTAAAACTCAAAATTTTTTGAATTTTGAGGACATCGGCAGACATCTAGTCTGAAATAATCTCTATGCTCTCCCTGCTATTGCGGTTGTGCATGTTTTCATTGTTTGCATCTTCACATGTTCAGTTTGTCCATGCAAAAACATTCACATGAAAACTTGCAGCTGGAGTGCAAGTGCAAATTACTGGGGCCAGTAATATAAGGAGCTTGTACTGAAGACATTAGTTTCATTTTCTGGCATAAAGGAACTTCAAAATGACTGATGAGCAGAATCTCGTGTTCAGCTTAGTGTTTCTGAGGGAGCTGAGTGTGAGTTCTATTGTCTTCAGGCCTTTTTGTGAATTTGTGAAGTTGCCTGACCAAGAATTATCCATTGGGTGTTCGTAGTAATCGGACCACTGGTTTGAAACGCAATAGAAATGATCCATTGAAAGAAGCCTGAAAGAAAAGATCTGGTTGTGTTGTTGAGAATTCTGTGGTATCACTGGTACTATGTCTAGACATTTTTCTCATGTGATGCTCCTGGGAAATGTGGGAAGTTGTCAGGATATTTTATCAATGAACAGCTTCAGAAGTCCCTGTGCTGTTATGGTATTTAGGTACCAGTGATTTTTTTCCTTCTATCAGTTCTGGTCTTCTTGCCTCTTGGCAAAGGATTTCAAACAGACCAAAAATTACCTGCCGATAGTTTTAAGGGAACCAGACATCTCTTCTGTTTCCAACTTATTGCAATGTACTGACTAATGATCTCACTGTCTACTATTTTTTCCATTGTGTAGTTCAAAGGAGCTGATCCATTTCTGCTAAGTTTTATGTTCAAATCTCATTTCAATTAGATGAACTCTTTCATTACAAGAAATAAATGTTGTCTGAGTTTGCAATATCCCAGTGTAATGTAAATCATATTAGGTATTTTTCTCTACTATGTATGTATCTAGCAGTGGCTATTAAAATAAATACCTCTGGATTTCTGCATCCTCGGAACTCACTCCCCCCATTTCCTAGTACTTGACTCTCTCTGGATGAGGGAAATGTCTGCAGGTCTAGGTAGGCTGGAAGCTTTATAGCCACTGTTTGAGCAGGGACTAAATCTCTGTTTCAGCGCTTGTCACTCACACCTTTTTTTTTAAATCCTAATACAGGCTAGACTTTTAATTCAAGCTCTCCTCTGGTCCCTCTCTGAAGCAGAAGTAAAAATACACATGGAAACATTGTTTTTGAGGTATTAGAACTGCAGAGATAGAGCAATCTGCAAGGCATTATCAAACATAATCTTTACTTTCCAGTTCATCATATGCAGCAGGTTCTAGAGCATTAGCAACACGAGTCTTTGGCCGTTTTGTGTGTTTCTGCACCAAATCTGTGTGGCTTGTAATGCAGAATATTAGGTGCCATAAATCTTGCTGCTTTTGGGCACTGCTACGTCGTGTTGTGTCTGTTAGTGTAACTAGTGCTACTTTCATCAATCTTTCCATGAGTCCAATAAAAGTTGTCCAGGCTAAATGACGCAGATGTCCCCTCTAGCATCCATAGGAAAGTCCATGACCGTTCTGAAAGCTAAAGATCTATTTTGTCTTCAGTGACTGAAAGAACCCCAAGTGAAAATAATCCAACTGTGTGCTGCGGGATATTGGGATTTGCCCTTATTTTCCCACAATGTTTGTGCTTTGGTGGTTTTGTTTGTTTGGTTTTTCAATCTGAAGAACTTTGGCACTGATGCAAGAGCCCCCAACACAAGTGTAATTTTCATAATATTGTCAGTGAGAAGTGATAGTTATTATCAGAAAAAATTGTATGCCTGAGGAGAAGAAATGTTTTTCTTGTAATCTGTAGTATTTCTTTAATGTTGCCAATCATGTAACTACTCTGCAATATTTTAAAGGGATGTTTTCCATTTAAAAAAAATGAACATTTCCTGGGTCCCTATTTAAAAATACTTTTGATTTCAAGAGACAGATCTTGGTATTTCAGTGTAATCATTCTTATCTCTATTCTGTATCCTTCAAAAATTATTATTCAGGCCTCCCAAAGTCATCACGTTGGCTTAAAAATAATGATATTAAACAATACATACATGATGCACTTCCTGTTGTTTTCTCTGTAGTCTGTGGCTTTGGAAGCTTTAGGGTGCAGTCAAGTTGTGTTTTCAGGCTTTTGTCTGCACCATAATGGCTAAAAGTTTACTAGTTTATTTATAAGAAACCTGAGATTCTTAGAAAATCTATGGATTCCAGCCAAATTTAAGGACTCTTAAGAAAAACAACAAGCATTCTGAGACTCACATATAAAGTTGAGAGCATTTGCAATAGTGTTGTAGGCAATTTGGTAACTGGTTACTTGTATGACTGGTTCCATTAACTGCAGACAACAACTGCTTGCTCTTTTGCAGAAGGAATATAAATAACATGGCCAGTGTCAATAGATTTACAGAGGCTCAAGCATGTGTAGGGCTTGGCATTTCTTCTGAGTTATTTTCAGCTGATAGTACATAATTTTAAGCAGTCGCCAATGCAGACTATCTGGTAGAAATAAGTGACTCTCCTTCACATTCCAGGTAGAGAGAATAGATCTACCCTCTTACCATTTGCACAGCAACTTTCCACCCCCATTTTTCTTGTGCTCTAAAAATGGGCAGAAACAAAATTCTGGGCTTTTTTCAAGCATTCTGATCTTTTAACACAGCTTCGTGCCGTGTGTATTTCACCGCACAGAGAAACTCGTAAAAGAATGTAAATGTATGTGGTTTGAATGCTGGGTTAAAATAGAAAATATTCTATTTCACTGAATAGTAGGATAATTACTACAATAGTGCATCAGATTACTGTAAAAATACTTAGTGCTCCCTGCTGCATACATAATGTTTTAGTTAAATTATCTACTATGTTTATATTATAAGCCAAGAAAGTCATACATATAAAACTTTGCTTGTTTGAATAATAGATTTTTCCATTTTCCAATTGACATAGAATAAGAAATTTACCAGTGATTGAAGTTCCCAACTAATGTAAAATTATAGTTGGGGGTGAGAAATCTCATTAATTGTCAAGACATTTTGACAGTTAAGTTCAACCAAATGCTGCATCCAATAAGTGTGTATTTGATCCATCAATCGAATCGAGTCCTTGAACTGAAAACCAAGGCACAGGAAGGAGGTGCGCAGTATGTTTTTTAACAGCTCTTTAATATCTGTTTTGTACTTGTGGCGTCAAAATGGTACCATTTTTTCCTTCAATAAGGCTCCTGTGGTGAGGAATCACTCGTGCAGTTTGTGTCCTGTAGTGAAGTCAAATGAAAGATGCATCGCATGGCGACGTTTGCTTCTGGTGACACCGTCAAGCTGGGTGGGTCCTGGTGCACGGCAGAGGTGCTTTAATGAAATCCAGGTGGCAACTTGCAGTCAAAACCTGTCACCGGGTTATGACGTGCCTTTTGTTCATTTGCCTGGCCGATTTAGGTTTTGTAACGCTGAGATAGAATGTTCCCGTGGGATTATTGCCGACTTAGATGGTCTGGAAGGAATCTCATTTCGTTCCCTCCTTTGTGTGAAGTATTAAGAAGATATTACTTATGACAACCTGCTCTGGAGCAGCACCTCCGAGGGTGGTTTTCCCACAGGAACACCGTGAGGTCAGCAAAACGGAAGGCTGGTCGCATCGGGTAGATTTTGACCTAAAAGAGAAATTATGTGCATGTTTGATATGGGCTTGATTGCTTGTCTCGTAATGTCATTCTGTTTCTGACCGAAGACACTTTCTAAATCTTGATTTCTCTCCTGTAGACAGATGTGGATTTCCTATGCAAAGGGACAGGGAAGCTGCTCCTGTTAAGTATGTGGGGATCAATTGGACAGAAAATGTTTGATTTCCTTGGTTGTCAGTCTGGAATAAAATCCGAAAGTTCTAGAAACCATGGTTTTTTACTGGTTTGTTTTTTTGGGGGGCATTTTAATGTCTGCATTACAGTAATGGTATTCTCTACTAAAGGACTCTTCTCAGCCCTACTAGTAAAATACGTTTTATTCATTGCATGTTCTGTCCTAATGTAATTATCAATACTTTGATATAAGAGAAATGACTAGGTTGTCAATCATATTTAAGGTCGGGTCTTCCATAAAAACTCATCACTTTGTAGATGTAGTCGAAACATTTATTTAACAAAGTCTTTCTGAACTGAAAATGAGTCCCAGAGGGGATCTAGATGTGGACCCAGAGGGCCTGAAAGAAATGAGAATCTGTGTTATTGTGAAAATCGCTGCTGGTCTGCTCCTGCTGAAGTGTCTGAAATAGTTGGACTGGTTCAAGTGTCACCAAGAGGGATTGTGGCCTGGGCTGGTCCAAGTGTCACCAAGAGGGATTGTGGCCTGGGCTGGCTGGTACACTGGGCTATGCCAGAATTGTTTACAGAGGGAAGAAACAACTTTGGGTCATGAAAAGAATGGCAGTGCTCGTGAATGTGTTGTATAGGAGAGAAATACAGACCACTGGCATGGAGATGAAACTTTCCGTGTAGGATATTTCATCGAGCCCACTGAACTCAGAAGGGCTGACGAGCAACAGTACCAAGAAACCAGTCATCATACACGATTGACTCAGAAGCAGGAATACTTGTAGTAGCCTTTGTGTAACAATAGTGGTGATGTTTTGAAGTAATCTCATAGGTGATACCCTGAAGTGGTAGGCAGAGGTTTCTATTTAAAAATGCAACTCCCTTTGAAACCTTAGAATTTGTCATAAGGAAAAGAAAAACATTACCTGCTGCTGAGAGCAAGTTTGTATCCTTACAAGGTCACTGGAGATAAATGAAAGATGGGATTTAAATCTTTAAAATGTGACTCTTCAAAAGTCATGTTATTTCAGTGCTTTTTTGTTCTATAGGATTATGATTATTAGAATTGCATATATAGAGCATCTCAGCTATACAAGATCCCCCAAGTGCATCACAAACCATCATGTCTTTCATGTGCATACAAGTGAGCTTTGAAATTGAGCAGGGATTTCGTACTAAAAATATGATACATAAAATTGGATAATTACATAGGTTTAAAAATAAAAGTAGTTCACAAGATGTGTATTTGCTAAGCTGACTTGTTCTAAAGCAAACTTATATTACGTTTCATTTTGACTCATAGAAATGTGGGTATTGGTAATCTTTCATGCTTCAGTAACAAGATCCAGGTAGCAAGAGCTGCAGATCAGAAGGTGCCAAGAATGGTCACAAGTGAGGAAAACTCAAGGCTGGGTCAGATTTGCTGCCTTCAGCAAAACTCTTGCACCTCTTGGCCCCTATGAGAAAGGTTCTATGTTTAGTCAGCCATACTCCTGATTATAGTTTTGCAAGTTTTCTGCATTTTTTTAATTATTTCTTTTTTTTCTCAGAACTTGAGTTCCTTAAAGTGAAGGTGAGAATCACTTTTACCCTGATTTGGCAATGAAGCCAGCAGTTGACTTGGGACCATTGCAGAACCAGGCAGATGTAGCATCCGATGGTGGACAGACAGAGAAGTTGATTTTCTGTGGGTTTTCAGAGAGGTAGAATGTCAAACCAAGCCTTCTAAATATCACAGAAGTGCTAGGTATAATACACAAGTATCTTTTGAGCACTAAATACATAAACTACCTCTGTCTTCCTTTTGAGATGTTACTTTAAAGCCTGCTATCTAAATCAGCGTTTGGAGAATTTTTACCGAGCATTATTCCAGAGTAGCTGTGCAGAAACCTCTTCCACCTTCAGTGTTTCATGAGTGCTTTCCTTTTTAATTCAGGAACACAAGAAGCCATTGCAAAGTGTCTGCACGTAGAGACGAAACAAGCCACCAATGAAACTCTGTGTGACAGTTCCAAGAGGCCCCCGCCAATGACTCGCGCTTGCAATATGAAGCTTTGCCCTCCAAGGTACATTGTAATAATGAAATCATATTGTGGCAAAGAAATGGTTAATGTGACTTAAACAAACATTGGCTTTCTCAGAAAGGGTTCACGTTGCGGAACTGTGGTGTTGCTCTGGGATGAAATTTCACTACTTCTGTCTTTAACAAGGTTTTGGGGTTGGGTGTGCTTTTTTGGTCTTCTTCAGTCCTTTTCCATTCTTCACATCTCACTAACAAAATAAGGAACATTTTCTGAAATAGATCTCTTCTGTGTAGTTATTTGCCAGAGTTGGAAAAACAGCCTTAACTCTTCTAATGGTACAAGGAAAATTTTAAGGCAATTTCACTAAAAAACCCCAGAGAATATTTACTTTCTATCCTTATTGAATGGAAAAAAAAAAAAAAAGAAAAGGTGAAATTATGATTTAAAGTTATTGTAATTTCATGCTTCTTTAGTAGCTCCACATAGTCCTTATGGATTCTTATGTTTATTTAGAGATCCTGGAAAAAGAACAAAAGCAGTTCCAATCCAAGAAAACCTAGCTAATTTGGTCACTTGAAAGAGCCATATGTGAAATTTTGACATGTGCTGCCTTATTTACCCACTTCTGATCTCTGACATCCCTGATCCCTTTGCATATTGTTTCTACATGTTTGCAGAAACCTCCTCTTGCAAAATGCAGGCAAGAAGTTAACAGGAACAGGATGTTTTATGGAAAACATATACACATTTAAAGGAAGTTTGGTAAATGTAAGAAAGGTCTGTTTACATATTTACATTTATAAATGTAAATGCCGCCAGGTTGCCAACAGGCTGGTTTTTTTTATAAGGAGCATTTTGAAAGTAAGTGCTGGAGTTGAATTTGTCTGCAAATGGCTCTTCATTTACCGTTAGTAACTTCTGCATTTCCTTGTTACCTGTAGGTTTATAAATCTAGTTTATAATTTTGCATTACAGCCACACCGAAGAGATATTTTAGCCGTGTCTCAATAACTGTGCCTCCGGTTCCGTCTTGCTCGGGCCCGTTTGGGTACAATTGCTCCTTCCCCATTCTGAAGTGAGTTGCTAAAACGTGGCCTTGGGGCTGTGTTGTTGGAACAGGTGGCAAAGCGGGCCCTGGAGACGCTGCTCGGCCACGTGCGGGGTCGGGATCCAGACGCGAGACGTGTTCTGCCGGCAGCCGGGAGGATCGGCTGCTGCTGAAGACGACTGCAAAGACAAAAAGCCACATTCTTTACAAGCTTGTAACCAGATTGATTGTCCCCCTGTTTGGCACGTTGAGGAATGGCAACAGGTATGACTGCCTCACAGAAATAGTTGAAATGTGCTCCTCTGGCTAGGTACTTGCAATTCTCTAGCTGGAATCACATGGAATGTAGCTCCTAAACTTTGGTATGTAAGTGTTTCAACTGCTTTCATTAGCACAAACTAGCCCAGGGTCAAAAATACTACTTTTGACTACTATGCCAATGGCATGATGAGTTGAAAAGTCCTTTTTAAGATTTCAGAAGTCTGGATACCAGTTACTCCAGACATGACCTCTCTTTCTATGCTCTGAAAACGCAATAACCTGCTTTTGGAAACATTGCTTCGGGTTTTTTTTAATTTTATTTTTTTTTTTTGTCTCAAGGACAAAGTTTCCTAAACTCCCACCAGGTATATTAACTGATGTGAGACAGGCAGATCTACGTGTAAGATGCATGTTTTTCTCTAAGATTTCTACTACTTAATTGTGTTCAAGCGGTGTGCCTTTTTAACTTAGTAGCTAGGTTCTCATCATATAATATATTAGCTGAATATTTTAACAGAAAAGTTTTCTATGTGCTGCTTGCTTTTAATTAAAAGTAGATGTCATTTTTCAAGAGAGCATAATTGGTGAGGTCAGGGCTTACGATCTTGGTGTAAAATGATAGTAATGGGTGAGCACAGATGTCCATGCAGGTGTACACGCTGTGTTCTCTTCTCCTCCTCAGTGTTCACGTACTTGTGGAGGAGGAGTCCAGGCCCGCAAGGTGTACTGCAGGCAGCTGCTGACAGATGGAAGTTTCCTGGAACACTCTGATGACACCTGCCAGGGACCTAAATTGCCAACTAGTAAATCTTGTGCGAAAGTTGATTGTCCTCCTCAGCTGGTTGTAGGAGAATGGTCCAAGGTAAGCAGCCCCCGACAAGGGTGAACCAAAACCTTCCATTGCAGCACGAGCTCTGAAGGTTTCTGCTTGGGTGAATAAGATGTTTGGAGAAATAAATTCACAGGGTAGCTGGAGGTTTCACAAGGCACGTGTCTGAACTAAGCTGTGCCTACAGTTGCTGTGCGTCCCTGCCTACAGCCAGACCCATCACACCTCCCTTCTTGCACTGTGTTTCAGTTGCTGAAGGACAGGCTGGAATGCATTACATGCATTCTATCAGACATGTTTGCCTGTAAGTTATTTCAGAGTATGGCTTCCAAAAAGCAAACCTTTCTGTTATTCTGCAATATGTCCTCCTTTCCCACTTAATGCAAGCTTGGTACCACTCCATGTTCAAAACAGATTTGTAAAAGTGAATTTAGAAGTGGCAATTAAAGATTCGTGCAATACAAACTGGGAGAGATGGTTGAGAGACTTGACACAGAATGTGCTGAATTTTTTCTCTTAGGTAGTAGATCTCATTGCTCTGTTCTGCCCATGGTTGGACCAAAGAAATACTGTCATGTTCTTTTAATTGTTCCCGAGTCTTATATTCTTATTGCCTGGAAAAGTGGAGAGAGTTTAATGTCTGGATAACACAAAGATTCATATGAACTAGAACACATGCACTCTCTCCCAGAAGTAAAACAAACAGACTAGTTTAAAATTATCACATGTGGCCTGGGACACCACGTTCAGTTTGACTGCATCCTTCCTTTCACAGTGCTCAGTAAGCTGCGGTGTCGGAATCCAGAGAAGGAAACTTGCCTGCCAAAGCCTGACTGCAAAGGGCCAATATGTCACAGTCAATGGATCGATGTGTAGTGGTCTGTCTCCTTCGCTGCTTGTAAGGTCTTGTCAGATGAATGCCTGCAACAGTAAGTATGGTACTTGATGTAGTTTCTTGCTGATTTGGAATTACCTATTTATAAAGAAAAATCTGAACACAGGTTAATTCACTCATCTCCATATACTTTTACAATGTTACTAATCTGGCGTAAACTGAGTGTCATAATTACTAGACCGGTAATAACAGGATTGTTTTAAAATGTTTTTCTGCCAGTCAGGAATAAAGGTTATGATCTTGAGAAGGAGTTTTTGAATACATGTTAGTAGTACATACCCCTCACCCTCATACTTACCTACATTTGATCTGATTTTTCCTTTATCCCTTACACTAGGGGTGTCAAACTCATTTTCACCGGGGACCACATCACCCTCGCGGTTGCCTTCAAAGGGCCGAATGTAATTTTAGGATACAGCGCCTTATGCTATCCCAACTGGAGGAAAAAAAAAAAAAATCCCATAAACTGTGTATAAGTTACAAAGGACATTAGAAAAGATAAAAATCCAGTTCTGGCTCATCTTTTCACTGTACTTTTATATTACAGTGGACATTTCACTTAGCGTGGTGGAATTCAAAACCTGAAAGTCTGTGCCAGTGATAACTTTAGGTATAATTTCTATCTTTCCTTGTAGAAATGAGAGTTAAGGTCTCTTGAGCTTCCCAGGAAGTGATGACAGTACAGACACTCTTCAAAAAATCCAGTATATTATTACTGTCTATATAAAAATCTTTTCAGAAATATTGCCGCTATAAACTGCACAATTTAGGCACAATCGGGTTATGATACTGATGGTAGCTGCACTAATTGTGTATGTAAAACATCAATGAAAATACCTTACTGATAGAGACCATGTTCAATTACATACAGTAGTTTAGAACAGGCAGTTCTAAATGCAGGTTCCTTATGTCTGAACCTGTGCTCTCCTTCCTTTTTATAAAGCAGAACATTAGTTTGTAGATTTGGAGACCAGAACGCTGAAAAGAAAGGAAAAAAGGGGTTTTATTTTTGAGGTGGAGGAAAACCGAAAGCCTTCACGAACGGCCTGGTTTTGGTCCCAGATCACAGAGATAGACGTGTTTTGACCCAATTCGTGGTGCTGTCAAGAATTAACTACTTTACACGTTTTGAAGCTTTGCTTTAAAAATTATGCATAAAACAAAATAAGAAATAGAATAATTACTGATTCATACATAATATGAAACTTCTTTTCCTGGCCTGTGTTTCAGATTAACATGCCAAAATCCTGAGGTTCAAAACTCCACTTAAATAAAGCCCTGCGGACTTTCAGGAATGTCCTTGGCATAAGGTTTAATAAAATATTTTTTAGCTGCATATCTATCTGAATTTAATTAATTGTGGATAGTTGAATGGCAGTGTAGCTGGTTCGCAAATTGCTTAGCACAGACTGATATTGAAGTTACATTGTCAGCTTCCACCACGGTGCCAAGAAAGCAGGGCAGGGGACCACAGAGGGAATTGAATTGTACCGAATGGGTGCAGATCAAACCACCAGAGGAAATCGCTGTCCTCTGCATCTCCACAACCACTTGGGAAGCAGGGGAGCCCCGGGGTCTGCCTGGGGATCCCCCAGCGATGCTGGGGAGGGCAGGGGAAGGTGTGGGACGTGTCGGTACCAGGCAGGTGGGTAAGGGTGAGGTGGAGCAGCGAGGAGCCGTGGGACACACAGCGAGTGCTGGGCTTGGCGCTTCTGTACCTGCCTCCTCCAGGCTCAGACGAGCTCCTTCTTTTTCACTGCCTCTTGATAGTGCTGAGGCTTTTTAGACTCAGCCTTTTACCCTGGGACTAGTGATTGTAGCTGTTTTATACTTAATAAGCCCTATGAAGTCAGAAACATTCCTGACTGTGGGGTCTGAAAAATAGGATAGAACACCAATCTAGCCCCGAGGTCACCGAGACCTGACGTCCAGCTAAAGCTGTAGAGGACTATTAGAAGTCAGTGATGCAGATGGGTTCGTACCAGGTGAAAATGCACAATGGCTCCAGTACAATCCAGCCCTTAAGCAAGATTTACCTTGTAGCAAAAAACCCCTCCCAAACAGTCCGTTACCTCAGCAGCTGCAAGACTGGATGATACTAAGGATCTAGAAAATGCATACTTATGTGGCCTCATATATTTATATGACCTTATACATTTATATCGCCTGCCATCCACAGCTCTGAACTTTGTTTCACTCCTAGCCTCGCTCACCAGTCACCAGTAAAAATATACACACCCCTTAGTGTTGAACTGCTAATGAGAGTTAGTGGTCTTTCTTTTTTAAAAATGAAATGGATGAGACTTGTTAACATATTTACAAGCATGCACTGGGTTTAATTCCATTCTGGAATAACTAGTGTAAACAGAGCACAGCCTGAAATATTTTAATTTGTGTGTTTAAAGTTACACTTACTGTGTCTGTAAGTTGGACTTTGGAAATGGAAGATTGAATACTGGAACACTTCCCTTAAAATAAATATTTGGGGCCCAGTAACTTATTAAAAACAGGATGCTACTTTAATAATTTCGGTAAACTGAGTGCCTAAAGCAATTTATTTATTGTACCACGTGAAGCGGTTGAGGGAACCATGTATCTGGATAACGAATACCTATTTAAAAGCTGTGTAATTATGAAACCATGATATCCCCACAGGTCTGAACTCATTACCCAAAACATTGAAAATAACCATTTTGTTTTATAAGCATAAGAATGCACTCTAGGGTGTAGTTCTTATAGTGTACACACTTATTGAATGCTTGAAGCATTTAACTTTTCACCTATTTCTTCACAGCATATTTGAAGCATATGTATATAAGAAGCATGCAGTTTTTCAAATATCATTTTTGTGCCATCGGTGTAGCGTCATTTTGTTTATCTACCTACCAAGGAGAATCAGCAGTAATGATTTCAGACTCAGGCACACTGAGAAGCGTTTTGATTTGTGTCTGTTTCCTGGCTCAACTCATTCTGCAGGCTCAGAAATGTTCTGTGTCCCATACCAGCAGCCTGGCTCGCCAAACACAACGGGATTGCTTTCTAGCACCAGTGCGGAGTGTTTCCCAACTCTTCCCAGCCGCCCAATTCCATCTTGCACAGAATGAGCGCGGGGGTGCATGCCCTTGCTCCTACAGCCCTTTGGTTCTCACCTACCTGGTGTTTTCTTAGTAAGATTAGTTCTGCTGGTCACAGTGGGGCGCAGCGGCTGCCAGGAGCGAGTCAGCGAAGTGGTATCTGAAACACTGCGGTTGTTCCGGGGTTGTCTCCAGCGTGCCTGGCCAGCACTGCTGGGAAAGCTGCCCGTGGTGGTGCCCGCCCGGCAGCTCCCTGGAAACCTTTCGGCACCCACATGCCTGCGGTGCAGCTCAGGGGGCGTTCACGGTACCCGGTGTCTCCACACCAGTTCTGCATGAAGCCTTATGCAGTTACCGCCTGCTTTTGTCAATTCATCCCATTACTGTATTCAACCTCTCAAAATGCTGAGTTATTTCTCTGCTTCCTCCCTTCCCTCCCTACTTTCTTGGCACGACACTGTGAGCATCTCGTCTTTCAACCCAAAGAAATTGCCCTCAGCCAATGATTACCCAGTGGCTTTGCTTGTTGCGTGCACTGTGTCTTCGCTGACTGTTTCTTTCACCTCCTGTGTTGCTATCAGTTTGGCTTGACTCAGCCAACCAGCATGGCCAGCCAACACTTCAACAGTCAAGGGGAGCCTCACTTTTTGGATAGGTTTTGGTTTATTTAGGTCATTCTGCACTCGGCAGTGCTCAAATGTGGGGAAAGTGATAACGTGTTCACAGTTTTTTATTCACTTTTTTCCATTCACTCCATGCCTAGCTTTTCTAAGGCACAACAGGAAATATATAGGAAATATAACCATAATAGAATTACGTATAAGTTAACATATTAAACAATACAACTATGTGTATATTTATGTGTGCGTACCATCTATGTCCTTAATATAAGTATATGTTACCTGTATCTTTTTATTGTTAGGAGACTTGGAAGAAGCAATGGAATTCTTGGCTGTAGCAGGGGAATATTAGGGTTTCGTGTTCACATTTTTGCATTTTGTGACTCAGATAAAAGCTCAGCATGTTGCAATCTGACTTGAACAAAGTCAGGAGAAGCTCTGTCAAGCATCCTGTGAAAGGCAGATTTTGTAAGCATGACTATCAATGATTAGATACTTTTCAACACTTTGTTTTCTTTCAGAGATTAAACCAAAGCTTCCAGAAAAGCATCCTGCTCATAGACCTCAGATTGTCAGTATTCACAGAGTCTATATTCAAACAAGAAAAGAGAAGCGTATTAATTTTACCATAGGAAGCCGAGCCTACTTACTTCCAGAAACATCTGTTGTAATCAAGTGCCCTGTACGAAGGTTCCAGAAATCGCTCATCCGGTGGGAGAAAGATGGACAACACTTACAAAACTCTAAAAGACTTGGCATCACTAAGTCAGGCTCCTTGAAAATACACAGTCTTGAAGCCACTGATATTGGCATGTACCGGTGTATCGCAGGCTCTGTGCATGAAACATTTGTACTCAAACTCATTGGTACTGACAACAGATTGATAGAACCACCGAGTCTTAGAAAACACGCCAGTGAGAGCAGTAACGCAGATCACAATGAGTCCAACAGCTTTGGGGCCAAATGGCATAAAATGAGCAAAATGTGGCAACTGTGGAGTAAGAAGAATGAGCTCTATCTGGGTGACAGGCAAGTAAGCGACCAGCCATTTCTGCGAAATCTGGAAACCTTTGGGAGTAATTCAGCAGAAGACTTCAGCTCTCGTGAATTCAAGAATAAACGACTGGAGGCAGCCGTTCTCCAAGGTGCCTACAGCATGGACACCGTGCAGTTTGAAGAACTCATAAGGAACATGAGTCAACTCATTGAAACTGGAGAAGTCAATGATGACTTGGCATCCCAGGTCATTTATCAATTACTTGCTGAATTAGCTAGGCCTCCACAACCGACTACTGAAAAATGGAAGGGGACCCAGAATGAGAAAGTTGCCTCAAAAGTCACAGGCAAATCGCCAAATGAATCTGAATGTTTCAGCACAAAAACTGTTGATAAGTTAACGTCTGACCAGAAGGTTCCAGTTATTATGAGGCAAAAGGAAATTCCTCAAGTTTCCTTCAACAAAACAGTAACTGTGCGAATTGGAAATACAGTTTTTCTGACCAAGAATACTCATGCTGTCAATCTGCTGTGTGAAACAGCTGGCATTAGTGAAGTGAAATACACTTGGACAAAAGATGGCGAGACATTAAAAGCCTCTGAGAAGTAAGTAAACATCTTCTATTTTTTAATGACTTGTTTTGTCTATATCAACTGTAAAAATCCACCCTGCTGTGCAATATTAAAACATACTGTTGTAAAAATGAGATAAGCATGAACAGTGTGACTTCCATCTTTTTAGTTAAGTAATTTATGATTTCTCTTTCAAGTGTCTGTCACGTTGTTTGGCTTTACTAACACCCAAACTTATGTGTGTTTCTAGAGTGCCGTGTGGGAGGATTGACTTGTTTTACTAGGTGTTTTGGATGTCCTAAGTGGGTATTTTGTGATCTGCCTTAATCATTTCACCTGCATCAGAAAACGAACAGATTTATACTCAAATTAAGAAGCCTATTGGATTCATTTGTATACCAAATACAGTGGGAACATGTTAAAAACTTCTGCCATGGTATAGAAATCACTCGTTTTAAGGAGGGAAAAGATCGTTGCTACCATCATCCTTCAAACAATAAATCTCTAGATATAACTGTAGCTGCGTAACTTCAATTTAAAAATAAAGATTGAGCCTTTATGGATTTTTTCCCCAATACTTTGGTATTTGCAAATATTTCTATTGAGGACAGTGAAATACAAAAAAATAACCTGTATTACCATCAGTTTTGAGAACTATACCTGAAGAACAAGTACAGCAAGTGTGTGTTATATTCAGGTATTTGCTCAAGGCTGAGCAAACACTTTTACTTCATTGCTGATAAATTAGAAGCTCACCTGATAATATTAACATTAACCTCATGTGTGAGCCTCTTGGAATTATAGTGAGCTCTTGAGTAATGAAAAAAAATGATTCTGAAATGATAAAGGTGCTTGTGGGTATTTTTCAACATACTTAACTGATTAACCGCACTGCCAAGAAAAATATACTTCTGCGAGGCTATCAATTAAAGCAAAGACATGAAAACGAAGCCATTTTTAAAAGTGCAAATGTTTTTGGAACCATGTAGCTCCCACCAGTTATGTTTATTTTGTGAAATACACATAATTTCCCATGAATTTGTTGCAAGTGATGCTTTCATTTTTTCCACAACAAGGTTTCTTATGCACATATGTATATGTGTGTGTGTACTCAAAAGCCAGGGAGATTCGTAGTATTAAATCTGAAAAAAGAATGTCAGGAGGTAAACGGGCTGTTTATCTGTCGGGTTTGTAAAAGGCCGTACTTAAACCATGCACGAGAGGGCTTTTGTTGAGACACAAGTATTTTTGGTATGGTTTTGTATGTCTCTTACTTTTCTAAGTGTGCTTAGTGTGGGAGAGTACCAGAGCTACAGGTTTTTTGGACTTGAGTCTATGGTGTAATTCACGTAACTTACTGTGGAGAAAGGGAACACAGGGGAAAGCCCAGGCTGCTGTTTTCAGGCTCTTCCCCAGCCTGTGATGCTCTCCTGTATCTTGCCCCTCGGATGGCAGGCAAGGTATTCAAGTCACCTGTGGGTTTTTGGTGAAAGAGTTTAGCTTTAATGATGCTAATATTAAAATAAAATAATTGGGAAAAAAAAAAAAAGCCAAACCCAAAACAAAAAAAACCCAAACCAAAATAAACAACAAAACACTGCAGTAACTTGGAAGTCGAATTGGATCGTACACTTGCAAATTCCCCAATCCTGCTGAAAGCCAAGCTGCTCTGGAGAGAAGGACTTTTTGCCAAGCCTAATACTTTTAATTGTGGTAGTCTGATTTATTCATGCTGTTGTTCCTGAGGGGTTCTGGTTTGTAGTAGCAAACTAGCAGTCCTCCAAAGGGCTCAAGAATCACCCATGCGTGTATTGCTCAGTGATTCCCTTCTGCCACCGAGAGGAGGCAGAACCGTTACCGCGTGCCCTGGTCTAGAAGAGGGGACTCCTGAGAAGGGGTTTTGCTACTGGATCTGTAACTCTCGCAAAAAGATTCAGCGGGGTTAGTCCCAGGGTCATAACCTGTGTCTCTCCTTGAATGCTCTGCAGGGTGATCCTGGACACCATTGGAAAAGTGCAGATTCAGAATCCTACTCAAAAGGAACTTGGTACATATGGGTGCCTGGTTGTTAATGACTTCGGTTTTGATACGGAAACATCTTTGCTATCGCGTGCAGGTAAGATTGTAGCATCCAAAGAATTGGGCATGTATTTTTCCTCCTTTAATATAAACACCGATTTCCACTGTGATGTGAAATAGTTTCTTTTGTTGGCAGTTCATGAAATTCTGCCCGATTTAATAGGCAGCAATGAGATGGTCTTGTTGCTCTAACACCGCAGCAGGTGTGAACTGAGTCCGCTTATTGCTATCCCACCTGTATTTTCTGGCTGATTCTTTGCAGACTGAATACTGTTCCAAATGTGATTACTTTAAATACAGGATCTATATTTAAAAGTCAAAGCTTTTAAAACTGAGTATTCCTTTGATTTCAAAGAGGTTCCTGTCATCTTGTCCTCTGCATTAAATGTTACAAATCCGGAAGCCAGCGATCTCTCGGCAGTTGTTGGAGGTACAATTGTGGCAAGAACTGGAGCGAACATTATTGTTGAATGTCCAGTGACAGGTAAGAAAGAACTGCACTGAAGTTCCCTCTTATGTTGGAATCAGAAGTTTACCTTATATCTTGAAAGAAATTACCAGTGAAGGCAGAAAATCATTGATCATTAGTAATTTTTTACGAGGCATGTCACCTACAGCAGTCCTATTTCTTTTCTGTCTGTCACTTTAATTTGCACACACGTATGTGTTCGAACAGATGTTCCTTTAGAAGTACTTTTCTTTCCATGAAGTGGTCTGAGGCTCCATTACAGAGCTTAAAGCCCACCAGAGTGAACGGCTATCTTGCTTCAATAGGAAGCATGGCCAGCTGACTTGCTCATCAGAGAACTTGCCTTATCCCTGTTTGAGATGCACATACGTCTAGACTGTTGTTAAAATCGAAAATGAAATCTCCAGCCATAGCTTAATACAACTTTAAACTGACAGTGAAGTAAACTTACCTTTTAGAGCCATCAGTTTGCAGCTGCAGTAAGGAAACAAAGAAAAGTGCTGAGCCATGAGAGCATAGAGGTATTTTTTAGGTCAACATCTGTGGAGCAGCATTAATGTTAATCAGAAGCATTTTAAGCATTTAAGCAGTTCACTGCTTCATTTTATTTTCTAGTCCTTTGGAAAGCTAGATATTTTCATTTTAATCTTGTCATTATTATCTGTTAAGTTTGAACTGTAAGAATTAACTCACAGCGGCAATATTATGTCAAGTATTTCATAAGCAAAGGTCAGTCGTTTGTTGCTTGTTGAAAATGATGTATGAAAGTGCTACTAACAACGAACATTGCAACCAAGTGGAAAGAGAGAGTTCGGAGAAGTCAGTGTGCTGCTCACATCCATAGTGCTGGGGGAGCGCATATCAGGAGGAGTGTTGATACTGAACTAGAGTAGTGACAGAAATATATATATATATGCAAATAGTTCTGCATACAATAGTGGCGCCAGGCTGACATATATTAGGACATGTGGCTCTGCTATTCACTGTTGTATCAAGGCTAATTCTTTGATGAAGTAATATTTTCCAACTATAGTTTGCCAACCCTGTGTGTAACTGACCTACATCTCAAATTCAGCAGAGAGTTAATGTCACGCTGTTAATATTAATATTGTTAGGATGGGTAAGCAGTTAGCAATTTAAATATAAATTAATATTTTCACATGGGACTGTGGATTTCCAAATGCTTTAGAGTTGTGTATATTTGTGAGCCAAACTCTAGTTATGCTAAGACACCAGTGTTGACTTAAAAAATGATTTATCTAATTGCTTTATTTCCTGTCATTGCCAAGGAAGTAAGTATTACTGTTCGTGAATAAAGTGGAGCTTGTGTGTCTTAAAACGTCACTAAGCCTTAGAAGCAGAAAAACTTACGCAATGATATAAGCAGAGTTTTTCTGATCTCCTTTCCTTAATGAAAAGTAATAAACCACTGGCTTTAGAAGGTTGAATTTAATAGCACTTCATGCTAACATGTTTGTCTAATAGGTGGAAACCAAAAATATGTCAATTTGCAGTTAGGAAGAGAACTTTGTGAATGCTGATAAAACATCACATGGATTATCAGTCGAACAAGAGTTTGACTCAGGAAAAAACACTAATATTTTTGTACACTCTGAAAGTTCTGTTCCTACAACAGGCAATGTGAGTCCACAAGAGCCCTTTTCTCCTCACCAGACATGTTGATTTACAGTAAGAATCTTTTACCTTCTTGGAGTAATAGCCAACGGCAAATCCTTATAGTTAATATCTAGAGTAAAAATGCCACTGGCCAGTGGTTGAATGTGACTGTCTGTTGGCTGAGGATCTGTTAGGATGAGCTGTAAGAGTAATGATGAGAGAGAGCCCTTCCTCCAGTGTCTGGCAGACTGCGGCTAGATCTGGAGCCCCTTTCCTCACTGCCCTTCCTCCCGAGGGCTCACAGGGAAGGACGATTTTTATTTGTGTCATAGAATGTCTTGAGTTGGAAGGGACCCACAAGGATTGTTGAGTCCAACTCCTGTCTCTGCATATGGCAACTCCACAGTAGTGATCATATAGTAACAGAAACTGTGGATAACAACTACTCTGCCTCTGTTGAGTGAATAATTATTAGATGAGACTTTGTAGCAGAACATGAAGAACACAAACACTCATTCAGGATCCTTCCACACAGACTTCACTCATGCAGATTTCTCAGTGGTGTCCAGCAGATATATCTGATTTATTGGACTCTTGCTAGGTCACAAAATAGTTCTCCATAAGAACCATCTAATGAATAAGGTGTCTGTACGTGTGTGAAAAATATTAGTGCCATGCCACTAGCAGAATTCTTAAATTACTTTTAAATTTATTGGCTGCAATGACTTCTGAGTGTTCTTTTTCTATAGGCTGAATAACCTATAATACTTTTCATAGCTGTTCAAACCAGTTTTCTCTGTGAATAACTCTACACATTGAGTTCTATGTTTTGTGTTTAGCAGTGTAAGGTCTTTTCAAAAATTTTCTTTTTGAAACATATAAAAATTATGCACGTATGCAAAATGGTAAATTAACGGTTCATTTAGGAGAGAATATCATGCTGTAGAACAGAACTTCCACTGAAGGTGGGAGCAGCCTATCCAAGAATCTCGCAGACAGTTGTGAAAGGTAGAGAGGAGGTGATGTAAGGAAAGATACGTTCCCAGCTTCCCCCCTGTTTGGGTCATGGCTGCACAACACACCCTTACTTCCTTGAGGCCTGAAGAGAATCAGGTATATTCCACTTCAGAGGCTCTGGGTTCATTGGGCCGTGTCACACAGGACAGCTCTTGTTTGATGGTTTTAATGGAAAATATGCGAAATTTAATATTACGCACGACGTTAGCCAGTGGACTGAGGGTTTTTATTTTTTCACCGTTACTGATTTGGTTCTTTTTGTCCATTTGAAAGTCATTCTTGCACACTTCAAAAGTCACATTCAGATTGGAAGAAAAACTTTGAAATGCTAAAGAGCAGTGTATCCTAATAAATAGAAGAACATAAAAGAACAGATTAGGAAAAGTTAGCTAAACTGCTGAAGCGAATAGTATCGATTTCTTTCCTCATTTTAATCTATAATACAACTATTTTTCCACTAATTATAATAAAGTCACTTTTATAGCTCCCACACGAGAGTATGCTAGAAGATATTCATAAGATTCTGGATAGATTTATATTCCATTCTTACAGCCAAGAGCTTTTCAATCAACACACATGGTATAAATATCAATACTGATTGCTCCAAATTGCTCTTGGATAACATTTATTGTATTTGCAGAAAAGATCGTCCTGTGATTATTACTAAAATAAACTAAAACTGTCAGACTCCATTTATTGTGAAATCTTGAAAGTTCTGAGCTGAAGTATGATGGGGGGGGAGGAGAAAAAGATACATAAAATGTGCATCGTCTGCCACCTCCTGGTGAGAGAGTAGGAAGGAAATACTGAGTTGAGGTTGTTTATACGTTCTATTGCATCTCTGAAATACATTGGCACAGAGGTTTTTAGAAGTAGAAACTCCTTCGTTATCCAAATTCTGCATTCCTATGAATATATTTTGGGTCTCTAAGAATAACATGTTGATAAAAAAAAACTGTGAGAAATACACAAAACCTGTTGAATCAGGGTCATCTTCTTGCACATGCGTTTCACAGAGATGGGCCAGCTACTTGTTGTCAGTATTGGAACTTGAAAGAAGTCCAGCTAAATCAGGAATTTGATTTTCCATCTGTTCCTTCGTTTACCCACACTATTCCAAATATAACTTTGATGCTCTTCTTCGTCTTCTATGCTCAACCCCTTAGAAGACATCTCAGTGAAGAAAAATAGCAGTTTAATACATAGGATTCTGGCTCTTCATTTCTTTTAGGTTCTTTGTGTGTTCTTCTAAAACACATTAGTAATTGATTTCGAAGGTTTAAAGGGCTAAATACAGATTTATTTTATTATCATAATTTATTTTAGTATTTATTTTATTATTATTTATACAATTAGTATAATAAAAGGAACCTCTTTTGATCTTATACTACTTTTTACTATAAGTGCATCTACACTGCAGGTTTTGTTTGGATCAGGCATGAGTGGGAAGGACTGAAAGATTTACTTCAAATACTTAATTGTGCTTTGTTTTGTGCCCTACAAGAGTCTGGGAACCTACAAACTGAATCCCTTCA
Organism: Pampusana beccarii; assembly: GCA_013399365.1. Taxonomy (NCBI): domain Eukaryota; kingdom Metazoa; phylum Chordata; class Aves; order Columbiformes; family Columbidae; genus Pampusana; species Pampusana beccarii. The sequence continues at coordinate 333,043 of VWYH01009010.1, forward strand.
AGTAGAGCTAACCTGAAAGGTGTGCCTGGGGACTCTACCTATTGCTTTCCAAATACTAATGGGCAGTTAAGTCCAAGGATCCAGGAAAGATTCACCAAGTAGTTCGAAGCAATCCTCATCCAAACACACCTCGGGTGTATTTTGGGACCTCCGTACCAACTATGTCTCTTTACAAGCACATTCCTGATGCCCTCTCCTACCTGCTAATGTAGATACAGCCTACAGAGTTTGTGGGGAGGAAAAAACCAAACAACCCCCCCCCCAAACCACACACCATAATTCGGAAAAATGTAGAGCATTGCATTTTTTGGTGGGTGTTTTTCCCTTTGTCTCCCAGCTTTCCTTACTGGGGCAGGGGTTTCCTTCAAACTCCTGATTCAGTAAGGCTTAAGATGGATTGTGTAGAGGATGGTAAAATTCTGAAATCTATTAGAGCTCTTGGAATGCTCATGAAGCATGTGGGTATTCCCTTGATACTTCCTACTTCAATTTGCAAAAACCTGTCAGGAAGTTCCATAGGCAAATTTTAACAAGTTCTCACAGTGTAAAAGAAGAGGTTAGTTTGTTGGTTAGTACCTGATTACATGATTGGAAGGACCAAGTGGTCAAATTTAACAGTGGACAGAGGTTACCAGTAGGGTGCCCTGAGACTCTGTCCTGGAATTTGTGATGTTCAGCATTTTATAAACGTTCTGAAAAAGAATGTGAACAGTTAGTTGGCTAAAGCTGTGAAGAATTAAGATTTATAAAGGCTAGTCAGATCTAAAACTCTCTGCAAAGAGCTGCAGCAGGATCACACAAATAATGTTAAATAGCTAAACGAGGGCAAAGGATGTTCAGAGTTGATATTTGCAGAATGAATGTACATATAGAACAAATAACCTTAAATCTAGACATGTGCATGTGCCTGCACCTGAATGACCGCTCTCAGAGAATGGTTTGTGGAATCATGGTGGTTGGTTCTGTAGGAACACCAGCACTCTCCCTGGGTGGTGTCCATAAAGGTAAATCAGAGCTAACGGCAGAGGAATGGACAAAAGAATATAAATTGGCCATTGCTTAAAGCTATGATAAATCCTGTTTGCAACTTGCTAATCTCACCTCAAAAAGGAGATACAGTAGTGCTAGAAAAGGTAGAAAGAAGAGCAATTTAGAGGAAAGAAGCATGATGGCCTAAGTCAGGGGTGTCAAACTCATTTTCACCAGGTGCCACATCAGCCTCGCAGTTGCCTTCAAAGGGCTGAATGTAATTTTAGGACTGCATGAATGTGACTACTCCTACATTTACACAGTCCTACAATTACATGGCCTAAGTGTTATGTCTGGTTCTGGAAGCTAGGGAGATATATTGAGGAAGGACCATTAACAAATGCCATGATTTTAGGACCCTTTGCCTGCACAGCCCCAGGTGCCAATTGCTGAGTGAGTTAGACTTCAGGTCTGACTAATGGCAATTCCTGGGTAGTTCTTTAATTTCTGATAAAATTATATTTTCAAAGTCCCTGAGTATGTATCTACTTTATGACCATAAATGTCTGGGTCTTTGCTCGATATATTATAGCATGGCTGTTCAGGAAAGTAAAAGTATAATTACTAAGCAGTTGGGCAAAACAGTCTCCAGTAACAGTGCTGAATTGTAGAATTGCCCTAACGCACATCAACCCAGTCTATGTTGAGGGTTGACTAGAGAGTTTAATCTGACGGTAATTCGAGTTCATACGTAATGCGGATCCTCTTGTTCAGTTGTCTAAATGTAGTTGCCTTATTTTAAATGCTGGATTTTGAAAAAAAATGTTAGCCTTAAACTTCTCCAGCTGGAAAAAAGATCAAGTTCGTTTTCAGCTGACAGCCAGGGAATTAAACAGAACCCGACAGAGCTGTGGCAAGGGTGGGATAGGAAGGGGTCTTGCTTCAGGAACCCCTCTAAGGAGGCTGCCAGATGTCCGTAAATATACCTGCATCCTGCCAAATGTCGCTACCACCTAGGAAGAGGAGTTGTTGCGTGGCTGGTAGGAAGAAGCAGATGTAATAGCTCTGAAAGATTGTGAGAGAATGGGGCAGGGTCTGAGGGCATGTTGGGGGATCAAACCAAGTCCCTAAATCTCACACTGGCTCTCTGTCCATTCCTGGTGAAGTTGGCAAGATTCATACAGGTAATCTCAGTAGCAGCAGGATTTAGGCTTTTTAGGATTTGCCAGAAGTTGATTGTTCAAGCATCATTCATTGAATATGAAGTCAGATTGCGACTTCTGCTGGAGAAAATATGAAGATGTATCAATCAAAGAAATTGCATTGTAACTTATGTTAAATCAAGTGTAGGTGTTAGTGAGCGTAGCATAAATAATCAGGTGACATTCATTGTGTATATTACTGACCCAGAATTGTTTTCTCTGAAAGATGACACACGAATTTTGCCTCTAAAGTTAGGGAAATTTTTAGTGAAGCGCAACAAAATGTGATTTGTGCCAGCACAGTTCTGCCTTGCTCTTGAATGGGAAATACAGAATACTTTATGAGATTCTACATAGCTGGGGGAAAAATTCTGAAGACATATCCAATGTTTTAAAGCAACTATTTAGTTGGCCAAGATTTTTATGGCGTGTAATATTTCATAGGGCTTTCAAGGTTGGAGGAAATTTGGTTTTGAACACTGAATATTTTAAGGGCACCCTATAGTGTTGGATTCCTTTTTTTTTTTTTCTTCTTTTTTTAAACACGTGTTGCACAGTCCCATCCGGAGCTGGAGTTTTTTTCCATAACATTTGCTGTCCCAGGGCCGCTCATGGTGGAAAATGACTTTTTTCATGGAACATTGACTATTTTAGAGCTGCTCCAGTGCTAGTGGAAAATAACCTGCGTTTGAGGTCAGAAAAATAGATTAAAGTAATTTTAAAGTTTTATTGCCACTTAGGTCTGTAGTAGAAATTTTTACCATCAGAGGATTCATATCCATTGCAAGAGTAAGATTCTGATTTTTAAGGTTTTTCTAGGACTACGAAGGCCCAAGTTCAGGAATGCATCCTTGTTCACGAAGGACGATGACAGCCATCCTTAAAATTAAGCATATGTTTAATTGCATTCCCTAATAGCGATGGGTTTAATCCTGGACCTAAGTGTTTTCCTGACTTGGAGGCACAGGATATGATTGTTTGACTCTGCTACTGGCTGAGGGCAGTGATAGATCTCCCATTTGAATCAGTGGGATCTAAATTGCACTTAGGGGTTCTGAACCTTTGGCAGTTTGGGTGAGTCGGTACCTTTGGGCTCATCCTCAGCTGCATCTGTGTGCAGGTGGGGTATGAAGGAAACAAAGGTGGCTACAGGCCATCCCATACATCTTCCTTTTCTTTTTTTGTACTGGCTGGGGATCAAACCAGGAGTTATTCAGCTTGAAATTAATATTTCCTTGGGTGTAGATAGGCAATGACTTCCGGGATTACAAACTGGAAGATTTACTTTTTTCCTGAAGAGGAGATCTAGCAAATGAATCCCAAAATGATTTGGTGTCTTCAAACACACAGAAAGGCAGCTGTTCTGTATAAAAAGCTTATGTAGATGTGTTAAATTTGGACAGTAAGGCGAAAGGAAACACGTTTTTAAACTGTCTGGGAAAGGACAAATGACAACAGTAGAAATCACTTTGAGTCAGAACAGAGGGCAGAAAATCATAGCAGTGAGGAGGAAATATTTTTAAACTTCAATGCAATTAGCTTTTAGACACCTCTGTTAAAAGTCTTCTCACTACAATTCTGTAGTGGAAAAGGCTCTTGAAGACTGTGGATGTTATTTTTGTCCATATGAAGTCCCTATGTAAATTGACCTTTATGTAAAGGAGAGTCAAGCATCTGCAGTAGAATTCCACTTCGTACACAAGACTAACTTCTCCATGAAGTCTTATGAATACCTCCTAAAGCTTACGCATCATTTCAGCTCCATTCAGTTTGTCATCTTTAAGAAAACAAAACAAAACAACCACACACCAAAAACCAATAAAACAAGCAAAAAAAACCCCAAAAAGCACCACAAAACACAACAGGGAGGAAAAAAAAAAAATAGAAAAAGAAAACACACCATTATCCTTGTGGTTTGGCTTATTTTTGCTTAGTTTAGTTTCTACTTGGGTAAGAAAACAGTGCTTAAAACTTTAAAAGTTTTATTTACGTGAATACTAAAGAATAAAGCACAGGTTTTTGACCTTACCTATTTGTGTAGAAAAATAAAGAGCTTTTCTTGCATTTTGATGGTATGCTTGAACTCTGTCCTGCCCTTTCTGTGTAGAAAAACACTTCTCACAGTGCTACTGTAAGAATCTTTTCATGAGGAACGTGGGAGTTGTATCCTTCGCCTGCTTTCTCACAGGAGCTGCTAGGTGAGACGTAACTCACTTGCAGGGCTGCATATTGGTAGGGAAGAAAAATCTTATCTCAGGAGCAATAAATACGGAGTCTAATTTCTAAAGGAAAAGCATCAAAAATCTGTGTGATATAAGCTTTTTCACCTGAAATGTATAAACGGTAACTGCACGCCGGGGTTGTGCTGTGTGCTATGTTACGAGAAGGAGTTTTATACAAAGTACTGCTAAGCACAGAGACTGTTCAAAAGGTAAATGCGCACCTAAAAGTCGTGCGTTTTAGTATCTTCCAGCAAGAAGAGCTTTTCCTGATAGGAATTCCAGAAATGACGATTTGCGCAAGAACTCAGTGTCTCTCATGAGAGTTATGGCAGGAAAGGATTTTTCACTGGCAATGCGAGCATATGGATAAACTGAAGCTGTCCAGAAGAGTCTGAAATGTACACACTGCATTGCCGAAGAACGCAAAGGAGCTGGACTATAAGGGATGTGTTTTTCTCCTGCTTTATTACTTTAATCTATTTAAAGGGTGTCTATCAGCAGATGGGATAGCACCACACAATAAACCTTTTTTCTAGCCAGATTCTCTACTGCGTCTCTCCGGATGAACAGCTCCAAAAGCTTTATATCGCGTTTGTGCTCACCAGTTTTAGGTTCCCCTGAAAGGCAGGGTTAGAGGCCCCTGATTTCTGGCATACAGCAATGTCCTGCCTGCAGAGTGCCCCAAGTCCTGCCCCTTCTCGTCCCTTCGTGCTGTACTCCAGCCGGTGACAGGTCCCTGAACTCTTCTCTGAAAAGGTATCTTCGGTTTTTCTTTAGCTCAGGGCTCCAGCTGAGGATTTGCCTTAATACTCTTAATATCAACCTAACCGAACACCCATGAAAAAGGACATGGAAGGAGGTTGATTGCAAATACCAGTTGGTCTTAAGCAGATGGTCAAATACCTCCCAAGCTCATTCTCAGTGAATTGTTTTCCATATAATGCAAACATTTGTGAAAGTAAAGGGACTGTGAAATGCAAAAATTTGAAGGGTCCTGGAAATCACTTTTAAGAGGCCGGATCAGAGGGACTCAGCACACAGATCACATAAAAATTATTGACTCTTAGATAAAAATGTTACTTCGCTGTAGTTTCAGGTAAAATACAATGCAGGAGTGTTGCGATTGTCCCCACTGCTATGTTTAGCTCAAACAGCTCATGGTTATGGATGCACCCTGAAGGTATCTAGAGAACATTAACTCTGTTTTAAAATGACAGTGTGCAATGACCATCTATAATGCATAATAGTGTTTTTTTCATGGCACATTTAACTGATCTTTTTTCATGGATTTCCACCTCCCCACACTTTAAGTGGCAGCACGCCTAGGATCGCTTGGATGAGTTCATTGTGCGTTTCGGTCTGGCTGGTTGCTGGGCTGCTGTGCGGGGCTCTGCGCACACTTCTGCTCCTTAGACCTAGAATTTATGTGTGCGTATTCACACTATTCCCTTGAGAAATGGTCTGATTTACTTGTGTGTGTGTGTGGTATTACTTGCTTGTTTCCCCTAAAGAGAAATGCGTACAGCTCTTTGGAGAAACAAAGAGCAACCATTTGCTATAATTTAAATTAACTTTAAGGTGTGTGACAGATACCCAATTTTGAACTTAAAATGAGAGGCAAAGCTTTTCTGCAGATTTGTTCTGCAAACTGCGCTCGAGGTTTTAAAAGGCTCTACATGTCTCTGAATAAGACACGGATAGAAGAGTAGAGACACGGCAATTTTTCCAGGATAAACTCTAGAATACAAACCCATTTTGGAGGAAATAAATACTTAAGTTAAATTGCAGGAACGAGGTACATTTCTGAATGCTGCGGTGAGAGCAGAGGGAGGACTGCCTCATGGGGTGATATTGGGCCGAAGTTTGATAGAGGCTCGAGTTAAAAGCTTAAATTCGAACCTTTCCAAACATTTTTCTCTTTTGTGGAATTTGACTTCAAATCTTTTGAGTTCAGTCCCATCTCAACCCTGCTGCTTCTGGCTTATTTTTGACTCTGACTGGTCTGCAGGATTTTGGTGCCAGTGAGAGTAGCCTGGCTGCAAACCTCTAGGCCTTAGGTTAAAAAAGCTCGGCATCATCACAACACCTCCTCAGCCCATCTGTGTAGTAAGTATATGTGCCTGAATGGCCATGGAAAGTACACTGGAAAGGATAAGTATGGCTGAGAATGATACACTTTAGCCAGAAAGCTGGGGTAAAATGGAAAAAAGACCCTTAAAACAAGTCCTCATCCCAATTCCAAAAGGATTTTTTGTAGTGGCATAAAGCTTCTTCTGGAAATTTGAAAAACAGCCTGTTTTTTTGGACACTTGTGCACCATGCAGGTCTGTACTTTGTTTTGTGCAGTTTCATTCATTAAAACACAATCTTACAAGTTTAAAAGCCCTGAACAGTTGCTAAATTGTGTAGAATAAAATCTGTGATTATGCAGAAGAGTGTTTCTTTCTAGACAAAATAGTGGGGGGAGTTTTTTCCTTCAGTGAAATAGCAGGTTCCAAAAACTATGTCTGGTTCCTATTACAGTAAAGGAAAAAAACTTGAGGTGCGCATTGGAAGTGCTAAGCCAGTGATTGAAATGTTAAAGTTGTTCCTAAAGGCTATTCCACATCATGAAGGCATCATCTGTAAAGTAATACTGCACAACGATCTGTGAAAAGAGGAGACTGAATTAGCATTCAGCATGGCTGAAACTTCCAAATGTCCCACATTCGGGTCAACTTGTACAGCAGAACCATTTTGGTAGGCTTCAGTGAGCACTGATCGATACATTCAGAGAAAACGGAGTTCAGGTGAAAAACAGTTCAACTGCTCTGACTTGTCCGATATGCCAACTTGCACAATATCCTTTTAAAGGCAAATGTTTGAGGAAAATAAAACAGCAGAAGTCGTCCCACTGAGGTGGTATTGTGCCAGTGGAAAAAAAAAGAATTGCCTAATTAAAAATAAATGTCCAAAGTTAACTCATTGATTAAAATTTAGAATGACAAATTATCCTCAAATGCTGACTTTCCCAGAGTTCAAGCTTTACAGTAGGAATGACGATAGACTTTTGGCTTTCTGTAACATGGTAAATGAGATTTCTTAACAACTGAGTCCCTTGCTTAGTTGTTAATAGCTCTTTCTGTTCCTTTTTCTTCGCACTGCATTGTTACAAGCTGTATACGTGATATTTGGAGAAGTTTTCAGGAGCTTTTTTGGCAGAAATCAGCTGCATGTATTTTCTAATCTAATTGGCAAATATGTACATTTTTTTCTTCAAGAGAAATATTTTGCCTCCATTTCTTTTTTTTCTTTATTTTTAGTTATAATTTGAATATTCACTCCTTCATATATTCTGGGATGCAGGTTGAATTAAAAGATGCTGTGCAGATCTTTACATTAATTGGTCTTGATTGGGAGTAATGGTCTCACATCTTTCAGTAGCAAGACACCTGATCATGTTACTTTTGTAGGACTGGTAGCAGTTTTAAAGCTGTTCTGTGCTTAACCTTTCATCTCAGTGGGATGCTGAATTATTAATAGAGCTCACAACTGAGGAGGTTTGTTGTGAGTGGAAAAAGCACTTGTTTTGCTGCAGTGTTGTTTCTTTGGCTTATGCTATCTATAAAATGACAAAGGAACTTAATGATTCTTGGATGTTACGGTAGCAATTAGCAATATAAAACCTACGGTTTATCTCTCACAATAAATGTTTCAATTATTTCCATTTCCAAGGTGTTCCCCAACCAAACGTAGCATGGTTTAAGAAGAAAGACATTCTACAAACTAATTCTTTCCTGGTTTTGAATGGCTCTTTATTTCTGAGGAATGTTTCCTATGAAGATGCAGGAACATATACTTGCAGAGCAACTAACGCTCTCGGCAAAGCTGAAGCTGCGTCTGTTCTCCGCTTAACTGGTAAGTGCTAAATGAAAATTCCTTACTGATAACAGCAGTGAACCACTTTGATTATGAAGTTTAACCAATAAAATAGTTGGGGGGATATTTAACACCTTATTATGATCTTGGAAATTTTGATTGCATCTCACTCCTTGGGATCTGCTTTCTATTTTGTGTTTCCTGTAATAGTGGCTCTAGGTACAGATGGTTCGACTTGTCACTTCAAAAGTTGTTCCATCTTCTTGCTTCTTGCTTCCCTTAAACCAGCACACACATTAGAAAACTAAACCCTCTGTCATATTACATTGTTCCCAGTGGTTTTATCTAGGGAAATGAGGCAGGCTTGAGTTATTTGGAAAATCTGCAGGGAAATGCATGCAGTGAAATGAGAGCAAAGGCTGGTTTGGGGATTGGTTTTTCTTTTTCTTTTTCTTTTTCTTTTTTTTTTTTTTTTATTAATTATAGAGGCTAATAAAATGTAGAGACGTGGAAAACAAAAAGTTCTGAATATGAACTGCTAACTCTCAGAATACAAAATGTAAAGCAAACTTGGATTTAAATTATTCTATTGAAAGATTACTCATGTAATACTGTATAATACAATCACGCCTTGCAAATAGCTCCGATAAATGGATCATTCAGCTCTAGGGATTAATTTCCTCATCATTTTGCTGTACGATGTACAACACAGTTATACATGGCCAATCATGCAACAAAGCTTGCTTTCTGAGGCACACATCTGTAGGGCAGGTTATAGATGTTTGGACCTGTTGGCCAAGGAAGATGTACCAAGGACATAATGGGAGTCTCTATGTGAGGATGAGTGTAGACTGAAGCTCCCTTCTCGGTTTCAGTTTTCCTGGACTACATCAAAACTTCAGATATTCCAGAGAGGAATATTATTATAATTATGTGACTGGGAAGATTGCTCACAAGAGTCTGAACTTCATTTCTATTCCTGGTCATACGACATTAGTTTAAATAAATCTTGATGGATAGAATAGGGCCAAATTCTGCTGTTCTTTTTTTTTTTTGGCTGCGTGAAACTGCAATGAAATGGGAGAACTTCTGGTGTCAGGACTTGCAGGTTGCACTGACTCAATGTTGTCTAAAGCAACATCACGTCAGCCTTTTGGACTACACTACGGCAATTACTGCCTGACCTGGGGCAGTCAGGCAGTAGAGCGCAATCTCTTTGGCCTTTCCATATAAGTTCTAAAGGACTGACGAGGCAACCAGCATTTTGCCTGGTTGGGACTGGCCTTGCTGTAGTTCTGGGGAGACTTTTTTTGTGCCAGTGTACAAAACAGGAGGCTTTGTACAGACATTGCCCACTGAGGAAAAACATTGAACCGAAGTAAAATGACCCATGGATGTTAGGATATAATGAAAGATTTAAACCATTCTGGAAGGAGAATCATAGATATTATATGCGTTCATTAAAATGGGAATGTTGACTAAGTAGCAAGAACTGTGTGTTGGTGACAGATTGCCCACATTTTTGGCAGTTATTCTGTCTGGCATATGATGAAAAGGAGGAGTTGCTATAGTGACAGGCATATGATTCTGCATACATTATCCTATCTCTATGCATAATGAGATTTTAAGAGATTTTATTTTTTTCTGTTGTAACACTGTCGTAATCCCATCTAAAGGAACAGAAGAATTGGCCTGATTCCATTAAGAGAATTATTTTTCTTAAAATTTCTGTATGTGAAAAACTAGTAATGAAATAATACAACATTAGCACGAGAAACAGGAAATACATCACATGTGCTGTAAATGTTGTTTCTACACTAAGTGCTACAGTCTTATATTTTAAACAAATAAAATTTCATTAATTTAGAAACTTGCATAAACATTTGAAATAATTTCTGCATCTCCTTGTTTAAATATCTGAAGTCGTATTTCGTAGATCAGCAATTTAACTGCATAAATGAAGTTGATTGATCCTAAAGAATTCCAAAGTGCTACTGTCCTGCTCCACAACTAGTATGTTGGATATTTTGCTACATTTTTTTTTTCATGATCTTGATTTAATTCTTGCTAAGAGAGCTTATGCATTGTGTTACAGAACAGAGATTTGTAGAGAATAACACTCTATTATCAAAAGGAAGCAGAAGAAAGCGTGTCCTAATGGCATCTGGAGTTGGTACAAATGTCAGTGTGGCACCTGGAGATCCACTAAGAATGGGTATGTTGTCTTGGCTGCTTTGTCATTTAGATTATTTATTCATTTAATTAAAATGGAAAAGGCCCTGAAGAGAAAGTGAAGGTAATTCCTAACAGGGTTGGGTGACCTGGATTTCCTAAGCATACCTCAGCTTTCTGTTATCAGGGAGGGAGCCTCAGAATAAGAGAGACAATTATTTTTTGATTCAGCTCTTCAAAAAATGTTTTAAAATGTAAAATTAAAATTAGGCATCGTGTAGGTGACTCACCATGAGACTGAAGCTGCATAATTTCTCTTTGAGCTTCACTCGAAAACAAAGTGAGGAAATTCAGCTGGGCTCTAGAACTGTTCTCTTATTTTTCTAAATGAATACCCCTGTTTCCATCCCTGCTTGTGCCTGTGGAGCGAAAATGCAGCGATTTCATTTAATGTGTTTAGGACTCCGTTCCAAAACAGATAGAAACTCTTTCAGTACAAACCTATTTGCACATTGTAGAGTCTGGAATGAAATCTTCATTCCATTTAAATAATTGTTCCCCCTATGCCCTTTGTTCATACAGAAGTTAAAGTTTGTAAGAACTTACTGAAAGGCAAAATGTAAAGAACTGTGGTAAGTGGTAAGTATATATCAGCTTACCCAGCTGATAACCCTCAAGGGGCAGTCAGGATTTTAGGCCATAGCTTGGACATCAGTGATTTTACGCAGAGTTGATTTTTTATTTAGGCTGCTACGGTCTTTTGCGCAGAATCACAAAATCATACATACTTATCCACAAACATTTTGAAGTTTATAGAAAAGCCTGCTAAAATACTGTTGATTTTCAGGTTGCCCAGTGCTGCCCAGCTACAGAAATACAGTTCACTGGCTTTTCGGAGGTAGCCCAATAGCAGAAGTTAAGACCTTGGAATACCGAACCCTGGCTGGGGGTCGTATCCTAGAGGTGAACACCAACTCGGGTCAATTTGCTGGACAATTCCAATGTTGGACTTCAGCTACTGCAAAACCAATGTCAGTTTGGGTAAATGTCAAGAAGGAAGGTTTGTTGAAAATTATATGACAAATTCTTAAATTTTGAAATATTTTATTTGATTTGTAAAGACTTCCCTGAAACGTAACCTGCTTTTATACATAGAAAGTAATTAATAAATACATCTTTAATTTCACATATGTGAATAGTTCCATTTAAGTCACTCGACGATGTCCGTACTCGGAGTTGGGTATGGGAGTCAATGTGCATCCAAATATCATGTGAGGGTCCTCATTTCTCACCTGTGTAGCTGAGAAAATGTTGCCTGATTCAGTGTCTTGCTGCTTAAACAGTTTTAAACCAGGCAGGTTTTCTCAGCTTCCCCTTCAACAAATCACACAAATTGCTGCCTTAATAGCCCACCAAATTGAAACAAAACTGATCTTGAGGTCATCTTTGCAAATATCTTAATTATAATCAAAATAATTTTAATATCATTGTCATATTCCAGTGTCATTACAATGATACGGTAACCGTCTTATTGTATTAACAGTCACCCTTAAACTTATCAATGTACTAGGGCACATGCACACTCGTGAGTTTCAGTGTTCAATTTTCCAGAATGTTTTGTAATGTTCTCCAATGTAATGCGCCTGCACGAAACTACATTTCTGTTATTAGGTTATAAAATGTGCAACTGAGGATTAAAGATGAATTTGACAAGGATCTTATATTAATGCATGCACCAGCAGGATAACAGGCTGTATATGCAAACATTTTAGAATGATTGTAAATATTTAAAATGCTTTAGAAACTACTTACATTGTAATTGGGCTTTAAAAATGGAGTTAGGAACTTGGATCCTACTAAGAGTCTGGCAGCAAAGTAATAAACTCCATTTGACACTTAAAAAAAAAAAATCTCTGATCAGTCGATAACCAGGGAATGAAAATTGGGTTTAGAAACAAGTATCTGTTGAAATTTCAAGTTTTTGTATGTGATTTATCAATTATCCCATCAATGCGATTTGACTTCCTGTTTACATGCAAAGGACTCAAAGTGTAAGGTCAGATCTTGCAAATCCCCTGTGCTGTGTGTCAGTGTATTCCCAGCGACTGCCAAGGGGCTATTATGATGGGTGAGAATGGTTCTGGTACGCGTGGGGTTGTGGAGTCAGTTACATTTGCAAAGCAAATAAAAAGTATATCCAGCCCTTCGTCCTGATACTGATCTCATTGAAGTTTGAATTTCTGAATGGGTCTAGCCAGGCATTGAACTGCCCGACTGCAGTCTTTAGCTTTAGCCTTTTTGTTGCCCAGTACCCTTTCCAGTTGGGCTGGTCAGTACTTTGGGGAGATCCCATTTTCTAGTCATGAGCTTTTTAACTCTGATGCTTATGTGGGTGTTTCATCACTGAAATACCCATACATTTGTGAAGACTGCAAAATCTCCTTCGGTGGTTTTTGCACAGTAGGCATATTGAGGGCACTTCTGAGTAGTATCACCCTAGTTAAACAAACAATATAGTCTCTCCATCATAGCTGCAGTCAGTAAATTTAACTATTTCTACTTTGAAAAAGGCCCTTTTGTATTATTTTAAGAAACCCAGAAGTAATACGGAAACATTGAAAAACAATAAGTTAAAGAATTCATTATGTGCTGGAAGAGTGAGCCTGTGGACACAGCTGGTAGCTATCAATTATTCTTGGTTATTACAGAAAAATCCGACTCCTGTGATCACATAAAAATCTGTCAACATTGCATAGTACTTCATCTTTTACCAAGTGTCAAAAAAAAAGAATTGCGGGGGAAGGGGCAAGTGTGGAATTGTGACTAAATATAAAGGTAGTAATTGTTAGAGGTCATCGGATTTTAATATAAAATGCCCCTTAGAACAAATTCCTTTTTCATCTTGCCAGATGCCTTGGTGGCAAATTATTTATGCATTGAATACTTTTCTATAGTTTAGTACAGGATTCTCTTAAATTCTCGAATTATGTGAAGTGTCTGGAGTAAGATGAGTTTTCTTCAGAATAAACTTTTTCTACAACAGCAGGAAACCTAGAGAGCCTGATTTACAGTTTCCTCTTTTTAATGCTCATTGTATAAAAATGTTATGAAAGTTTTTAGAGAAGTTCATCAGTTCCTACTGTGAGCAAGGTTCTGCCCTTCATGTGCACATGTGCTGATCGCATTTGCCTTACAGAGAGCTTCATGCTCATATGAAAAGGCTGAACTTGAGGGGAAGCTGAGTAGGACTAAATTCTTCTTTGGCTTATGATCCCTTTTCACAATGCTGAAATATTTGCTTTTCTGCAGAGGATGCGGTATCTCTCTAGCTTATAGAATACGCTGCCAAGTCAATTAAAATGTGACACAGTTATAAAGTATAATGCCTCTCTCACACTATTTCAATTGTATTTCTCAGATCATAAATGGGAATACGCTGAGTGGAGTACTTGCTCTGCTAGCTGTGGGAATTCAGGAACCCGCTTCAGAAGACTACAGTGTGTGAATGCAGAGAAACAGAAAGTAAATGAATCATTATGCAGAGGGCTGCAAGAGCCAGAGATAATTTACCAGTCATGTAACACAGATGACTGCCCTGCCAGGTAAACGCCTTTCTATTCTATTTCTGTGTGCTCTATGTGTATTTAAATGCACTCACAGCCTCCTGAAATTGTTTCTGTCTTCATACTCAGAGTCTGAAATGTGGGTTTTATTTCGTTGTGAACCCTAGAGCATGAGATGTGAAAATGGGCAAGCAGGTAGGGGGATGCTCGATTCACTTGAGTAAATGAGCTCTGTGCAAGTCTCCATGCTGCCACAGCAGGTATGGCTGCTACCACACTCACACCTTGAAAGCTAAGCTGGAGATCTCTCTGAGACACCGGTGTGCTAGTTTTGTGGAATCTGTGACAATGCCCCAAGAGAAAACTCATTACGTTTAGAGCAGCCAGGATACTTGCGTATGGAATCTGTTTGCCTCTTCTCCTTCCATGCCAGCAGAGCTCTGAGTAGGATGTTTACTATGGAACGCCTCATTTGTCGCTAATACCTCTAACCAGAGTGTCACGCTCCTTGCATGTCTTCCCTTGCCAATTTTCTCACTGGATTAACTGGAGTACCTTGTGATCTTTGGTCAGAAAATCTTTCTATCAGAGGCAAGTATACCACAACATCTGATTCCAAAAGCCAAAACCTTACCTCTACACTTTGTGAGTTGCACTGAGCATTCCAGCTCGACAAGGCGTTTCTCTAGGCTTTTAGCAGGAAATCCCACAAGAGTTCTCAAAACAAGTGCTTTCCGTTGCTTAAAAGAATTGGCCATCCCTGTCAGCGACATAAAAATCTGTGAGGGATGAAAAGTTACGCACACATTTTGGAGTTGTCTGTTGCTGGAAAATGTTTGGAGAGATGTGTTAAGACCTTAGCTGACATCCTGGGAGTGCATCTTGCCAGTATGTTCTAAACTCTGTGTCAAAAACAGAAAACATAGCAACAGATAAATATCAGGAGAAATTAGTTTATATTTCGTTATTGGCAGTTGAGATTTTAAATTGTGAGTGTGAACTCCAGCCAGCCCATAACAAGCAAACTTTTTGCCAGTGGAAAAATACTGAAATAGAACTAACCATTTGAAACACACAGACTCAGTTGCAGGTTTCCCTCTTAAAATGCAGCCATTCAGAGCAGATGACAGCGAGTTGGGAGGATACTAAAGGGCCCAGCGCTCCCCCGAGCAGGGTTGTGCCTTTTCAGTGGACCGCAGTGTGTGACTTAACAATCTCTAATTATCATAGTATTCACCACAAAAAAACAATCAGTTATTTAATATGGCTAAACAGACTGGGACCTAAATTCTCTTAATAAAAATGTTTTGATTTATTTCGCTTTTAATTTGGCTTTATGAATTTACCAGTGGAAGGGAATTGTGTGAATACTAACATAATTAACTCTACCTTGAATTCTACATATATGCTAACATAAAAATTGTTTTTCTTTTATGAAGTATTCCATGCTTCCCATATACGAAGTGCATCCCAGATACCCAGAAAACAGCCCTGTGTCTGGCTCCTAGTGCCGCCAACCTCTCCCCCTTCCCTGGGATTAGCGACCTGGGAGGGAAGTGCATAATGTTCAGACTTCCCTTTCAATTTCCCACTAACTAATTTCTGCATGATCTTCTTACCCCAGGGCAACTCTTTAAAATGTATCCATAGAATTACAAAGGATTAGATGTATGGTCAGTGTCATGGGCCCTTGTAATTCAAAGTGGTTTGCGTGTGTTTAATCACTTATCTTCAGCACAGCATAGAAGTACAGTTAAGCAAATATAAGAGTTTAAGCGTGTACTTAAAATGTGCTTTAAGCGTTTGCCAAATTTGGGCCTGGCTGACTTGCTGTGCATGCACTGCACCAAATGTTTGCAGAAGTACTTGAGATTTAAAATAAAGAAAAAGACAAAAGTCCAGACTGTAAAAGATTAATCTTTCTTGAGTGGATATGAACTGTTTCACTGTATGAAAATGAAATAATTGCTGAAGAGAATAGAATATTGTTCCTGTTGTCACGGTTGTGCTATGTATAAAGTCCCATTCTGTATTTCTAGCCCAGATTTATGAAAAGATCAAGTGAAATAAATTGTATTACCACCTGTTGTTTCCCCAGTATTGTTCCTAGCTGCCAAGACAGACAAAATCTTTGCAGCTTCTAATCAATAAATAACATGTTCTGCTTGGGCCATTATCTAGCAAGATCTTGATGTAATAAATTTGGATGAGTTATGACACCCTTCACCTTAGCAGTAAGTAAATCAGTACCATTCATTTTATAAGCTACGGAAAAGTACACTGTTCTTCCTTCAGAAATGTTAAATCCAGCAGGGTCTATAGGGTTTACCTAATATAACCTTTTGGGTAAGAAGCCGTATAACTTTTGTTAGCATATATTGAGCCAGAGTTATCTTAGAAGTCATCAGTTAACCAAATTTATAAGGTCTTGCCTAACAGCTGAAAAAGCTCTGATGCTACCTTTGCTCACAACTAAAGCTTGCAGTGACAGGCTTTTTTGGTTTTTATTTGCAAACAGATTGTTGCAAACTACCAGCAAGTTTGCGATGTTTTTACGGTTGCCACAAATTTACCTTTGCATCCTACAGGTGGGTAACTAGTCCGTGGTCTGCGTGCTCTGCATCTTGCGGTAACGGATTTCACTATCGACAAATAACTTGTCAACAAGTAAAAGCCAATGGCAGTGTGCTCACGCTGCTACCAGATGCTTGTGTACACAGAGATTGTCCTGTGGGAAGGAAACCATGTACGGGCCATTTGTGTACAGCGGGGACAATACAGACGCAAGGACAGGTAAGTTACAGAGTTTGTCTGGAAGCTCCTTTTGGTATAAAAGTGTATCAGTGTCATCATTCCATGGGCTGAACACCTATTCTCTTGCACAAAGAGCGAGCTATATGGCACTAGTTGTAATTACTTTTCAGACCAGTGAACTACAAATCCTGGTTGGTGTGGTTTTTTGGGGGGTTTTTTGGTTGTTNGTTAAAGACGTGAGCTGAAACCTGAGTATTAGTTTCAATATATTTTACAAGCTAATCCCTTACTATATGTTCTATGTTTTAAGCTAATATATTGCTAGTATATGTGATTAACTTGGTTGTTTCTTTCTCTTTCCCCTCTTCCTTTTCTCTCACTTTTTAGTGTCCCAGTCGCTGTGTAGGCCACCCTGTAGGTTTACAGCATCGTCACTTTATATGCCAGCTTCGTAATGGATCTTCGGTGCGAAACTCTTCTTGTGATGAAAGAAAGAGGTACACAGTCTGAAGCAGTACAAGTTAGATTCTTCAGATGATCAAAGATACAGGATTGTCAATGCAGTATAAATATGCAAATTCTTACATATCAAACACAAGGAAAGGAGGTAATGACAGTCGTCTCTGTGTATACACTGGATGAATTCAGTTGTCCAAGGAGAGTAATGGATTTGATCAGTGTCCTCTGCTGTGCTAAAGGCAAAGTTAGAGTGAGGGAATCTTGACTCCCCCAAAGAAAGCAGAAATTGTAGTGATCTGCCATAACTTTTTTTTTTGTTGCTACTGAGCTAGGTCTCTTCTAGTCTGGAGCAACCTGGACTAGTTTACTGTGCTACGAGAAGGGGGCATGGACTAATCAGTCTCCAGAAGTCCTTTCTGATATCCGTGCTATCATTCTGTAAATAAAGGTTTAGCACAAAAGTAAGCATTTAACTGCCATTTATTTGCCTCCACAGATCTCCTGTCAGAAGAAACTGTTCTTCAGAGGCATGTGATGTCTATTGGCAGACAGGCCCCTGGAGGCCTTGCAGTGTGGACTGCGGGAGTGGGTTTCAGTCCAGACGAGTGTACTGTGTACACAGAAAGAGTAACAAACCCGTGGCTGATCAGTATTGCGGATGGAGGAAGAGACCAGTGACCTGGCAACACTGCAATGTCACGTCCTGTGGCAGTATGTAAATGTTTTTTTTATATATGAGCATAGTAATAGTTTGTAGCAGTTATATTAGAAGGTGACTCACGGTTGTACACTAGTGATTCTACAACCATTTGATTGTACATCAAGGGTAAAACTATCCTCTCCAAGGAGCACTTCATAATCCTGGGGTTATTTTTCTCTGAGTAGGCCAGTTTGATATCAAAGCCTCAAAAGCACTTTTAGAAACAGGATATTTAGGAAGTTGTTTTATGCAAACTTCTCTACATGTCTGTGCCAGTTGTGACTCATAAGTCTCCGAGCAAGCTGTTAAATCCTGAAAGATGGGGTAGTTTTCTGAAACAGACAATAAGTACATGAACGCAGTGAGATCACACCTCTTATTTGTGACCTATTGCCAGAAATCTAAAGTAAAATAACTACAAAGTTACCAAGAATACGTCAGTTGTTTACAATTACCAGTTCTGCTATTTATCTTTTGTCCATTATAAAGCCTTTTAACGTTTAAATATATTTTTCAGAAGGCGAATGCAAGGATACAACTCACTACTGTACATTTGTAAAGCAACTAAAGTTATGCTTGATAGACATCTACAAACAAAGATGTTGTCAATCATGTCAAGAAGTGTAACTCTTCTATGGAAAGTTCATAATGCTGCAGCGAAGAGATGGGAAGAGGTTCATTAAATTAGCCTGCTCAAAGTACATACCTGTAAACAAGACATTAGTCATAACAGTTAAATGGAAATATGGGGCTAATGAAAAAAACAGTATTGCAGATTGATATGCTGGACAGGGTAATTTTTCTGGGAACTTTTATTATCCACTCTTTGCAATGGAACTTTTAGTGTTTTAAACATTTTTGTGTCTGGGTTAGGAAGATAATATCACAGCACATCACTTGTAAAATTTTACAGGCCATCACCTTATAATTTTATCAGGGGAAAAAGTATTATTGAAAAGCACTAGGTAGTGCTTACTGTCCTTAACTCACGAGAAAAACAAAGTCACAAAATCATCTGAAGAATTTTGGAATGGAGCAACTATTGACCCCTAGGTTTTGTTTTTATTGTTTTATCAAATTTAACACAAATTTTTTAATTTATATAAGCCATGGCTTGTAGCTGCAAAATTTTTGACATCAACTTCATTTTCATAAACAGCTTGAGCTTAAGGGTTGATCTTACGGGATGTGTTTTACTGACATTAGCTGTCAGATGGATACACAGAAGTACATTTTATTTTCTGTGCTTATATTTATGTGTACACAGTGAAAGACATTGTAGATGCTAGTACAATATTCAAAACAGTGATAGATCTGTTTCAAATAAATGAGACGTCATTTTCCATTGTTTCTATTCTGCTCCAGTCACTGAAGCGCAGTTGAAGCTCCGGCATGATTAGACTTTTCTACTGATTGTAAGTTAGATGTGAGGCTTTCTTGTCAGAGCTGTGAATGAAACACTTGTGAGTGCTGTTCTTGTGCACATCAAGTCAAATGAGGAGCCAATAGTTGGCCAGAAACAGCTGTCAGATTTTCCATCTTGAATATTTTTTTTCCCGTGTTAATGGGCAAAAATGTCCAAGAAAGAATTATTAATTATGAAGATAGACAAGTGTAAGAAATCTATTTTGAGCAGTTTTCTAGCAACACGGCTTTTCATCGTGATCATTAACCATTCGAGTCTTTTGCAAGTTGTTAAATTCTGATTATGATATTCCTAGGTAATTTATTTTCCATGTTGCAGATTATGCCTCACTAGGGCTATAAGCAAAGAGAACCTCAGAGGAAGCAGCAGACAGATTTTTTTTTCGCAGTTTCCAAACTGCCGCATACATTGGAGGCCTGAATGCTTGTACTGACTTGGATCTTGTGTTGCATTACAGAAATACATGACATGCTAATTAGCGGGTGTGCTGTAAGAGCAGTTCTGGAACCAGCATTCCTGCACAAGGGGTTTGCATCACTGAGAATTAGATTAGCACTACTGTATAGAAAATGTTTAGTGTGGACTATTGTGTCCAAGGCTGACTGCAAGGAGAGGATATTCCTGATCATTACCTTTTTAATCAGCAATGGGTCTTGATTTGTTTAAGCATTTTTTTTTTAAATTAAAAGAAAACATTTGTAAGATACTTTTGTAGATATTTATTGTCTGATTTAAAAGTGCAATATTTTGTTTTGTACAGTGTTTAATAAAGATTTTTGGACATATATTTTTTTCTTATTACCAAAATTTCTTATTCGCGTTTTTCTTTTATATTTAAAAATTTCAAATGTTAACACATAGCATTTTCTGTTGTTTTAATTTTCTCTTTGGTTAAGTATGCATGCTATACAAAAGCAGTGCTGTAAATGTTTGTTATTGCGTCTGGCATGATATTCCTTTGTAGAGTATTTTATTGCTTCTCCAGTAACTGAAGACGTCTAATATTTAGCTTTATTGAACGTAGTTTTGATATTTCTGAAATAAACTCTAGTTTGATTATTCAATACTGTGATTACCCAGAGATTGTTTATTACTGTAATTTTCATGGTAGCTATGCTTTTATTCCAAGTGTTATTTTATCAGCCTACAATGCCCATAATTCTGGGATTTTTTCAAAGTGAAGATTAGTTCTTATTTTTGACAGCTTATCAGGCAGATTCTCAGCTTTGTTGCAGTCTGCTTGCACTGCTATTAAGAGGCAACGAAGATGTAACCTGACTGAAAAAGTGGAGGAGATAATTTGCCAAAATCCAAATAAGTCAGCTCTGACTCATTGAAATCTAGAATCAGGATTCTGTAAAAAGGTGGAATAAAGTTACATTTCTTTGCTAGGCCTTCATGTACTGCACCAAGCAGAGATCATTTAGACCTAAGGGAACAGCTTTATGGTTTATATTTCATGGGTGATGGCAATAGTGATGTGGAAAAAACCTTGGTTCAAAATATCCAGTATGCATAATAGCCTTTAGAAAGAAGAGTCTCATAAATAACGTGGGCAAGAAAAGCCTTAAAAATTTTTATTAAATTAAAAATAAATGTCCAGCAATAAAACGGTGGTGTTTCAGAGTGATTGGTAAAGGTGCATGGGTTTATTTCATTTTCCTTTTGTGTCATCAATACATTTTTTCTATGCAGTCTTAAAAAAAAAAAAAAAATCTGTGCAGCAGTTCTGTGGAGCATGCTATATATAGCATAGTGCATGAAAAGACAAAAAGCACTTTTAGAACAGCAATTGAATCCATGAGTAACTTTTCTGCTTTTACATCTTGGTTTAGCATGACATCATAAAATGCTCTTTTAGCATCTGTTATTTTGAGAAATATTAGTTTTCCAGCCTGCTGTTCATCTTGTCTGCATTTCAATAATATGTTGTTTATGAAAAAGTTGACCTCAAGTATTGAATAGCGTCTGAAGGTTTGTGTTTTGCTGCTTTGTCTGGAAGCGCAATCAGTAGGGTGTGGGTCTTTCAACTGTAATGTAATAAAGGCTTCTCTCTTTCACTGTTAAACGCAGGGGGAAAGATCAAGGGCAAAATGAAAGGGAATACACCCTTTCCCCTCTAACAGTCTTGAAACACACCTGCAGAGGAACTGTTAAATGTATCTCAATATGCCTTCCACTTCCTCTCAAAGATTTTTGTACTGTGATGGTAGGTGGCAGCAAATGACTTTCCATAACTTAAGAGGAAGAAGTGACTTGAGAACTATAAAGAACAGCTGTGAAAATTACAAAAAGCATCTCAGCTCACAGACCCAGAGGAAGAGTCATTTTCAGCAGAACATGCAGGCACACGTAATTTCATGGATTTAGATTGCATTTCTCAATGAATTTTATTTCTCCCTAGAAAAGAGAGCTGGAGGACACTAGGAGCTTCTGTAAACTCATGAGGTACCAAGATCATGTGTAGGATATGGACTTGTGTTGACTTTGTTTCCTCAGTTGAGGCTAGAGAGAGAATGACCCAAGTTTCAGAAACATAAGGGTGTTTGTAGTTTTTCTTCTGTGGTACAGAAGGATGACAACGAATCGGACTTTTTCCTGTCCTGTGTTTACATCACAGCTTTACATTGCCCTTGTATTTTCCCAGTCCAAAACATGTCTTTACCAGCTGAGGACATGAATAATCTTCAGAGAGAAAAGTTTAATTGAATTGTTGTTTCATTAACAGAGTAAGTCATATTACAAAAACGCAGTACAAAGAAAAAAGTTACCTAAGAGTAACTGATGCTCTAATAATGTGCAGAGCACTCTCGTGCAACGCTTTTGTGCACTGCTAATATACTCAGTTCAGCTGTCTTCCTCACATATGACCCACTTCCTGCTTTCAGCATGTTTCCGTCGTTGATCTTAGTCCTTTTATTGGTGATTTGGTTTATGAAGTATGAGCACATAATTCTCCAATGTGTACAAGTTATGCAATACTGAAAAAAATCATACTGTTGTACTGTGATAGAACATGATAATACTGTTAATCATAGAACTGTTAATTAGGACTTGGTTAAATCATGAGCATAATAGGACTGAAATAAGTTAATCTAAATTTCCCAAAGTCAGATAAGTACACATAGAGAAAATACTTAATATCTCATACAAAAGCATAATCATTGCATGTACAATTTCTATAAAAAATTTGTTTTCTGTGTAACAAGTAATTCTTTGAAGAGCAGACAGACTGAAGCCAGGTTGTCTAGAGATTTCTGCATCTTGGCCGATGTGTCTTTAACTGAGTTTACACTAGTTTCCTTTATCTCTACATACACCTTTATAGTTTTCTGCCATTTCCCCCTTCAGACTGCCTCTGCAGTGATCTTTGACACTGATAACAGGCTGTTTAGCTCTAAAAATCAGATAGCAGGATCAAAAACTGTGGTGAGCAGACAGATGTTAGCATTTTGAGCCTCATTCTCTCCACTTCCACACCATCTACCTTAGAAACTCAAAATATCATCTGTGAAATCTCTTTGTGCAATTTGATTGAATTTGCACGCTGGGTTTAATAATTACTCTGGGAGAACAGAGGACACACAGTGTTTCAGTGTGTCCAAGGCTTTGTATCAGCTTTGTTTGCTTTGGAAGTAAGGCTGAAAAAAGCACTATCAGGGAAATTAGGAAACAGAGTCTAATGACTTGCTTTTTATGTCTGAGTTATTTCAAGTATGTGTACTGAAAAGGAGCAAGATTACTACTTGTTAATTGCTATCAGAAATCTCAGTGCGACCTTTATACTCTCCTCAGAACTGAGTGAAGGAAAAGTAATGATGACTAAAGCTAAACCCAGGTTTTAGAAATGCCCAGGTGTCATAGGGTGTTATCATATGACTTGGGCAGCAAAATGCATAGAAAAATATCGTTTTATTAGATTACTCAAAAGACAATTAGATGAAAAACTGGACTGATGAGCTAATTATTTAGATTATCATAGCATTTTTTGTTATAATATGAAAAAGTTATGATAAAAAGTTACTTGCTATTTCACAAATACAATTGTTTGATTTGCACAAAATCTGAAAGAATTAAATCTATGATACATGCTTTAGATGGAGCATAATGAAATCTGGGAAGCCAAGAAAAGTAGAATGCACAATCAAAAAAAGAATAGATGCCATGTAAGGTGCATTATTCCTACAAATATTGTCAAATCTTTACTAATCTTGTAATAAAGTGGTTTTGCTTTGATTTTCTTTGAACTATTAGTTTAAATGCTTTTAAAATCAGAATTTGTGTTATTTAATTTGCTTTAGGTATTATTTAAAGAAAAAGTAAACAAGTTGCATCCCAATTATTTTACCAGGGTGTCTGAAACACTCCATTTAAATATTATGACAGAACAGCTACTTCCTTTGGAATGGGATTACTATTTGACTTAGAAAGTTCTGGAGTAAGCTGGCGGAAGAACTTGTGGCCTTGAGAATCTGTGTTTACGTAGACATAACCTGGAGGAGATGGATAATTTGCTGGGCAGGTATCTTGTTTCTTAGGAGTATACTCTGTGCGATACATAGTTTCATCTTGAAAAGGAGCTGAATTAGGAACTATAGCATGTACAGGTTTGAAACTTCGAGCTGAAATGATCTGATGTGGTATGTAATGAGATTTGAATGTAGTTAAATCATAAAATTTTCCCATGGGTTTTGGAATTTCCTGTTGTTTCTTAATAATTTCTTGCCGACAGCTGCCCCAAGCTTTGAAGTCTTCCTTTGTAGTAGTATTCCCTTGAAAAGGGGCATTGGCTCTTCTTCCATTAGAAACCGGTCTTACAGGGACAGCAGGAGAAATCTCATGCTTAATGTAATCAAGGTGGCTCGTGGAGTTAAAATCCATGTTGCCTGCGGGTGGAACGTACTCTTTTGTTTTGTGGACCTCAGGCAAAGAGACCAGCCATGGCTGAAAACGATCCTGGAATTCAGTGACTCCATTAAAACGAGCACTGGATCCAACTTTCCCATTTTCAGGCTTGCAGCTTTTTGCAAGTTGCCCGGGTAGCCCTCTAAAATCGTTCCGGTGGGTTGTGAGATCTTCAAAGGGTTGGTTGCTTGGCTTGTACTCTTCTTTTGATCTCATGAATTTTGGTTCCAGTTGATGAGCGATATAAGAAGTGCGATGGCTAGTGGTACTATCAAAAGGCACATTTGAAAGCTTGGCTACACAAGGAGGTTTAAAACTTTTTCTAGGATTCAGTTCCCTAGGAATAAAGTCATCTTGAAATGTAGTAGAATTTCCAAACTTCTCTGTAGGTGGGTGGTATATATGCTCCACCTTACTAGGTTCCCTTCTTTGAACTTCCCATGACCTATAGTCATCTTTAAGGCAAAAACAAAACTTCACCATACAGGTGTTATTACTTAAGACCATTCCTTTAAAATTAAGCCAAATTCTTCTGGCATTAAATCTTGTAAAACAATTAAAATATATGATAATGTTATCTTTGTGTTTGTGATATGACAAAACTGTCCTCTGTTATTAGTGTGATAAAAAACAGACAAAAAGTTGTACATGATGGCCTATTTAGAATATTTCCTCAAGGAAAAAGAAAATGTTGCATGCACATATTTAGTGTGTATTGTATACAGAAAATAGCCATATACAATATATTACATTTTACTTACAAGTTTATGCAAATATACAAGACTGAAATGAACCTCATAGGACAATGGTTCATGTTCACTACTGATTGGGAGAATTCTCTCTCATAATTTCCTTATCAACATGATATCATCTTAAAGCTTGTTGGGATTTTTTTTTCTTTGCTTCTGGGTTTTTTTACTAACAGACTGTTCTGCTATAGTTACAAACCCTACTGTTTGATCCAAACTTCTTCACGGGCAGTTGAAATCAATTTGTTGTCTTGCAACCACTGAAGTAATTCAGCTTCAGTGTTTTTCCACTCCTTGATCCTTACTCCCTGTTGAACTGCTAAACCACATTTTAAATGAAGCAGTTGAATGCTTAGATGAGATGCTGTTTATGATGAGACTAGGCTAAATTATTGATTATTTGCAAGTGTATTACTTACACACAGGTTAAATAGAAATATTTAAATTTCTTATATTTCTTAATTCTAAATAATTTATAAGTAGAATATATTTGTACAAATGCATTTCTATCTAGCATAGGCCTAAGCTTAAAGAAGCTAGTGAAATATAACTCTGATTTTTATTTTTTTTTAAGACCCACATTTCCCAGGTGTTCTTTCCAACTCTTTCTGTCACTGCACTCTCTTGTTCATTTTGCACCGAGCATTTAAACTTCCTGTTTTAATAGCCGGATCTGATTCTTCTTATATTGATTAACTTTTTGATACCACTGGCGCTCATAATTCAGAATATCTTGATTTTCATCCTGGCACTGTAGTAGATCATATCTTATAATTTACTGTTACTTACTTTTAGCTGGGGCTGCAGTGCAGTATATGTAACAAATTTAATAACACATCTTATATATAAAATTTTCTACTTGTATAATGTATATCAAAGTCAATTGCCAGAATGACTTAAAAGATTTAGTGCCTTTGTGCTGACCATTGTAATAGAATAGCTTGTGTCAAACCAGATCATTACTAGGATGATATGCAAGCAATACAGTACACAAGAAAGGAATCTAAAATCTACTTCTGTAGAAAAAATATGTTACATGAGATAAAACTATCTGAAAGATACATTGGAAATTGAATTGCAACCAACTTTTGCCTGAGATAGCCTAACCATGTGTATGTTAGAATTTCTCTCCTTCTAGCCAAGAAAACCTTAGAGAAAGCTTTTTGCTTAGAACCAATAAGTGTCACCTCTAAACAACTGGAGTGCTGAACATCTTAAGGCATTATCACCTGTTTTCTATTATGTCTTACTCTCTGGCCCAACCAAAGAAATCCAGTTTCTAATATAGATAATTCAAAATGCTACCTTCACCTTGGTTATTTCTCTTTCTAAAGGCAGCATATATTATTACCTTGATAGGTTGGTATGGTATCCAATTTTCCTCCAGTAGTGTGTTTTCTCTCTAGAGGTCTTACTAACGTCACTGGTTGTATTTTATGAGCATTATAATCTTTCTGGTATGTGGTTCCCATTTCTATCTCTCCCGTCTTTGGTTTATATTCTTCTTGTACCCAAAAAGGTCGCTTCACAATATCATATGGTAAATAATCAGATCTGAATTGGGGAAAAAAGAAACACCGGTTAATTTTTTTTTTTTCTGATGGAGTCGCTTCTGTAATTTTTTCATTAGTTGGAAAAACAATGACTTATAATGTTTACTCTGAAGAAATCAATCTGATGCCATATGTTAGAGGGATAGCAAGGAAAGAAAACCATAGTACATAAATCTAGGGTTTCTGATGCATGATGTGGTTTTTATTCAAAGGTAGGTGGTGAAGCAACTTTTTCAACACTCTGAGTCTCATTCTCAGTTTAAAAATATTCTTTAAGATCTCTGAAAGGAGTCTTGAAAAAGTTGCTGCAAAGAAATGATCCAGAAAGGAGAAGCAGAGCAAAGGTCAAACTACTACAAGTGTCAGCGTTTACTAATTATATGGGGAGAATGGAATATAATCACAAACAGCATTTCACCAGTTTATATGGACACGTTACATTAAAAGGGTGTATTTTACATATGTAGGTGTTTAAACAGTATGTGCAGTACACAATCAACCTTGCAGAAGGGTGTTTGGCCTTTCTATGTATGTCCCCTTCAGTTTTTTAGAAACAAATAAAGAAGTTTCACCTGTTTCCCCTATAGCTTAAAAGAAAAACAATAATAAAAAAATGAAGGTTTATGATCCTGTCACATTATTAATAATGAGTTATGTCTGTTTCTGACTCTTTAAAATATGCTCTTTAACTTTCTAAGCCTAACATCAGAGTCTGTACACTGATAGGATAGACTTCGTGAACCCCTATACAGTTGGCTTTCTTCAAACTGCTATTAATTTAGAACTGCCTGAATAAAAGAAATCCCTGTTCCTTTTTCTTAAGGTTTCGTTTTCCCCTTAGCTCAGATTCCACACATGTATGACAGAAAGTTACCTAGTTTGCCAGCTTTTTCAGGCTCAATGAGACCTAGGTTTCCAAAAGAGGCAGAAAACAAGGACAAGAATTTTAGATGGTAGGTTAAAGGATGCTGTAAAGAATGCAAATCTTTTAATATGTGTTCTTCACTATTTCTTATGACCTTTTTGTGGTGAAAGTATTTCTACACTAAAAGCTTATCCATTTAAGTATGGTAAAAGTGTAAAGGATGCAATGATTGCATTTTGAAAATGATTGCAATCCAATATTCAGTCCTCCTTTAAATGAGAAAGTATGAGAAATTTATAGAGTAATTATAAAACACATTGCTTCAAAATGTTTACTTAAATGTTGTAATTCCTTCCATTCTCCCACGATGAACTTGGTACTCTTGTTTTGGCTTGAGGCTCCGGGGAGGAGAGATGTTGCTATACTTGGGATATTTTTCCACATACTCTGTTGTGAGGCACGGCTGTTGTCCATTATCATAAATCCTTGTGGGTTTATGAGGGCAGCGATGGCGCCTGGGTAAAACACATCAGATGAGATCATTTTGAATAGTTTAATTTAAGGGGAAAACCCATGCCGTATCTACTGGGAGTGAAAAACAAATAGGCAAGATTGAACAATGCCAGTAGCTTGTGTTTAAAACTCTTCTCTGAGTGATAAAACCACAAAATATTGTCCTGATGGCATATGTCCCAGAGCACGCTATACTAGTATGGTCATAAACAATATCAGTATGTGAGTCCTTAGCACAGAATACAAAGGATGGATAGAGTTGATCTCGGTCCCTTAAATGATGCTACCAACAAGATGCACTTCCCTCTTTTTTAATCTTGAATTATATTACTAGTCTTATTTGTAAAAATAACTAACTCTGCTTCATTTCTCCTCTCATATGCTCTTTTTTGCTGTTTTCCCTCATCATTTATCTTTTGATTCCTGCGCATCTGCTCACTCGTTTTCAGCACAACTCTTATTTAACCATTTTTTATTAAAATTTTAGTGATGTGAAATCTCATCTGCACTTCTAGTGCTCTGCAGGCCATTTCTGACATTTCAACCCTTTTTTTCAAGGACTGACTAAACACTTTATCCAAAAACTATGCTTGTTTAGAATTAATTTCTTTTTCTTAGTAGGCTTTATTTAAATTATACCTGCTTGCCTATTCTAATGACATCATTGTGCTAAAAGATAGGAGATATATCGTGACTTAATTTATTACTTGTACTTTGTTGTTTTGTGCAAATTATGCACGAAATTAAATTGCACGTTATTTTCTATATTGTTCTTAAAATGCTGTTATGTTCATTCTATTTTGCATAATTCACTTACATCTCTCTGGTAGTTTCAAGCATAGTTTTAAAATTTTTTGTGTGATGCGATTATGATTTTATCTCTCCTTTAAGTAGCTACAAAATTAAAATGTTCCTCCTACTTGTGGCTGACAACCTGCAATACTGGTTCAGATATAAGGGAAATAAGAAATAAAGCATAATTTTTTTAAATGAGTTCTGTAAAATTCTGCACATGAAAAACAAAAATAAAGAAACAAGAAGAGTAAAAGTGTACAGCTCCTACTGGGTGCTAATCAAGTTTCAGGAACCTAATTACCAAAGGAATAGTTCAAAGGTCTGCAGAGATATTTAACTAGCACTGAATATCAGGAAGGAAAAGCACAAAGCAAGGTAAAATAGAACACAGAAACAGACATAAAGGACTCCTGCTGGGAAAAGTGTAAAAAAACACTAAAAGAAGTTGTCTGGAACTGGAGATCCCTAAAGCTGGTATTAGTTTGGGCTGCCTGACTTCGCCAAGTCAGTGGTTCAATAAATGAGAAATGAAGTAGCCCTGTCTAAAGAGCCAGATCCTTTCAGAGTCCCAGCTGCTCACTCCTTTTCAGCCAAGTCAATGGACAGTCGAGTAACAATCGAGAGACCTACACAGAACATAGCAGGGAAAGGAAAAAGGAAGAAGAGGGAAAGAACAGGCAAGGTAGGAATACAAGGAGGTGTGTGTTATTTCTCAGCATGGTGCTTGCCTGCCACTACATTTTTCATGGAATTCAGTTACCACCGTAGTAATATTTTTTTCAGTAAGTATAAACAGCATATGCTGTGTCATGTATCATCTAAAAGTAACAGCTAAGCAGAAACTAAAACCATTGAATGTATGTTTTGAAAGATAGTTGAAATATAGGGTATCAAATCGTAATGTTCTTCACGTATTTTATGCATATAATTCAAAGGAGTTTTTTAAAAAAAGCAATATTAATCTACAAAAACTTCATTTTGACAGTCTACAGGTTGCCATAAGCTGGTTTGAAAGACCACTCACCAAACAAAACACCTTCTCTGTTCTGGTATCACCAGTTTTTAAAGACTTAACTCTCACTACTTTCTAAGCAATATTGTCAGCATAATCCCTGTATTGCTGAATGGTCACGCTACAAACAGAAATAGATACTAGAAAAATAATTACTAGTAGAGTGAGCTTGGAGTTCTTGGTGGATTCAACACAGAGGTGAAAGCAATCTAATATATCTCTCCAAGAACTTCCAGTGGGCCTAAAAGGCAATGTAAAATTACCTTAATATAAATATGAATTTGACTTGGAGAAGAGATCAGGGGTTTTTTGGCTAACCAGTAAATCTACTTTTGGATGTTGTCCAACTGCTAAATCAAAAGTTTTCAGTTAGGTAATAACTTTATTAAATGGATTACATAGGGCATCATAGCTCTTTAGAGAGACGATGCTAAGAATCACCAATCAGAGCAGATAAATTACAGCTCTGATAAATGAAATATTTTGCTTACAATTTGGCCAGAACTGCTTGAATCACTGATTATTTTAAACTTGTTACTTGTAATTATCTTCAACCCTAGAGGTACTGATAATTCAACTTAATTTGGTCAGAATAAGCCTTCCCCTATGGCTGACTGATGCCTGCTTTGATGGATTATTATTATTTTCCTTCTTTGAGGGAGACTAACTATCTTGCGGCTTGCATGAGGTCTGAACAGAATCTCAGCTAAATAAAATTGACAGTATATGGGCTCTCTACTGCCAAATACTGTTGCTCTGATTATATTAACAGAATGATGCTGAGTTTCACTTATTCAGGATCTGTTTTTAATACAGTGTAGGAAAATTTCAAGGGCCTTGCTAGCAAAGTATTTTCCTCTCAGAGAACTAGGCTAATAATGGCAAAAGTTTAATGTTTATCATCATAAAGAACTTATTTTAAAAACAAAAACCCCTCAAAATTACTGTTTTGTTTTGTGTGGTGTTATTTGTTTCAAACTGCCAGTGAACATGCTGTGCTCTGAAAGGCGGAAGTTACATATGGATGCTATATTTAAGAGCCATCTGCTTTCCTAGTGTTGACAGGAGACCTAGCAGTTTTTATTGGGTTTGTGTGTATTTATGTGTGGTCAGTATGAAAGCTTAAATATCTCATGTTTTACAGAAATCTTCCTCTTTCCTCTGAACTTACATTTATTCAGGAATCTGGATTGTTATGATAATGACAACAAAAGTGCAATAAAAGGTGAAAGGCTGACAGACTGAGAAGGTAAAGCAGTAGTTTATTTTTATATCTCAAAACTAAACTTCTATGCTTTTGTTTGCTGTGCTTATCTTTATGGTAGACAAATACTATTCTTCAGTTCAGAGGGTTCATCTGCCTCAGGAAATGATTCTTCCTTTGGAGGCCAGATTTAACCACCCGTATTTGCTCTTAGGCATTTCTATAGAGCCAGTGATTTCAAGCCTGAAAGTACTTGCTACCAGGGGCTAATTTTCTCTTGTATTAAGTTAGCACATTTGGAACCTACGGGAAATAAGAAACTAAAAATGTTTCTTTCTTTTATGGAGCAATCCTAAATAAGACTTAGCTCATAGTTTCTCCACATTAGAAGTATATCACTTCTAAAATAAGAAATGGATCTGGAATATCTTAGGAAGCAATACAGAATCCAGCCATTACTCTGCACAACGCAGTTTGGAGAACATTTTTGTAGTTTATTAAAAAAAACCCAAACACCTCCAACCAAACTTACATCTCTACCATAGCAGCTTGTAAATGATCAGCATAATGCCTTGGTAGCATCTTATGCTACTGCAATAGTCTTGAAAGTCTTAAACTCAAAAGGCTAGAAATTACGTCACTTATTAAAAATAGAGAAGTCCCCAGCATTGGACTTAATTTGCAAATTGATCTTTAAGCATGCTCAGCACTGTGTACAGTTACAGCTTTTTATGGAATTGCAATTATTTGTTGATTTTGAAAATGATCACCTAATAGGCACAGAAAGTCATTCAGTATAAGAAAGGATCTATTCAAAATATTCTTTAAAAAGTTGTAACAATTATTTGATTAAGAGCCCAAGACTGCAGGCAGTAAGTATGAACACCAGCACTCACAGTTCTGTCTTGCTGACTTTCCTCCCCTGTATTTGTAAATTTTTTCTGGTTGTTTTCTCTTCTGTGAACAGCTAAGAAAGATTGTTACCTTCTGTTTTATTATTTAGAGTCACAGAATACTATGTTGGAAGGGACCACAAGAATTAAACAGTAATTATGTCTCCACAAAATTTCCTGCAGATAGGTAAATAACTCCTACAAAACATTAGACCTTTTGCTTTGCCTTGCAGTCTCTTCTAAGATGTGTATGCATTGCGATATCCAGGTAACACTGCCAAGCGACCAATCTTCCCCTAAAAACAAAACCACTATAGCTACACAGAAGCAAACACAATGTGCTGCCTAAACCAATAATGGCGTAAGATTTTGTTGACTCTAAAGTTTATTTTAAACCATAAGGTTCGTGCATATTTTATTCAATTAGTCATATTATTAAACTGGGGTTTTCAATTGAGAATTTTCAGTTGAGTTGAACCCAGTTTTCTGCTGTCAGATTTTGTTATATTACCACGTTTACTCTTGAGCCTGAGCCAAATTTGATATTTCATCATGAAAACAATGTGTTCCAACTCTTCATTGATCTAGGATTTTTGAAACAAATGCATGGGGCAAACTATACCTACAGTTTTGGCCAAAAAGCAGCTTTTACACTGCCTCTCTCTCATCTCTGTCTACAGAAAATAAAAACAAAAACAAAAAAGGTGGAGAGCTAAAGAACAAATAGACAGACTTCCCATACGGAAACACGTAAGGAGTATGTTTGCCATACAAAGCTCAAAATGAAACCTGTAGTTCATGGTACACCTTTTTTTTTTTTTTTTTTAAGTAGGCAGAGAAGTAAATGAAAATCTTAACAGTACTGTACACCAAACCTCTAAGTATATACCTGCATTTGGCAAGGTTTAAATCCCTTATGATTTTGGGAAACCTGACTTGTGAATTTTTTAACTTAGAACATTGATATTGTTCCTTATAGACGCGTAATAGCAGTTTTAAACACAAAAGTTGCCTGCTGTACTCTCTTCCACCAGCCTCCCTGCACCAAAGAGGCTACAGTACAATGAACTGTGTGTCTCCATAAGGGACCATTGAACGTAAAGAAGCAGTGGGGCTTCCCTTCACAGTGGGTAGTATTATTGGATGTGATGTTAGAAATGCAGATATATTAAATCAGTTTAAAAGGCTGTACTGCTTGCACGGGTTTCTGTCAAGGCTGCTTTAGGCAGAGCTCTTTGGGGGTTCCTCTGGCACAGCCCCTCAGTGGAAGTTGGCTCCGCTTCATGGAAAAGCCTGGTCCTGAGGTTTAGCTTTGAAAGGGTGTCTCCATTCTTTTCTGTTTTAACGCATTTAAGATCTGGTTCGTTTAAGCATATTACTTCATATTTAGTGAGAAGATCCCTTTTAGAAAGAAGACAGAAACTTTCGGAATGGGACTGTTACCCAGTTTCTGCTTTCTAACTGATACAAATATTAGCCATGACCAGGCATGGGGGTCCCTGCGCGACCCGGGGCGGGTGAGGCGGGGGACGAGATGAGGGGCGGTTTTGTGAGGGTGCCATTGGGAGCGCCGGAGTGCTGAGGGGACCCGCCGCCATCTCCCCGGGGGGACGCCCTCGCGGGGACCCGAAGTGTCTCCCTCAGCGGGGCTGCTTACCCGCAGGTGCAGATCTGGCACAGACACCGCGCCGGCTCCATGCTCCCTGCGCCCGCCCGCGCCGCTCCGCTGAGGTAACTACGGAAGCGCTGCGTCGCGTGGCAACGGCGGCGTCCTCGTGGTTGCGCGGCCTCCGCCGGCTTCCGTCGGGCGTCACGCACCGGGGGCCGGGTCGGGGCGCGGACGGGCTTCCGGGTGCAGGCGGCGGAGCGCCGGGGGAGCGGAGGTGGGCGCTCGTCTCGTTGTCCCGTGAGGGGCCGTTTGGCGGCGCGGGGCCCACGNTTTCCCGCCTCAGCCCCGGCCCCGCGGGCCGCTCCGCATCGCGGCCGGGAGGCGCTGAGGGCGGGCTGCGGCCCCCGGCCCAGGCACCGGCCCCTGGGGTGGTTGTGCCTTGGCGTTTGCGCGGCCTGAGTGTAACGCGGGAGGTCGTGGCTCCGCGGGACACCTGCGGGTGCGCACAGCCGAGGGGGCTCTATCTTTGTACAGAGCGAAAAACTGACCGGCGCCCCCGCCCGCTGGTTCTGGTGAAGCATGGAGACACACCTCGTGTTTTGTAAGTTTCTGGTATCCGAGGTGTGTTGAAGTGGTGTCTGAGGAACGTGACGCGCTCCACGTGTCAGAGGTTTCCCTGATGAGTAGCCCTAGTCACAACTTCCGTGAGTAACAAAACCAAACCTGTTCCTAAAGGTGCCTCCTACATGAAATACTTCCCTCTGTTCACAGAATTAGCCAACCATGGTCCTCACAAGTGTGGAAAAGATGGTCGCCCTCCAGAAGAAAACTTCTGGAATCAGGAATATCTGTATATTAGCCCATGTGGATCATGGTAAGACACGAGCTTGTGGCTGGCAGAAACCTCATGAGAAAAGCTTGTGTGCGTGTTTGACGGAATGATGGTGAGATATTTTGGTTGCTCTTTAAAAGCAGTAGGCTTTCACAGGTTTAAACTGTCTTAAACCTAATTCTAAGAAGTAAATTTGCTAAATGCGTGTTTCTTTTGTCCTGATGCAGGTTATCTCTTGAAACTTATGAGAGCATTGCGCTATAATAATTTAGAATAGCTGAAACTGAACATTTTCCACTTTTGTGATGCTGAATGTTGGCATGAATTAAATATAAGCATTTGTGTGGTAGGCTGTTGTATTGCTATGTTTACTTAATGGAAGAAGTTTGTTATGTAGGTGGAAATAATAAATGCTTACTTTAGGACACAAATATTTTGTCTAATTGCATGATATATTGACGTTCTGACATACTGTTTGTTATTTCAACTGCTTTTTCTGGTCATGACAGGTAAGTTTGCATCCACCCTTCAAAAATAAGTTTGTGTGCAGCTAACAGGTGAAGTTGAATAATTAAATTTGTTTCTTTTTTAAAGCTAGCTTGTACTTTCATGGCATTTTAAAGCCTTTATTAATATTGATATCTCAGAACACTAGATGTCAGAATTGGTAATATTGTTGCATCTTTTTCTGTTGTCTGTATTAATTTACACTAAGTAATTTATTTTTCTTTTCAGGCAAAACTACTCTCGCTGATTGTCTAATATCTAGCAATGGAATAATCTCAAGTCGCTTGGCAGGAAAGGTAGAGTTATACTGTCATTTTGAACAAAATTCTGGTGCGTATGTGCTGGGACTATAATCAGTGGTGATTAAGGAAATTTTATTGCTATTCTTCGTAAACCTCGTCTCACAGTCATACACTTTGACAGTCGTAAAGTAACTTACGAAGATAATTTTGCCGATTTATCATCTCTTGTTATTGTTCTCAGCTGAGATATCTAGACAGTAGAGAAGATGAACAGATCCGAGGAATAACAATGAAATCTAGTGCAATTTCATTGCACTTTGTGAATGGTAAGTTGTTGATGCTGGCAAGTATAAACTTTAATATATGTATTTGTTGATTTTCTCTGTCTCTGTTGCTGTTGAGATCTTTTTGTTTGCAACTTCTACTTTTGGGTTTCTCAGTGTTAGACCGTGATTCTGCAAAGACTAAGGTATGAATTCAGCTGTTCAGCAAGATAATCCAAGTTCCATCTCAGGGTTAGGAAAACTATCTTCAATTGTATCTCTGAGTGGAGGCAATTACAATAGTTGTTTTTATCTTTTCATTTGAGATCTAAATCTTTATATTTTGATTGTAAGTCTTGAAATAATGTCACTGAAAAACAAGATCTTTCAAAAACCAAAAAATTTTTACATGATTTTGTGCAGTCTTATCTTTACTTCTATGTCCAGGTGCCTGTTA
The DNA here is from genome assembly GCA_013399365.1 of Pampusana beccarii. Taxonomy (NCBI): domain Eukaryota; kingdom Metazoa; phylum Chordata; class Aves; order Columbiformes; family Columbidae; genus Pampusana; species Pampusana beccarii. Next base: position 368,767 of record VWYH01009010.1, read on the forward strand.
TACTCTGCTATTAATTGTTCAGAGGGTTTTTTTATAGTGTAACTATGGTTTCATCTTTGTTATGACTCCGTGTTCCTCACCAGACTTATCCTCAGCTAGGATACACATGAAAAGCATAAAAACATGAAGTACATTACTAACAGGCTTGTGCAGAAAAAAGAATAACAGAAAAGCCACCATTAGTCTGTTTCAGCTACAGCTGATTATAAAGAGTAGTTGAAATCAGTGATCTTCCAGCTAAGTATTGTAAACTATGCCTAGTTTATTGTTGACTGTGAGATGACCTTACTTTTAATGGTTTGAACCTTTTATGTCTCTTGCTTTTCTGTTATATTGAAATTTAGACTCTAATACAACTTCTTAAACAGGAAAGTTGTTTGTCAGGTTTAATTATGACTGATGATAAATGCAGTGAGCTCATCAAAAGTTGACTGGAGTCTCTGCTAAGAATTTTTGTGGGAGTAGTGTTAAAAATATTGAAAACTTCTCCTGTATTGATATATTGAAGATATTTTAGTAATGTGGAGTCAAAAGTGTGTTTTAAATAAATCACAAGCTTGAAATGACGCATTTTATCGAGAACATAGGATTTCTTTTTATGATAGTCTGTCATGATTTATCTTTAAAATGCAGACAGTAATGCAGTTGATTTGTGTTTATCTAGTGATCTATTTGTAATGTTACTACAAGCTTGTTCAGGGTTAGGGTTTTTCTTTTTGTTTGGTTGGCTGGTGTGGTTTTGCTTTTAATTTTCCAAAGGTATTTGGGTATAGAAAGATGAATATTGGCATTAAGAGTGAAATTAGAACAAATTAGGCACAAGCCACTGGGTGTTATGCTGCTGACAGTCTCCTTGTTCAGCTGGAGTTTTTCTTAAGTGTAACGGTTACTGCAGATTTGATCCTTAGAAATTAATAATAGTTTAAGAAGTATGATCAGGTGGCTGAAAGAAATATTTTTGAAAACCGTTCTGAAATATTAATTTATTGTTTGATCCTAGGTGATCAGGAGTATCTGATTAATTTAATAGACTCCCCAGGGCACGTGGATTTTTCTTCAGAAGTATCTACTGCTGTCCGACTTTGTGATGGTTGCATCATAGTGGTGGATGCTGTTGAAGGAGTCTGTCCACAGGTGAAATAAAGTATATTAAATAGAGAAAGGGGGTAGAGAAGACAGGGTGAGCAAAGTCTGAAGTGTATTATGTAGAACTAAAAGATGAGCTGTCTTAAGAAGTTTTGTAAAAGTTAATAAATGACAGTGTACTTGAGGTATGAAAGAGGGCAGTTAGTTTCTTGTGCTGAAAAACTGGGCAGTGCTGGTGAGTGGGTGTAGTCATGTAGGGTTGAAACAGTATGCAATTTTTAAGGCAATGGAATATTTGTACAGAGAAGAAATAAATGTCTTAAGGGAAAAATTTAGGATCATTACATGTGCCTTTATGGTATTGAAAGTGAAAAAATATGCAAAATAACATTGACATTGCTTTTTTTTCATGGCTTTTTATAAAGAGGTGTTTTTATTGTTGTTGGTTTTTTTTGTGGGTGTCTTTGCCATGAAATTCTGCCATTCTGCAGAATTCTATAATAACTATGTACTATGGCAGTCAAATTTCTGTTTTGAATGTCAACCTGTCCTTTATTATATGTTTAATTAAATTTTAGAATGATATTGTAATTTACTTTAACATTCCATCTCTTTTGTGGTATCAGGCTTTCTGTAATGGATGTTTTTTTAACTATTTCTTTCTGAATAGACTCAAGCAGTTCTACGGCAAGCATGGCTAGAAAATATACGTCCAGTACTGGTGATTAATAAAATTGATCGCTTGATTGTGGAGCTCAAGCTCACCCCTCAGGAAGCATATTTGCACCTTAAGAATATCTTAGAACAGGTATTCATGCTGCAGTGTCATGTCCACACAGCACATTTTGTTGAGGTTTTTTTCTTCACCCTTTTCTCCGTTCTTGAATTGAGAGAGACTGTAATTTTCACTGCCTTACAGCTGGAATAAATTTCGAGCAGCAAAACCATTTTTTTCTCACTTTGTGGGATTGAGCACCGTAATATCTAGTCTAATTTTTTAACATTGAGATACATTTTATTTCTAGTTGTCTTTGAGGTTCATGTGATAGAGAAAAGAGTATTAAATGCCTACTGACAGGTTATCAGGAAGAGTCTTTATTTTTAGAAATAATACGCTGAATGTTTTGTTCTTCCTGTTAAATTGCTTAAACTTATTTGGAGGTAGACAAATAATATCTTTATACTGCTCGTGATATTGATGGATTTATGCAGGGATAAAGTTAATTAATCTTTTGAATTGTAAGTTAAGTTGCCTTCAAACTTATGGGTTTTTTTACCCTGGAGTTTACTTTTAAGCACTTATGTACCAGGTTTCCCTTTGCCCTCATTTGTTGTTTATTTGTTGGCAGTAACAAGTTCCTATTTCATCATTCCTTGTTCTGAGAAACAAGGTGTATTACACATGATACTCTGTATCTCATTCAATTCTGATGTGTCTGACTTTGACTTGAAATGTATGTGATGTTTAAGTTGCAGTGTTAGTCTCATCAAACTCCTGTTGTCTTCAAATGGGTGGGATGGGATACGCAAGTTCTGTCTTTAAAATTGCAAAATGAATCACGGGCATGCTCTCTCGTTAAAAAACCCTTTTTTTAATATTCTGGAGGGTAGGGGAATTACATTTTAATTGCAAAGGTTGTGAAAGAGTGAATGGATTTTAAGGTGTTTTTACATATCCTTCTGTAGATCAATGCAGTCACTGGAGCACTCTTTACCTCTAAAGTCTTAGAAGAAAGAGCTGAGAAAGAAACAGGAAGCGAATGTATTTCAGACACTGCACCAGGAGATCAAGTTTATGACTGGAGTGCTGGATTGGAAGATACGGATGATTCACATCTTTATTTTTCGCCAGACCATGGAAACGTGGTGTTTGCCAGTGCAATTGATGGCTGGGGTTTTGGGTAAGTCTGGGATTTACTTACTAGTGGGATTTTTTGTTTGTTTTCATTGATTACTGCAGTTAATCTTAAAGTATTTTCAGTTGCTTCATATTTTTAAGGATTTTTTTTTACATTTTTGTGTGATATGCAACTGTATATAATCAGTTCTAATATATTATTAGCACTGGACAGCTGGTGATACTACCAGCTTTGGCATCTCTGTGACAGGGACTCCTGTTTTACTTACACAGCAGCTGCTGAGCAAACTGTAGTGTCCAGCCTAGCTTGGTAAACTTAGTATTTTATTAATCACTCTCATTTGATAGGCTGTAATAGACTAGGTCAAAACCTCCTGCTCTGCAGGAGCTTTTTCACAACTAGATGAGACCTTCCAGCTACAGGGACAGTGACATTCCTAAGGAACATAAGGCAGGCAACTGGCATCAGGGCAGCAGTTCCAGCTGTCCAGTTCGATCCAGTACAATTCTGTGTCACAGCATTACTGTGATCTGCTTTTTCTGTACCAGACTTTCACTTGACCTTGAAATTATGCCTTTTGTTCTCTAGTGTTTATGCTCATCAATCTTAAACTAGTTTTTTTCTGTTCATTAAGGTACATTTCTTATCTCTTGTTACCTAATTTCTTTATGTTTCGGCAGTTGCTAAAGAACATTGCAGAGATGGTTAAGTAAATGTAAGAATTTGAGGATAGAATGATTTTAGAAATTTTTTTTATTATTATTGCATTGAGTTTGTGATCAGTTGTGTTTTTCAGTCCTGATCTTGGTAGCTAGTTTCAAAGGGTAGCAGGCTATTGTAGAGATTACACAAGTTTTGATTGCTTGCCACAAGGTGGAGTTGTTGTCTTTGTTGTGAAAATACAGCAAATGTCTTTAATATTGCAGAACCTTTAAAAAGAATTGGCTCCAGGATTTTTGTCAAAGTCAAGCTCTTAAATGAGGTTTCATGCATAGTTTATAGCCTAACATGGACATTTCTTATCACTGCAGAGGAAAGAGAAAATGAAACGGGTTATTTTAGTTTAATTGTCTGCCATGAATAGTAATAATTTATAAAAAGAAAAATCGTTGTATGTGGTGTAGAGGAAATTGAAAACAAATCTTCACATTCTGATATGTTGGGATATTCTTTAGTCTGAAAGAGTTATTTTCACAGAGGATGTGTGTCCATTTCTGAAGGCTCAAGAGTGTTTGCTGATACCTTTGGTGATCTGTACATTAATACACGTCTTAAGTCCTCCATTCCCATATGGTGCCCACAGTCACTTTTCTGTTCTATGGTGTCAGGGAAACAGTATTTTGATCTCTGTAGGTTTTAGCTTTCCTGACTTGTAACTTTTCATTGAAATTCCATGGAAAAAACGGATTATGGTAGTAAACTGCTGTTATACAGAGTATTTGGGATGCAACTGTTACAAATTTGTTCAAGTTTGGAGTCAGAATGTGAAGATTTTCTTTAGCAGATATTGAAATGATTTAGAGCTATCTGCTATTTTTGTCATGTAGGGAAAAAGAATGGGCAATTTGCAGCTTACTTTTTAGTAACTGATATTTCTGCAGAGTGGAATGTGTGATAGATGATTACTGATATATGCGAGGTTAATGTGAATTGGAGTGATAACTGGTCAAACTTTAGTCATTTCTTTGCATTTGCTATCTGCCTGCCACTTGAAATGTTTGTCAAGTGACTTGAACTTTACTTGCAGAGTTTCTATGAGGCTGCAATCTAAATATTGGTTGTAATTTAGCTTTGAACAAAGGGAAAAACTGGGCCACATATGACCTGTCCTTATTTTTGTGATTGATATATTGGTATACTAGAGAGGACTGATACACTTTCTGTTTATTATTTGCCAATATTATACTGATAAAAGATGAACTTAAAAAAACTTGCAATGGTTTCTATTGAATGTAAGACTAAAAACTGTTTGCTAAGATTCCCCAAATTTTAATGCCTTTCTGCTTTATATATTGAAACTTTTTAAAGATTATATTAATTGAACTGTCTATGTACAAGATTGTATCTCAGCCAAACCTTTTATGCATATAATTTAGGCAAGGGATGTTAATATTCTGCTGCTGGGTCTGGATCAGACTGTACATTATACCGGATACTGGTGTTTGTCAATCTGTTCACTATCCCACAAAATGTGCCTACAAATTGGACAAATAACAGGACTCCTATCTGCTAGGTTTTTTATTTGCACCTGTCCCAATTACCCATTTTTCTCTCACATCTTGAAAATGGGTTAATGTATTTGTTGAAGCCGTACACAGATTGTTGTTTTTTGATACTACTTTGTTTCTTATGATGAACTGGTGGGCCATGACTCTGATGAATTATATAATGGGGGGGGAAGGAAGATTTTCCTTAATTAGTTTCAAGAGATGACGTCTGGACTGTCAGCAGTGCAATCTGGTGAAATATGGATCAGTGAGGGATTTCCTTAGTTGGGGCAAGCCCAGACTGCTGTTACATGGTTGTGGGTTCTGTTCCTAAAGGCACTACAACTTGTCATGGCAGAAATCTGTTGATTTCTGTTCTCACTGCACATTCTCAGCAAGGAAACCATTTAATGTTCAGGACACATTCTGTAGGTTGCGAGCAGCCTGCTTTTATTATCTCATGAGGACCACTGAACAACAGAATTGGCTATATAATACAATTTTGGCATTACAGGTTTTATATTATTTTCTGCATTTTACTCATTATTAAAGCAATGATTCAAACAACAGGAAGTGCCCTAAGGAGTTAATTTAGAAAATAATTACCAGCATCTGATGGTTCAAATGTGGCTCAAAAGAATACTTGATTTTTAACTTGTACCATTCTGGTCACAAACCATAGTTAAGTGTGTTGTGGGATGTCTTTCACTGAATAAATCTGAGAGTCATCACATAAACATTTAGAAATTTTGTATTATGCTTTTGTTTTTTTTACTATGGAGATAATACACAAATATTTATTGGTTCAGCCTTGAAGCTCACTTGAAACAAAACAAAACCATACAAATGCTGCTGATATTTTTTAGCTGTTGTCCCTAAATATTTTTGCAGTTGTAAATGTTAAACAAGACAACCTAAAGTGACTGGAATTGGAAAAATGGGAGTAAAACAATGATTTGTGTGTGATATTCATATAAGCTGTCCTTTGCTTAGGCTGATAAGCACACGTAAACAACATTACACGTTTATCAAAATGCATTTTGTTTCCTTTCAGCATTGAGCATTTTGCCAAACTGTACAGCCAAAAGATTGGAATCAAGCCTGCAGTACTTCTGAAGACTTTATGGGGAGACTACTACCTAAATACAAAAGCAAAGAAGATAATGAAAGGCGATCAGGTAGGGAGGTTGTCAGAAACATTACCTGATTTTGTAAAATTTTCTTTTGGATCTTTTTATTCTATTCCTTATAATGTATTCTGAAAATTGACCTCAGTACCTTTTCACTCATCAACGGAAGTATAAAGTCACTAGAAAAGCCTTGCGCCAGCCCTTGGAGAGAGAACATTCCAAAATTGACCATTCAAAAGCTACGGGGAGGAAATCTAATTTAACAGTTGCTCTTAAATGTCTCTGTTCACAAAAGAAGGGACATTCCAGCTCAAGGATTCAGTGTAGAGCAAAACACACAAGATGAATGAAAGACTAACAATGTAGAAACCAGCATAGTGAGTCTCTGTCTTATTTGAAGAGTCCTTCAACAGCTCAGGATTTAGGATATTAAAGTTTAGCTTAGGATTTAGAAAACAATTTTTGCCTTAGTGAGATCCCATTGAATGCTATACCGAAACCCTGGCCTACACTTCTCTTGCATTAAACATTTCCACCACTAAAAGTTAAGAGGGGAGCAGGGAGTTTACCTATTTTAAATTAACAATGATTTTTTTTGCATTTTCATAGGTGAGGATTAATACTTATAAAAAGGGTGATAAACAGGCTCAAGGTAGACATGTTCTGTATTAGGCTCTTTTTCTGGACTTGAAACCCTATCCTTCACTTTTAAATTTCTTGTTTATTTTGTTTCTTATGTCTCGTAAGACAGACTGTTGTGTAGAAATCTTGTGTAGAAACATGTGACTGTGTTGATTTTCCTTGTGAGAATGGTCAGTTAAAAGTGCAATCTTCAGCCTATTGTAAAAGTGAGGAATTGCTGGTAATTAGCTGTTTATGTTCTACCAGTCAAAAGGAAAGAAACCTTTGTTCGTGCAGTTGGTGCTGGACAACATATGGAGTCTGTATGAAGCTGTTATGAAAAGGTGAGAAGATCTAGAAAGTTTTCATTGCATCTCTTTCCATGTGCTATGGTCGTTTTTGAAATAGTCAAAAAAGAAATGTTGTAGGTGCTTGTTATGTATTGCTACTGTGTTTTTTTATCTATTCATTGTTTTCCTTACAGAGACAAAGAAAAGATTGAAAAGATAGTTACCTCTTTGGGATTGAAAATTGGTGCACGGGAATCACGGCATGCAGACCCTAAAGTTCAACTTAATGCCATTTGTAGCCAGTGGTTACCAATATCTGATGCAGTCCTCTGTATCCTTAAGGAAGACATAACTTTGCTCTGTTGGCATCTCTTAGACTTCGGAGAGTGCTCACATATTTCAACGTGTGATTTGGTGTGATTTGTTCTCTTTTTTTCACGTCTGTGCCTATGCTAGCTGGACCTATTTTCTCTCTTGTAATTTTAAGTTGCATATCTACAAGTAGTCTTATATTTCTACAGACTTTGTGCTTTTCCATGCATCCTTTTTTTAGGGAAATAAGTTATGAAACTAGGGGCAGTTTAACAAAACATTTTCATTATGTAATTTTCTACACAAACTGTAGTGTTTTTCCTGAAGGATAAACCGATCTTCCTTTTATAAAATAGCGCCTTGGCTCTTATGTCCAAGAGCTTCTGTAAGTATCTGGTGTTATGTTTTAGGTGTATGCATTCTTAATCCAAGATTAGTCTTTGCTGTTTGTCTGCTGCGGAGGCAAACTTTTCATCATTTGTAACCTAATACACGTATTATTATAGGTATGCACACATTATTAATTTAAAAATACTAATTAGTTCTAAAATCTTGCCCTGTTGTGTTATTATTAGTTTCCCAGTTGCACATAGGGTGAGCCACCCCATTTAACTTTCTGTTCTGCCCCTGGACAAATGCCAGAAATTGTTGCTGACTTGACAGGGAGCTGTAGGCACTGTAACAGACAGAGCTGGATTTTAGCTATCTGTTGTTGCTGGCAGTTTGTGCTTGAGGTTGCTTTAAAGAAACAAACATTGAAAGCATTTGTCTTCCTTTTATTTGCTTTCAGAAAGGAAACATAAATATATATCCTTAGCAATGTGTTTTAGCCATGGTGTGTAATAAACTTCCCAGTCCTCTTGACATCACTGCAGAGAGAGTGGAAAAGCTGATGTGTGTTGGAGCAAGAACATTTGATTCTTTGCCACCAGAAACTCAGGAACTGAAAAGTGGTGAGTAGATGTTCTCCCATTAACATGAAGATTGTTTCTGTCTTGGTGGTTTTGTTTCTTTGTATCATAAGATGTGTAGTAATCTCTACTTAGATTTATAATTATTTTACTTGTAGTAACTTCGTTGATGTTTGTCAGTGACATAATATTATGTCTTATTTTTATGGCCATACCTTTTTCTTCAATCCCATATATTACTGGTTTTTAGACAACACAAGCTGCAGGTGATGTAAAGTCTAAGATGCTGAAGCTGGGGATTTTGGAAGGGTATGAGCATCATACCTGATTTTAGTTCGAAACAGTAGAAGTTATCATGTAATTGAGAATTTAATATTTTACCAACTTCAATATTAAAATTATTAATTTTAGACAGTAGGGGTTTGAATTTGGATTTGATTTTTACAAGTATATTGATTAACCAGGCCCAGCTTTTGATAATTTAAAATGAAAAAACATTTTCATCCTTTACTGAACATTTACAAATATTGTATTCTCCAGACAGTATTTAATACTGTATCATTATAAGGTAATTAGAAGACATTTACCTCTGTGAATGTGCCTCACATTTAGTGAACATCTTGCTAATTTTTAGAAGTAGTCCTGCACTTTGTTTGCCTAAGCACTTTACAATATACTCTTTTCATACATCAGATAAAAGGGAGAAGTGTAGGAGAAGACGATTTATTTTGTGTGTTGTTAGAAGTTTTGAATGAATTTGTGTCTCTTTTAAATATGATAATGTGTTCCAAGTCGCAGGAAGAAAGTAGTTTATGGGAATTTCCCAAGTATTGAATGAGTTCAGTGTGGATCTTTCATCCTTTGAAGAATATCCATTCTTGCAGCAAAATTGTTACAATTTCGTGAAGACTTAAGTAAGCATCTGGGCCTTTGCGGGTCTTCCTCCTTTAATTTCAAAGTACACTTTGAGGTACTGAATAAATAGCCCATTCTTAATGCTAAGCTGCTCTCTGTTTTTCATTCTAATCTAAACTAGCCTATGAACTCAGCTTTAAATATCAAACCAATATGTTTAGTTAGAGTATATGTAGTTTGTTATGAAAAATTCTATTTTTACAATTTTGCTCATTTTATTCTGTTGTGAAACAGGTTTGAAGATACAGGGAGTATTATCAAATGATAAGGCTAGAGTAATTTTCTACTTCTTAGTTTGTCTTTAGCATATTATCCATTGAAATACGAAATAAACAGTAATTCCTATAAAATTAATGGAAAGCCATAGTTTTGTCCTTACCATTGGGGAAAAAAAAAATGTGCAAATAACTTCCTTTTATGTTTGTTCAGCTTTTATGAAATGCAGTAGTGAAGGAACAGCCCCAGTTATTGTCTTTGTTTCCAAAATGTTTGCTGTTGATGCAAAGGCATTACCACACAATAAACCAAGGTAAGAAAATGTAACATTTAACTTTCTGATTTACGTTAGATACATTTAGGAAAAAAGTTATGTTGCAAGTGCAGATAAATTGTATTAGACCGGAGAAGATAATTCACTAATTCTTGAGGTGCAATAAAATCCTTCATCAGGTAGGGATTTTCTGAATGAATTTGAGAGATTATTTGTTTAATCGCAGTAGTTTTAAAAGATTAAAAAAGAACCCAAAAAACTCCCAAACAAACAAAACCCCCCAAAACCCACATTTGTTGGAGAATAGTACTTTTGTCCATATACATCATCCAATGCAGACACTGCATGCTGTTACATGATGTTTGGTTGAAAATGTGATTGAGTTGTAATGCTTTCTCAGTTCTTCAGTAAGATTGTCTTGGCATGATCATGACAGCCTGTGTTTGTACCAAGCAACACTTGCCATCATATCTGACATACTAGCTAAGTCATCATCCAGTCCATTGCAAGTGCAAAATAAAATGGGTTAATTAAAGTAGTCTAAGCCTTGCCTAACTTATTGCAGTGAACTGAAAGGCATTAATGCATTTCAAAAGATTTTATTCTCGGGGGTTTTGAAGGTTTTTTTTTTTTTTTTTTACAGCTTTTTATTGTTATTTTCTTTGAGAGGTAAATCTTCTTGATTTCATTTCCCTGACATTCCTCTTACCTTTCATCCCTCTAAGCCTCTGGAGCATTTTCAGTAGTCAACTTATGTATTAACTGGCCATTTCATGTTTTTCTGGGTTTATCACTTTTCAGTGGAGTAATATAGAAAGTATTAGTCTATTTACTATAATAAATTAGACTGCTTTTGACTGTTAAATCTTTGTGCAAAAATTGTACTATTGCTGTAGTAATATTTGAAAGCTTTACTACTATATTAGGATTTTCACACACTGCCTAGATTTACTTCATTTTTTTCTTACCACGCTTATCTATGAATCTTCCACCAAAAATCTTTCTTGCAATAAGTTTGAATTCAGGGAAAAGATGTATTGCACTTATGGCTAGACCGGACACTAGGTGGTGCAGTTTTACTTTGAGTCATGTCCTTAAATGTCTCTGGAACAAGGGGTTTTGCTCAGGTGCTGGTGTAGGACAGCAGTGCTGTTCCTGCTTTGTCTGCTTTCCTGGATAGCTACTCTAGTTATCAGAGAAGACTACACCGAGGCCATCGCTTTCTGGCTGTTCTATCACTGATAATGACCTGTTCTTTCATTTGTTGAGAGGATCGAGATGCTCGGACGTGATGAGGATGTAACATAGTGGCAAAACTGGCTTTTATGTATACCAGACACAGAAAGCCTTGGACAGATTTTCAAGATTTTAGTCGAAATTAAAAAAAAAAAAGAAAAAAAAGTTACTACGAGTTCTGTTTTGTAACTACAACTTGGGATTGTTGATAAGATTCTGACTTTCCCAAGAGTAATGGATGGATCTTATCTGTTTTCATGCTATGTCATTTGCTTTTGAGCACTCTTGTCTTATGGATAAACTCTCCTTCTCTGTTAAATTTTTTTGATGTGGTGGAGTTTTTTTTGTATGTGGTGTGTCTTTTTTTTTTTTTTTCCCCCTCTTTTTATTCTCCTTAGTCATCCCCCTTCAGGAAGGAAGCTGTTTTACTTGTGTCTATGTGTCTATCTGCCATGTGTTAAACTCCTATACTTTTAAAAGAGAGAAAAAGTTCCCCAAACAGACAAAAGAATATTTTGAAGACATTCGCCATCCATTGCGGTTCATAATATGTGTATGACCAGCTCCAATTTTTTTGTCAAATGATACATTCAATATAGAAGCTTATGTGGTATGACTTGTTGGTTGTATTTGCTCCTTAGATAAAAAAATGCGCTGCTCTCATTTTTTGTAATGCAAATACGATTGCATTTTTGCACTCTGATACATATTGTGCAACACATCTGTAATTCTGATTATCAATCAGTCTGGTTTGAAAAACCTCTAGATGTTTACTGAGTTGAATGGAGGATTGCAAGTCCAAGTAGTACAGAACTGGTCCAAAAACTCAAACAAAATTTAGATAAATTAGACTTTCAGGGGTGATATTGCAGGAGAGTGAGGACAGCACTGGAATTCTTTCTGAGAGACTCGGGGCATATTAGTGATGACTGTAGGCAATATGTTCTTTCTCTCTGTTTATTCAGTAAATTGAAAATTTTAGTGTCTTCCTTCTTAGTTTGTGTGAAAAATAATTCTTGCTGGCCTTAATATTAACGTATTCAATTAGTTACTAATTGGCTTGTATTAAAATGAAATCACATGACTCTTTTTCTGTGAGATAACCAGTCATTATCAGCACCATGTAATTTTGCCGATTAGGTAGCATCAACAGTTTTGCTTTGAAGTGACAGTTGGATTGAATTTTTTGAAATATAGTAATATAGCTAATTGTGTATTTCTTGATATTTTAGTTGGTAAGATTCTACAGGTAAGGAGTTCTTGAAGAAATCAGAAAAGGAGGTTAGTTTTAAAGAGAAAGGAAAGCTATAACCATGAAACAAAACGTGTTTAAAAAACACAGCATTGTGTAAATGTGGTTCCTAGACACGTGTTTTGAATTATATTGGCCACTGTGCCACTTACACAGGGTAGACTGGGCTTCCCAGAACTGAGTGGTGGCTGTGTGGAGTGTGTGAGATCCAGTATTTAAACCAGCGTTCCATGAGGATGCTTCATAAAAATGCCTGAACATAGAGGGGAACAAAGAATGCGTGTGCTATGTCGCTTAACAGTGGTTTCATGTTTGCTAATTCAAGAACGTTAATACATGTTATATATTCCATGTTAATTTTGAGGAGCCATAAATGTGTTCTTCTGGTGTTTGACTGCTGGACATGTCTTCTAGGTTTTTTGCATACTTTGGGAAGGGAGTATTTTTAAACGTGTTAAAGCATGTACCAAAAATCTGAGATTTTTCTCTAGACTTTTTGTGTTGCGTTTTTTGGCCAGACTTGCACTCTTCTACTTCCAGAGGGGAAAAAAAATAGCAGATCCATGCTACCACTGTCTCTTTCTTTCATTTTGTAAGGTAGTTTTGGGTGATGTTATCTTTTTGTGAATTTCTTAGAAGCTGCAGATTAACTGTGAAGTTTTTATAGTTTACCTTATATCTGCCATGTAATGTAATACTTTTAAACATAGGTTGGGAAAAGCAAAAAGCTCTTTTAAGTCCAGGGTGTACAGTAAATAATAACAAAGGTTGGATTTTCAATTAAAACAACCTCCTTTGAGACTGCTGTTTGCAACTAATATCTCCTAGAAGGTGACTTTAAAAATAAATAGATTCTATACTAAAACTGCTATGTTTTTGCTTTTAATGTTTAAATAACAAACTTTGTCAGCTGTTACAACACTAGAATACATGGGGAAGTAATTTATGGTCAGCCTACAACAGGTTGGCAGTTTATATTTGTCTTTCCTTGGAAAGTTGAAATTGACTTTTATATGGTACTAGTATGTCCCTAAGGTTTTTATCGTGTTTTCTAAAAAAATGAGGGTTGTGCAAATATGTTTTGTCTTCCAGTTTCTTCTGTCTGAACTTCTGAAATTATTTGCTAATTCCAACCAAATCAGACAGAGATATAAATTCTCTGAAAATTGGTGGTTAGGCAGAGTTGACAAAGAAATTAGGACACCTGGTAGAAGAGTGTAGTATGATCTCCTCACTTTAGATAATAAAATATGTAAAACCAAAACCAGTGGGAAATAGGGCCATATTGGCTCCTTTTGGAGCTGCTTGCTCTGTGTAATGAGGCCATGGTTATTTAGTGGTGCCTGTTATTTATTCTTTAGTAGAGCTGTGTACAGAATTAGGTGTTCATTCAGCATCTGCTGTCTCTTTCCTTTCTGCTCGTGTTTTATGTTGAACTGCAGTCTAAATCAGAATGGTTGAGTGTAGGTGTATAAATAAAAGTACAGCTTGTCATTTAGGTACAGAATATAAATGTTCAAGTTTGCTTTCCCCGAGGTTCAAAATTCTGTCTTTATCTAACCCACTGTTAAAAGAGGAATATTTAGTAATGAGCTATGATCACTTTCAAGTAGTTTTACCTGTCGCGATGTGTATTTAATACAAAATATTGAAAAAATGTAAAATGGTTATCAGGTGTTTGTTACGATGAAATCCTCTGCTAACTTTGTAGAGCTTTACGTATAAATGTCACAATGATGTGTTGCAATGTCAGCAATAGTAGGCAAACCATTTATGTTACTTCAAGTCCATCATTCTTACAATCCTGCTGAATAATGTAAATAAATGGAGTGCACTAAAGAATTCCATTTCTGCTTTTCAGTGGTAATAAAAGTAGTCCATTGGCCAAATAGCCTGATGTACTAGAGTTCTATTTCATGACTACACTTGGGAATATAAAACCTATAATACCTTTACCACTTTTCTCCAGATAGTGTGAAAAGTACTTCTTTCTCCTCAGTCAACTTGAAATCAGGATTGTTATTTTCCTCAGGTGTCACAATGAAATAGGCTTTCCCCCCATACAATTCTGCATGAAATTGTAATGATAATTATTTCTTTGTTTTGTAGTACAGCTTGTTTGCATGTTTTAAACCAACAGATTGTAGTGTACTTCATCTACTTCCTTTCTAGTATTTCCTGCTGTACTGGAAAAAGTGTAAATCCTGTGATTTTTACCCAACCTTCAGCTAAAAAGACATTACATTGTCTGATCAAAAGAAGAGAACATTTCTTACAGAGCTTTGAGCTTTATAAATTAATACCTTCTTGAAGGTAAATTTTTATGTTTGAAAGCAAAATGACTTTCAGTGACTTCAGTGTGATCTGAACCCGTTGTGTTCTGTTTGCATTGATAGTTTGTTCTAAATTGTGGTTAGTGAATTAGAAATTGATTTCGCATGAGTCATCTGAACAGCCTGTCAGATTTACAGCTTAACATATGAAGATGGCACCCAGTTATATAATTAATAGAGTCATATATGCTTTTCAAATGTTAAAACCCTTACTGTGGTTATTATGAAATAAATTTAAATGTAACTGTATACATTTGAATCCAGATAAGACCTTTGGAACTGATCTAAGAGAGGAATATGTATTAATGTATGAAATTTGAATCCCTGGACATAATTTAGTTTGTGGAATCATAAGCTTAAGAGAAAAAAGTTTGTAACAGTCTGGAAGAGTTATTCTTCAAGTTTCTTCTTCCTTTATTGCACATTTACTGTGTGAGATAAATCAAAGGTCAGTGTATCAGTCAAGGTTATTTTTCAAGGCACTGTATGACAGCTTGATATCGATATCTTAGTTTCATTCTGTATCTCAGAATGAATTGTAATTGCAATATAATACAATACAATACAATACAAAATGGTTATTAAGTATTCCCCTTTACAGGAGCCTGGTAAGATTATTGTAGGACATTTTTTTTGTAAATTCTGTATTTGGATAATTTTTAGTTGTTCATTTTGTGTATACATGATTGTTTCGGCCTAGTGCTTCCAGTTGCAATAGAAAAGATAGAAAATAATCTTAGTAGGTGTACATTAGTTTGTGAATGGAGTAGTTCCATAGACATTAAGCAGTTTAATCGAGAAATTAATGAACTTCAGAAGGATTAGGAAGACCACTGGACATACTCTGTGCAGAATTGTACAAACAAGCTGTTCTTGAGAGACCAGTCCTTTGGGATGCTGTTGTCAGAAGTCTTCGAGTGCCGGACAGTGAACACAACAGCAGCCAACGATTTATCTAGAATTTAATTCTGAAGAGCAGAGTCATTAAGAGAAATCCAGAAGGTTCTCTATAAAATACTGGGATTTAAAGATGTTAACGGAAGGTATCCACTTGGTTGCATGAAGTCAGGCATATGTCTATGAGGTCATGCAATTTAAACTACGGAGAGAAAGTATTCTCAGCCAGTTAAAAAACATTAGTCATGATGTGGAAAGATGCCTTGCAGACACTTGTTTATGGTAGTATCAATCTTTTGGAAATCAGTTGATGTTCCGACTATGATATTTCCGTTTTAAAATTCTCCGAAGGTTAAGAATCATAACACTTTCTTTAATAATCAGGCCAGTTTATGTTTGGGTTTTTGTTTTCATTATTCACTATGAATTTTTGAAATGCTTTGGAATGAAGACTCTCTAGTAGCATGGAATGGTAGAAAAGCTATCACATTCAGAGGATTGATGGCATGAAGAAGTTTAGTTTGAACTAAATGAGATCCCAGGGGAATGTGGGAATAAAGAAGTCAACAGTAGCTTGCTTACATTCCCTGAGATCTCATGCATTTAGTCAACGACGTACTGCACATTAATAGTATGTATATTATACTCTTTTCCACATTATTATTTCCATAGCATTTGTTTACCACATGGTTGAGATGAATTAGAAATAGTGAGTTACCCATCTATGTCAGCTCTGTTACTTGTGCTTGGTTCATGTGTATGGTCTCTGGACATTGTAGCCTCTCTGGAGGTAGGGAATATCTCTTTCTTTCTGCTCCAAGATTTTAATTTACTGGTTTTTGTGTGACTGCATGGTGCCATTATTTTTTTCTGCCAATGTTATGAGGCTGTAGATTGCTTCTTACGGAGTGAAAAAAGGGGAGAGAAGAAACATGGCAGGGAAGAAATGGAGAGGATCTTTCTTCTGATTTAGGCAGCATTTGTTCAAAACAGATTTCCCTTCTGATTGGTTTTGCCAACTGGGGAAATTGAATAAATCAAGGTATAATTTCAGACTGATTTTGTTGCAGATTCAGTGCCTTATGTGCATTAATCTTGTTCTGTGTTCTGCTTGAGTGTGTTACAATTCTATATAAGGATTTATTTGACAACATTATCTTTTTGTGTTTTCTAATGGTACTACCGGGAGTGACTAATTTTATAGAAATTGATGCTGACAGAAACCAGGATGGAAGTCTAGGTTGTACCTACTAGCTGAAGTCCCACCTACACTCAATCTGCTTCTTATCAAATTGAGAATATAATTACGTATGCTTATATGTATTGCAACTTACATGAGTGCATTCAGAATTTTAAGGTACATTTAACATTTGTGATTGGGGTTATTTAACATCTAAATATACCGATACGTTTAAAAATACCATGTAAAGGGAAAAAAGCAAACAAACTTTTTTCTTTCACTCTCACGATTATTTACACAAATGGAAAGTGGTTTTGGACAATAAAATGTGTTGGAATGCATACGTATGTCTCATGTGTATACTATGCCATCATATATAGACTGCATTTATGACACCCGTGGCTGTCTCATCTGTACTTTCCCTATCAATCTCTCCCCTCTGGGAATTTTTCAGACATTCCAAACCCTTAAATAGCTTTGAACAGCTGCCTTCAGGGGAAAAAAAAAATCATCGTAAAAAAGTTTTCTTCTTCTACCATCTGCTTTGCATTTTGTATTGTTAAGCCTCACTCTCTTTTGCAACAAAATAAACAAACCAAACAGAAATACCACACTATCCCAAATTTCAGAGATACATATTCGTAATTCTGTCACAATTATTGTTTAAGAGATGGTTTTTTTTACAGGAAAAAAGTTGCTGAGAGGTTTATGGTGGCAATTTTGTCTTTCTTTTGCTTTTTCTATGACATGTGATGTGTCTGTCCCAGGTTCTGAGTTCTGAAAGTCTGTGCTTCAAATTCTGACATTTTATCCCGAGGGACTCTCCTAAGTAATTTTTAGAGAGATTCCTAATTTATGTATGGTTTTATTACTCTTTTGAGTTGAATGTTTGGATTAAAGGCAAGCATGATAACTGTGTTCAAAGTGATTTCCTCAAGTTCTAAGAATAATTTTGATAAAATGAAGGGTCTCATTAAGCAGTTTCTAAATTAAGTCTCTTGCAGAATCTTAATTATTGTGATTTGATTTATTTAAAAAAATGACATTTCCAAATACTAATGTTTTAAAATGCAATGTAGGCCTTTAACTCAAGAAGAAATAGCTCATCGTCGTGAACTTGCGAAACGAAGGCATGCAGAAAAATTGGCAGCAAATCAAGGAAAGGAGATGTCAGAAAAGCCCCCAGGTGAAAATTCATCTGAAGTAACTGCAAACACTGGTGATACGAAAGGTATGTTATGCTCTGCTATCTATTTTTCTCATAGAACTTTCAATAGTAGTTTCTAGGTCTTGTGGAGGGTCTGTGTACCTTACAAAGAATCATCTACATGCCAGTCCAAACAGTTCCATAGATGGAAAAAACCAACCAAACAAAAATCAAACCCAAAGAAAACCCAGAAAACAAACAACAAAAAACCAACCCAAACCCAACCCAACTAACCAACCAACCAAAACAATAACGACAACAACAAAATAACCAAAATAACCAAAAAAACCCACAACCCTCCTAAACAGCCTAATAATAAATTGCTAGAAAAGCAGTGTATAGCAGTGTAACAGGACTGGATTATGAGTTATAACGGAGCATTCTTTCAGTCTTTTAGTGCATCGCAAGGTGTGATAGGATAATATGTAATTGACTATTTTTTTCCTTTGGGTGATAAGGCAGAAACCGCTTTTATACTTCATATATTTTTCTGACTTTGATTAGGTGAAGAGCAGCAGCTCACTGGTCAAGTAGAAAACACGACCTCAAAGGCGGCGAAACAGGAGGCAGACAACAAGGAGTCTTTCATTGCTTTTGCAAGAGTGTTCAGTGGCGTGGTGCAAAGAGGGCAAAAGATCTTTGTTTTAGGACCAAAATATGATCCTGCTGAGTCTTTGCAAAAGGTAAGAGGTGACAGTGAAATGTTACCGAAACTTGGGACTCTGTTCTAACACTGGTGACTTAACTTTTTACATGCTGCTCACTCCAAAAATTAAAAAAAAAAAAAAAAAAAATAAAAAATTTCAAAAATTATCAAAGTAATTTAGGTAATTGTGCTAATGGCTGGTTGTATCCATAAACTCATTATAAACCTTAACATTTCCAGTGTTGCTTTAGTGAACAATGAATCCAGTATGTGCATACTTTGATTCAAAGAAAAAAAACAATGCTTTTGGGAAAAAAAATGGTGTTAAATGTTTTGAGATTGTGATCATAGAGGTTCATTACTTATGAATTTACTTTAAAGCATTTGTTTTATCAGTGACAGTGAAAAGTAGGCGTAGTATGCATTTAAAAATTGGCAAAGAAAGCATTATTTTTAAGTTTTCTTGGTAACACTTACTCATTTGCCACGAGACTGGATTTTTGGAAGGGGAAAAATATTTTCAACTGTATGTTGGTTTTTAATATTTTACTTCTGAAATGAAAATATTAGAGAATGTTTTTCTTAGCTTTGGAATGCAAATAGATTTTGAGGAAGAAGTTTATATCGGTAAGAAATGACAAATATGTAACACTGGTTGTTTGTGTAGCTGTCATCCCAGTGTTCTGCTACAGATGATCTGCCATTAGTACCTCATATGACTTGCTGTACATTGGAGAATCTCTACTTGCTTATGGGAAGAGAACTTGAAGATCTTGAAGAAGTACCTGCAGGAAATGTTCTAGGTAAGTTGTAACTAGGAGTTAATTTCCTAGAACTTGAATCCTTAGATAATCCACAATATGCTTAAATTGTTTTGATGCGATTTAATAAGAAGAAAACATAAATAAATCTATGAATGTTTTTAGGTGTGTTATCTGTGCAAAAAATGGAGGCACTCTGATTAAACGGTTATTTCTGTGAACTTTGAATTGTGAGAAGGGAAAAGATGCATGAATAGGAGGAAACTAGGGATTACACTATCCTAATTCACTGTTATCCTCAGGTTGGAGTATAGCCAGGTAAGTATTGCTGTCAAGAATGCCAAAGACAGCAGTAAGGTCTCATATTTTATAAATTGCAAGGATTATTTATAATATTTTTCCAACAGTGGAAATTCCGTAATATGACTTCTCTAGTGATGTGAATAATCATAGTTTTATTTATACGTCTGCTGGAACTATAGTGGTAAAAAACTTACTACGGCTGTGGCAAATTTTGAACTTTCTCCATTGACAAGATTGTAAGTCACCCTAATGGTTGAGTCTTGCTCTTTAGTGCCAGATTCTGAGCTGCTTTGCCGTAGGGTATGAATAGCATTCTCTGCTGGTTTTGTCCTTCATTTGTCTTTTTTAATATCAAAACTAGTGTTTAGAATTTAGAAATTGTGAACTTTAGAAGTTATTTAGTTCTTTTTTTTTCATTTTGTGAATGAAAATATACAAACTACAGCAAAGTAAGAGATTTCGTTTTCGTGTCTATTGTCTGATTTTTAGAAATTTATAGTAAATATATAGTAAATTAAAAATAGGTGTACTCCATTTGTTAATCTAGGCACTTAACCATGCTGATCGCTTTTAGCGTGGGCCTGGTGTTCAGAACATAAGCAGCTGGTGAATTAGTTTTATTTGGATGCTTAATATTTTAAAATTCTGAATTACACCTTACTCCAATTTGATGCTCAAGTTGACTATTTTCAATATCAAAATGTATTAAGAATATGGTCTGTTTACTTCAAAAAATGCTTAAGTGTTTGGAAAGAAACTACTACCCCAAACCGCTCTGCAATAGAAGTGAAAGGATATCATCTTTGTACCTGCCAAATAAGAAATACTCTGGAGCTGTCTCCTGCAGAGAAAAATACACTGAGAGAATTATATTATGTCTTTAATGTTAAGAGTTGGACCAAATTTGAAGAAATGTTTTTGTAACCAATTACTTCTACCAAAAATGCGTGAGTAGTCTCTACTGCTGAAGGCTACTCTTCAGTTCGGTCTAGCTTTTCCATACAGAAAAGCATGTTAGCTGACTAGTATGAGAGTTCTAAATGGTGACACAAAATTTGTCATGTTTAGAAGACTTAGATTTAGAATTTTAAGGTCAGAATTAACAGTCAGAGCTGTTGGTATTTCATATCTTTTGACCAGATCATTGTCTAGTCTCTTTATATATTGACAAAGCAGGTTTTCATTTTTACGTAGAATACAAGCTCAAGTGTATACATATATATATATATATATAAAATTTTTGCTCATTTTAAAATCTGATGTCATTTAAAATAATTTTTAAAACTAAAATCCCCAGATGACTTCTTGTTCATTTATTTCTCCCATTTCCTTGTAAAGCAGCATTGTTAATTTACATAAATTCAATAAACGCCTTTACTGATTTGATTATGATTTACCACACTCAGGAGAAAATGCAGTACATTTATATGAAAGGAATCTGTAACAATGGTGATGCAAGACTTTTATTCTGGTTAGTAACAGTGATTTCTGTTTAAAAGGCCATTTATCTTCCAGCTTTAAAGCCAACAGCAGTGATTTCTCTCCAGCCATATAAGGAAATTGCTTGTAGATTATCTAGTAAATTAAGGAAGCTTTTTTGAAAGCTCTGTAGTTTTACTCTGTATAATTAAATTATTGCTATAAGCAATGCACAGTTAATCATGACTGCCAATTTCCACTTAAAAACATGTGGTATAGGGTTCTTTCAGGAGTTTTTTTTCTCTTCTTCAGGGTTTGGGATTTTTTTTGCTATTGTTTATAGTTTGTTTCTTATGAGGAAGAATCCTCTTGGTCCTAATGAGCAGCCTCTTTATTCTTTATACTGGTTTATGCAAAGTTTTAATGGTCAGAGACACGACTTGATGCATAGGCTGTTTTACTGAAGATGAAAATATTTCACCCCTAATTCCTAATGTTCAATTAATATTTCCTTAAAATACCAATCTCCTTATAATTGCTAAAAATGTGAGAGTTTTGTAGCAAGATATTGTACGAGTACAAGGTAATGAAGCATGATGTATTTCAACTACAAAGTTGCCAGACAAACAGAATTCAAGAACATCCAGCTGAAAAGCAACACTGTGTCCGTGTCTGATATGCAGAGCCATTCTGGCAAGCTTTGGAAAGTTATTTTCTGGTATTATTCTTGAGTTCCTGGAAGTTAGGAGAGACAGACTGATTTGCATTAGTTAATTTGTGTTGCAAGTTTGCAGCTCAAATGTTTTGTGAAAAGTATTTGTCAAAAAGCTTGAAGCAGTATGTCATTTTCAAGTAATGGCAAACACGAAATACTTTCTGCTTCAACACAGCTGTTTCTAAGTCACAATTTCTTTTATTTACAACCTCTGAGACTACCGTACATTTTTTGTAGTCCTTGAATAGGAGGTGAAGAATGATTTAAAACAGATGCAAAAGTTCTTGGGGAGCAAGGATAATAAAATCTTTGTAATAAATCTTTTAAAAATGATCTGTCAGAATATCCTGTGAAAAGTCTGGAACTGTTGTCTCTGATAAAAAAAAAATTGTTTGTATTATAGAGTTTGTAATTTAGCAGCGCTGTTGATTTCTCCGCCCTGACAACCAAAAAGGGGCATGTGAACAAAATGCCTTCTGAGGAGAGAGTACTGTCTTATTTTTCACCTTTTTATCCCTGCACTTCTGTTAGAGGTCCTGTGCCAGCAGACAGATTATACTTGTTGACTGATACTACTGGGTTCTACCATGTACTGAACAGACACCTTGCAGGAGGCGCATCTGGTTACAGGAGCAGCAGATAAGATTATACTAGATTAGGTATGTGCCCTTGGGTGCCCAATGGCACTTATATGTAGTTGAAACTGATGAATGGAAAACATGATTGTTCATGGAATCAGCCATGAAAAGCATCTTGAGGTTTAGTTTGGGAAAATGTTGGCGTATTGATCCAAAAATGAATTGCGTCTTGATGCACTGTTTCAGGAATGGCTTGTTTTTCTGTATCGTGTCACAGGCCTTTTGCATGGTATGTACTTGGTGGTCATCAGGGCAGACAGGCCGGGGAGTGCGAGCCTTGTCTCGCACAGGGCCCATCTCCTTGTCCTTATTGCAGTGCTGGCTGCCCCTCTATCGCCTTGTCCTGGCTCAAGGGCCATATGAACTTCTGTACCAGCTTCACTTGTCTTGCAGATGGGCTGATGCCTCAATATCTTAACAGAAACAGTGTTAACTGTTTTGTAAATTCTAACTAGATATATCAAAATCATGCTTAAATTCCAAATGCAGAAGTCCTCTATGCTTGCAAACATGAAATGTGCCAGTTATGTATGTCACCTAAATCTGTATCTCAGAATCAGTTGCGATCTTTTGATTCTAAGACATCTCTGGCATGTTCTGTGCTCCTCTTTTCAAAAGTGCCTGACTATCCATTGGAAAGAAAATGTTGTATCCTAGACCTTGGACAGAAGTCTGTGTGCTGTTTCGAAAATACCTTCCTTCTGTGTCTTTAAGAAGGGAAACAGTACTTGAATATTAAATTCAAAGGCTGCTTGGCTGATGTTAAAAGTCCACAAAGGAGATTATCACAGCCAAATTTTAAATCATTTTGGTTTTGTTTCTATCTTAAGAATATTTTGTCTAAATCAAGACTATCTCTATCACACTGGTAAGTGTTTTGAAGCATTAATAAGTCTGTGTTCTGGGAAATGCCAGAGGAAGTGGGGTTGGTTGATTTGCTTGTTCCCATGCCAGAATCTCTCTTTGATTTGTTCATTTATCTATTTATTTGAACCAGGCAAAGTAAAAGCATGATTTTGTAACTCTTGTTCTGATATTTTTGTAGTTGAAGTTGATAAAATAATTTAGTGAGTGATCCCCAAAGTGACAAAGGAAAAATTAAAAAGCAATATGTGAGGAAAAGTAATTGGGGCTCATAAGTTAAGTTTGAGGCAAGTGCCTGCCCTCTAGATGCACATAATAGCTTCCTTTCCCTCCCCTCTTTTTGTTATTTTATTGTTGCTGTCCTGTTATTGAAGGCAAAATGCCTTTTTTGTTCTGTGCAAAAATGGGGGGTTTTGGTAGCAAAAACAGTTGTTGGAGGTAGTGTAAAAATGTATTTTAAATAGGCAAAAAGAAGTAGTGATTTTTTTTTCTGATAGTAACATGCACAGATTAAAGGCCTGGGATTCCTAGGCTGGGGATTGATTCTGATTTTTAAGTGTTTTAAGGAAACACTGATGTAAAGACCAAGGAACTTGTTTCTGAGCATACTGGTCTGGGTACTTGTGTAAGTACAAGCATGTTTTGGTGCTTGTATAAGTGAATAATGTTGTGGGGCTTTTTTAAACTTGGCTCAGTGTCATGTTTTTCTGAATAAATAATTGAAGGATCATGAACTGATTTTTGAACATTTTTGTTCATTGGATAAAATTTATCTCAAGGCAGGTTGCTCATGCACACAGACACAATTTCAGAGTAACACATATCTTAAAATTGACACATGTATGGCTTTGCATCCACAAGTACCACAACAATAGTCTTGTGTTTGCTAGCATACAAAAACTAGATTTTTCTTAGAGTTGCCTGTGTGACTGTTTAAGTGTTTTTTGGTTTTTATTGAATAATGTTTAAAGCTTTTCCCTTACTGCCAGGTTTGTAAGGGAAATAGTGTAGTGCTCATAGGAGGCTAGATGATTTCCTGAACGTTTTCAAATGCAGTTAGCTATGTGAATATCAGACGTTTTACCAAATTTAGAGCATTTGTTTCTTTAACTTACCAAATGATGTTGTTAAAAGCAGGAATCTAGAGGTCCCTCGTGTTGCCAGCTCACTATGAACTGACTTTACATGACAGACTGCTGTGTACCCTGGCTTTTCTGTTTCTAAAATGCTTTTAATAATTTATAAAGCACTTATAGGATTCTTGCCATGTAGACAACATGACATGGGAACTGTAGGTGATGTTGGATTCATGCTTGTGGATGTTTCGGTACCTTTCTGAAGGTAGGTTCCATACAGCTGCGGTTAGCGTGAAGAGCTGGTACAGACTAGCACAGCTAACCTTGTTACAAGGTGTCTAACAAGCATTTTATTCCTTTAGGCCTTCATCGAACAATTTAGAAGCTTTTAATAAGCAGCCTCTGTTAAGAGCAAAGAGCAGCTGCAAGCAGCGATGCCATTTTAAAGGCCCAGAATGGCTTTCTAGGACTGGTGCCAACCAGCAAGCGTTACCACCTTCTGTGAAAGCCCTAGGAACAGCCCTGCTGTTGCACCAGCCTTTTATTTCTGTGCAAACATTTGGTGGGCTAATTTCACTCGCTGAATCAGTACTGTGATTATTAAAAAAAAAAATAAAAAATAAAATAGCCAGCTTGAAGTGATTCCAGCTGGATGGGCTGTTTCATCCCAGCACAGTGATCAGTGAACACTGGAGGGCAGTCTTTCTCAAGAATGTTACTGAAATGAGCCTAAAATAGTGAATGAAACAAAGAAAACTCAAACCTTTGTCTTCGGTTTTGGAATACTTACAGTTTTTATGACTAACTGCCATCTTACAACTCCAATAAAATAACCTTGCATTTTTAACGAGTTTATAGTAATCTGGTATTATTCAGGAAATGGTATGTAGTTCAGTGGATTTTGTTATTGAATTACATTTTATCTCTGTGAACTGTTGAGTTTACTTGACATCATTGTATCTGTGTTAATTCCCTACATAATCAATACTTCATGAGTAGTTAAATTGTTGAAAAAAAAATGTTCAGGTTATTTCTTTGAGTTAAAGACATGATGCTTAACCTGTTTGGCCTTTTTCAGCACTGGAAGCTGAAACCGTTTTCTTAACTCTATTTTTGCTGTGGTGGACTTCGTCCCTTTGCAATTACTGCTCTTTGCTGTGTGTAGTTCCAACAAACAGATTGAGTAATTTGTGTTGCTTATTGGGCAATGTATCATAACATGGTGTGCATCTAAGGAACCAGGATCGAATGAAATTACAAGTGTATTTTGCTGATCATTTGATAAGTTTCATTCACCCTGTTTGCCTTACCATTCTGGCTGTTTTATTTGTGATTATTTCAGGGGATTTGACTTGACTATTGCAAAAGAATAAGTGATTAATTGCCTTGCTTTCAAATCAATATCAACATATCGCTCAATAAGAAAAAAAGGTGACATGTCTTAGATCAGAAGTACAGCACTGACATGTGTCTTTATTGACACAGCTAAGGCTTTCTGGGGAAGAATACTTTGGTTAATAGTTTCCTTATAAAGCCTTTTTTAGGTTGGGTGTTGTATTTTTTTAATTTGTATTGAAGATTTTTAAATTGCTTTTTGAGTAGCTCTATTTTTTCTGTTTTTCTAACTGTAGCTTCTTAGCACTATAAAAGGAAATCATAAGTGTAGTAATTCTTTCTGAAGAAAATCACTTCTGAGTTCTCTAGTGCTTCTGGAATGTTCTCTGCTCCAATTTTCAGGGGTTTATTATGAGATCTTAAAAATGTGTTTCATCTTGCCACTGGAATACAAGGGTTTTTTAATCATGTTTAAAAATTGAGCTGTATGAGATTATTTAAGCTAAAGTCATAATACATTCATCTAGCCAAAAATGCCTTTAAGTTAGCTCTTGACCGCTGCTGGGTTATAATGTTAGGAAACTCAAATAGCTAAGTTTTTGAGGAAAGGAGAGAATGCGGTGAAACATTCTATATCAGCTTTAAAGCACCTTTTAGTTATTATAATCTGTAAATTCTGAGTTTTCATATAAGCAAAAATTAGATTTCTAAATAATCTTCTGAATGTAAGGCAAGCACTCTTGATTCTTTGGGGTATGTATGCAGACCCATACTGCTGGTGCTTAAGATTCCCCAAATAGTAGCAGAAGGAAGCCTGTCCAAACTTGTTGGTGTCCGTTGTTGCTCCTTATATGCCTGTGGGCAGCGGTGGGACTAACAGGAATCAAGACAATTTCATACCTTTGCTGCTTGAAGAAACTCACAGCACAACAGCAGGCACCTGCTCTGCAGTAACTTAATAGAAAAGATTTAAAATCGACTGGAAGGAGGGTTTGAGGTGCAGGCAGTCATCCCTGTGTTTGCTTCAGAAATAAGTGATTTTTGGCCTTGGGACTTCAAATTTATTAAATGCCTATTATTACCCTAATATACATTGATCAGAATTCAGGGCCAGTGTTAAAGGAGACTGGTTCCTTTTCCTGGTGTAAGGGTTGTGGGTTTAGGTCCCAGATACCAGGTGTCTCATCTCCAAAATGTCCAGATCTTCTGTGTCAGTTCTTGGTTGGGTGTGATTTTTCAAGTCTCTTTAAAGTACAGAGGGTAGGGATTTTGCCCAGTATTTCACAGTTACTTTCTTTAGTTAGCTTCAATATGTTATTTTTACTTTCTCCCTCTGTGAAACAAAATATGTCCACGTGTAAATAAAGGCAGAACAGTTATCTACAGGAACAGCCATATTTCTTACTTGGCTGATAAACCTCTTGTTTTTTCCAATACTGTAAATGAACTAGGGTGTTAAAGTAGTTAGTATCACCTGTGTAAAATAGTAATTGAAGTGTTCAAGTGAAGTTTTGAGATGATTGGCTGAGCTCACATTCGTAATGTTGCATTTGGGATTTTTTCCAGCACACTGAGATATATCACTGATGATTTTTGGGAAATTACCTCACATTTTCATTTGAAGAGCCTGAAAACTATACCCTCCCTCAGTCTATTTGTAAAAATTACATGGAGCGCGAGTTTGTGTTTGATGTGTTGTATTTTTTAAACCAGTATCATCTTTCATGTCAGTGTTGTTTAATAGGTGGCAGTTTGTAGTACAGCCGTGTGCTCTCTCCTTTCTTGTGATGTGGTTTTAAGGGAAACCATCTAACTTCTCTTCATTGGTTGAAAAATCTTGAAAGAGACTTAACTAAAGATCCATAACTAAATGAGAATCTATGATAGATGAACCAAAGTGACTTTTGTACAGTTTTGTACTGTCAGAATTCCGTTTCTAAGAATATCCTGCCTGTTAGTGCCGCTGTGAAATATTGCACAAAGTGGGAAAGAAACATCAGTTCAGGGATGAATGCGGACACCAGGGCACTGACTGCGAGATCCAGCCATCATGCTTCATTTGAGAAGTTAGTGTTTAAGGTTCAGTTTTCCGTAGAGGTGTAGATTACCTGATTTACCGAGGATCTGTATTTAGACTATATAACTGAACCTTTTATCCCTCTGTACAAAGTGGTATTAGGCTTGTTTTCCTACTTCTGAATTAAACATGCTGGATTACTCTCTTTGCAAAGTAGTGTGCTAGAAACCTCAAACTTTCAGGAAGCTATTTTACCGGAGCATTTCCTTTGTTTAATGTGCCCATGGGTTTTCTAAAATTTGAACTGAGAACACACAGCATCATTTCAGGAATAGTACAAAATAATTGCTGAAGCACAAATGAGTTTGAAAATCTATGTGTTGCTACATGTAAGTTAATGTATAGCAATTCAGACATGTTGAAGTCTCCTTAAATCAAACCTGGTTCAGAATATGTGCAATTACCAATATGGAGAAGAAGTTTTATTCTTAAAGGATTTTAAATTTTGCAATGGAAAATACATCTCTCATGTTACTGCGATGGTGTGCTTGAATCAGATAATGACATGTTTGGAAAGAAGTGTGTGCTGTTCATCAGCTGGCTATTCCTTTAGCTGTTCTGATCAGAAAGTTCTATTTCTGTCCAATGAATTAAGCTTTTCAGCTTCGTAGCAAATGTAGTCAATTCATATACTAAAAGGTAGTTGTAAAATGTAGGTACTTGTAATAGTACACTTCAAGGCAGATAACTAAACAAAAATATAACTGGAATACTGTCTCACAGGTATCATTTAGGCTAGACTTTTTTTTACTTCAGTGGGGAATTGCAAAGACATTGAAGGGTGTGAAAACTTAAATCATGACCTTATCAGTTTGGATAATCTTTACTTTCAGTATCTTAGAGATATATTTTAGATGTTTGTATCTCTTCATTCTTAACATAGCTTCTCTCTTGCCAGGCCTCCTCATATACTGTGCTGCTTCTTTAACCTTTTGCAGTCTCAATAAAAAAAATGTGCTTTTCCCAACACATCCTTAGATAACACAAACTATTTGGTATTAAGGATACATTATATTTTCACTTTGGATGTTTGTCAGTCCTGAAATACAGTGTGCGGAACTTGGAGGGGAGGAAGACATGTGGATATAGAAGTTAGTCTCAAAATGTTATCCTCTCTGTGCCCTGTAGAAGGAAGTAAATGAGTGGTGAATAAAAGCATAGTTTTTGCTAGTTAAATCTAGTTTGTCACTATTTTTGCAAAGTTCTCCACTCTGAGTAATTTCTCTGAAATCTTACCTTCTTCAGCTCTAATACATCAGGAAGTTGTTCTTTGTGTATGTGATTTTTTGCAACAACAGATTTAAAGTTTTCTTGAATTTGTAATGTTCTCCATTTCTGTAGAATCTCTTTTTGAAGGTTATGCAAAAGTTAAACTCCTTTACATTCATTTGATTGAATAAGGCTTTTCAACATCTTTAAACGAATACCCTGTGAAGAAAACAATTCTGAAGAAAAAAAAAAAGGTGGTTTTCTTTGTTTTTCACTGAGTTCCAGTTTCTTGTGATATATGTACAACTGTCTGATAAGGGTTATATTTTAAGTTGAGTATCAAATGATCTCAATATTCAGATCATCTGAATGATGATGATGATGTGATTCTTTGACAACTAAGGGTAGTTAGAGAGTTGTCATGTAATTTTCCATATGTTTCCTTGCTAGAAATGTAAATAGGAACAAGGTAACCTGTTTTATCCCTTGAACTGTTTTCTGATTCCCATTTAATGTGAAGCCAGAGGGCACTGTTTTTCGTACAATACAAAAATGTGTAATTTTGGGGAAAGGTCTCTCATGGATTCCCAGCACTGTCAATGTAGTGAAAACTTTGGATTATGGTTTTTAATGTGCACTTCTTCACGCAGAAAATCTACAAATGTTTTGACTCTAAATGAAATTAATCTCACTGGGTATTCTGAAAGCCAAAAATCTGCACACAGTGTGGTGCCTACTTATTAGCTCCACTTGGAAATAACGATGTACCGGTTTCAGAGGCAGTGTTAAGTAAAGCCACTGTCATGAAAACATCTTGTTTAGCTTCCATTTTTTCTTTGATAATTCCTTTGTCCTGAGAAAAGCTGCTGTTTCATATGAAAAGAGATGGGAAGACTCTCCTCTCTGTTTCTCTAATTTTAATGGCTACGCTAATTGCCTTCTGCACAGAGTAATAGCCAGGCTGTAGAAATTAGGCTGGACCTCCCTCAGCTGTCTTTGGAGTATTAATGGGCTCTGAAAACTACCCTGTTTCCCCCAAGCTCCCCACCTGAAATCTTAGTGTTTACCTCATGTTTTCTCTTCAGATTCCACCTTTCCCTCTATCTGTTACTTTACCTTATCTTTTTATTTCGATTACATTAGTTATCCCATGTCAATAAAGTAAGACTATATGAGAGCATTTTAGTTAACCACAACCTGAGCAAATGCAAAACCTCTTCTCCTAACTGGCATTGTTTATGCAATAGAAACCACCAGTCCATGAGGGCAATTGATTTGAATGCATTTTAAATTCCTGCTGCAGCACTTCCTACTCTTAGCCAGGCCTCCTGCATAACGGAGCGAGGAGCAGGACACGCGAGTTCACACCCGCATGTGAAGAAGTGTTTGTCTTCTTGTGTAACAGACCTGGTGCCTGCAATATACGGCATTCTTGCAATAAATACCATCTGTGGTTGTGAAATACCCCTGCTTCTACGTTTGAACTAGTCACAAAAGCCTCCGATTACTTTGTATGTTTCTCTTTAGCTTCCATTGTCTGCTGTTCCCAAAATTTCTTCGAGGGGTTCAGAAAAAGCAGGGAGGGGGCTGCAGTGAGGGAATGGGAGCCTGAGTGAGAAAAACAGTTTGGAATTGATTCTACATGCAAGCCCACTGAACACAAACACGGTTGCAGAGAATCGAAATCCCATGTATCAAATGGGAAGGTTAAAAAATCAAAGAGATTGTTAAGAAAGGCTATGTTGTTGTGAGTTATTTTCTGAATGTTTTCCTGAGATTTTGGTGTTGTTTTGTGCTTCACGTTAAATTGCAGAAGTGTTGTGAGGGTTGCTTGGCCTGTATCGGGGTGTGAGTCATGAAGTTGGCTTTGTGTGGCTGGTGAACTGTGGGGGGGTTAGGGCAGAGCTATATTTAGGAGTAGCAACTGATGGCAAACTGGAGCACTGCTAAACAACAGTGTTAAAGGGGCAGCACTGGGGAGTTTAGGCTCAAAGTGTAGCTTGTTTCTAGTGGTTTATCATTTAGTAAATACTTGGAATTGTTGATATTTACTAGAAATATTCTTCTGCAGAGGTTGCAAGCCAAGTAGTGTGAATTTCAACTCCATTTGTATTTATCTAGTAATAGCTACATTAATTTCATTGTCAAAATTGTATGAATTGAAAATAGCAAGCATAGATAAAACTTCTGGTTTCACTTTACAGGTTTCGGAATCTGAATTTGTAAGAATTTGTTGTTTATGAAGAATTGTTTCATTCCAGTTGTAGGCAGATAAGGGTAATGTTTGAGGGGCTGTTGCCATTGAGGTTTTGTCTTAAGATGCAGAGCAGCTGCTGACTTTTCTCAATTTTAGCATTGATACCTGGAATGAAATTTAGGTACCTTTTTACGTCTAATTATGCCTAAAAGAAATACGGTTCTTTTCAGGCCTTTCTTGTTCCGTACTACTTCTCGCCAATGAGGTCTGTTCTGTATTTGGGCAAAATTCAAGCCAGTGATTTTAAAAAATGAGAGGCTCCATTTTCCAAGGCTGCTCTTCTGTCATAACTGCCATGGACTCTAGCTAGTGGTTTTTGTGGGGTGTTGCAATTGGTAGCCTTCCTTTGTGCAGGCATGTTTTGGTAGATAATTCACCTAATTTAGTAGTGAGTGTTTTATATTGCCATTTTTGTTTCTGGACCTGTCTGTGTGAAGACGGTGAGACTGCAATAGGAAAATTGCGACGAATTTCAGGACCCCAGCTGAGACGTGAGTGAAAGCTTTTCCTTACAGAATGAAGAGATTTCTGTCATCCTAATGAATTTGAAGTGAGCAGGTTTTTCAAAGGCACTCAGTGTTGATTTAAGCACATGATTATTGATTTGAATGTAGGCAGACTTGAGCCAAGACAATGTACTGGTGGGGAAAGTGAAAAACCACACTCTGAATGTACAAATTGTACAGTTGTTTAAGTTAATGTATCTGGCACGTCAGTTTATCTGTTACTGTCATTTTGGGCTTCATTGGCTGAAGCATTGTCATTGCCAACTTTGATGGAAATCTGTTTCGGTGACTAATTGGGTTTCTGAAACAGTATTGAGCAATAAATATTCATTTAAATACTTGGTGGTTTCTACATGTCATATGTTAAGATTTGTACGAATCATGCTTTATGCAATGTTGAAGTATTGGGTCAACCATTGTGAGTTGCATGACTGTGAATCCATTAATCTAAATGAAAATGTGAACCTGCTGGCAGTTCTTGTTACCTATGTTATCGCACTTACACATCGGCAAAGACATTCAAACAGACTCCCCCCTCTTTATTCTGTTGAGGACAAGGAAGTTGAAAGCCCATGCGATGAATTCTAAAGACAACCTACATGGTTCATCGATGCAAAGAGCTGCATGTTGATGGTGGCATTTTTTGGAGCTTTTCCACGAAGGCTAATTGTTTTGTGATGTTCAAAAAGCAAGTTATCTGAGCTGTGGTGCTCACAAAGCCTGGATTCCTGCGGACTGGTGTCCTTAAAATCCTCAGATTCCCTCTAAGCTCCGCTTATCCTGCAGTTGTGTCTGTCCCAGTTGGCCGGCCAGGCCGCGCATGCTGGTCACCAGGCAGCTGCTTCCAAGCGGGATATATAATGATCGTGTTTTGCCTGCCCTTTTTTTTCAGTGAGCTCACCAATTTTGGTTTCCCTTCAGTACTTAGCCATTGATTTCACGTAATTTGTGGAAATTTAATTATATCTGAATCCTCTCCTCTCTCTCACTGGAAGTTGACAACATGTTTAGAAGTCGTTGAGGGGAGACTGTGTGATTACGGGAGTTGCGTTTACTTTGGAAACGAGACTAAAAACACGCTCCATTTTTAACAGATTCTTTTGTGTACATAATCCCATCAGGAAGTATGACATACTGTGTTGGAAGCATTCCTTCTCAACCAAAAAAAAAAAAAAGCCTTAAGTAATCAGCTGCTTTTAGCAGAAATGCTTCTCATTTTTAGTAGAAAAGATTCATCTACCCAGAACTCTTCCAAAGTGTTTAAAACTGATACCTAGCAGTGGCAAGTGGCCGTATGTATTTCTTTTGTTCAGGAAAGCAGCTGACATTCTGTGTTTCAAGGTTTTGCTTTGTCTTGAAGCAGCAGCTGAGTCGCTGCTGCTGCTTGTGGGTGATACATGAGACTGTGTCTGTGGGCTCTTCTGCTTACTCAGCAAAACGTCAGCAGACCGGTCTGGTTTCTGGGGGGGGGGCAGTGGGACATGGAGACAATTAACTTGGTTCAGGACTGTGAGGTGTTAGCTCCAATTTCTACATGGATGGGAGGGGGAAAAAGGGTTCTTAACTGGTTTTATAAGATGTTGATTATTAAACCTATACTACTGGTTGGCTTCATTATGCCATAGGAGTTTCGCTGTGATCGATACATTGATTTGCTTTTTATTGGGCAACGTGTCAGAAGCAGTTTCTCTTAAAAATGCATTTCTTAGTTGAGGGGAGTGCAAATTGGGTGAGAAGGAAGATTGCCTTTTTGTTAGGTTAGTGTTACTTGTCTGTTTAGCATCCTGCATTGCCTGAGCCGGGGTCTGACAGATGCCAGTGCTGCTGCGGGGAAGGCAGAAGTGGGGATGCAACTGCTCTTGTTGATGGCAACTGGCTGCCAGCTCTGTTTGAGATGGTGTTCTGAACCTACCCTTTGGAGTGGGGCCTCTCTTCCTTCTGTCCTCTAACGCAAGGGAAGCGCTCCGTGACTGGTGTTATTACTGTTGAAGGGAAATTAAACACTGAGGGTTTTCCAGATGTGCAGATGTTAAAGGCTCCAAGCTCCCTTCCTGGTATCTCCTGTCAGTATGAGGCTCGTGCCTGGTTTTAACAAAGAGCGCAATGTTGGGGGTGTTATCATTGCGTGTAGACTGACGGGATGTAAATAAAATTAGATCTTATTAGTTACTTTTTTGCAAGGGGACAAGTTCTTTGCAAGGGGACTAGTTCTATTTAATCTATTTTCTCCAATTTGTAATAGAGGAACATTTTAAAGTCCAATTCAATCATGTAGTCTTCTGCGCTACTCTTAAGAATTCTTATATCTTAGGAATATTCTATATATTCTTTCCCATTTTTAATTGACCTAGAGCTAAGAAAAGTTAATCTTTTGCAGTATTTTAGGAAGTCAAAGTTCTATGGACTATGAATTACAGTAATAACTCTCAATGATACATTAACTGAAGTAATCAGAGATTAGGGGAGAAATAGTCTTTTTCCCTTTCCTTTGGGGAAAAAAGGTTATTATGGGGATAAAGGAGTAGCAGTCTTATGTTTTAAGTATTTTTTTATGTTTTAAATGTACATGATTTTGGTATGTTTAGTTTACACAGACAGCCAGAAATACTTAATGTGAAGCTGACTTGTAAAATTAATGATTTAAATATAGTCTTAATTTTGTGGAAAAGTTAGAGGTTTTTTTTTCTCCCTTTGACAAAAACCTATTTTAACCAGAATAATGAAGGGCTAACAGAACACTTTCTTCAGATTTTTATTATTTTGTATTTCTTAGGTACTTTAGTCAATGATTAATGTGCATGCTTTGAAATAACTTTCTGAATACCGTCTTTTCACTGAGAATTTGTCACTATTCTAGCTCGGTGTTATTTGATGTGTTTGGAGCATATCTTTGCTTTTCAATCTGAGGTCATTATTAATGGCCCGGTCATAGCTTTTCATGTGCAGTTTTGAATGCATTTTCTGGTGGGTTTTTTTGAATTTATTTTGCTATTAAATTGGAGCACATGATAAATAACTCATTATCAGTGACTTCCTAGCCTGCTGATATAACAAGTGTACTTAAGGCATTCCTGGTTCCCTCTCTTGCCATCTCTTTGTATGCCCATTATTTCAAATTGTCCTAATCCGAGGCACTGGAAAGATGCTTTCACTTGGTAGAATTTTTCTTCTAATTAATGATTCCCCAAAATATTACTGCTTGTAACTACAAGTGAGTTATTTAAATGTTTCTTTTAGCTTGAAGTCAAATTTTATATTATTCTTTATCTTTCTTGAAAATTATTGTATTTAAAATAAACATCAACCTCTACGTAGCGTAGACTGAAATGATCCATTATTCATGGTACTTTGGAACACTTCGAGTCATATTTCCCAAGGCAACAAAATAAGCGAGGAGAAATCACTTACAGGCAGATGTAAGGGAGCAGGGGGGCTGTTGCCTTTAAAGGAGAGTATTAGGCATTGGGTCAGGTCTCGGAAAATTGAGTTTTAATTAGCTACTTGCATGTCTTACAAGTTAACAGGATAAATGGTCAGTGACTCAGTAGGGTATT
Source organism: Pampusana beccarii (assembly GCA_013399365.1). Classification (NCBI taxonomy): domain Eukaryota; kingdom Metazoa; phylum Chordata; class Aves; order Columbiformes; family Columbidae; genus Pampusana; species Pampusana beccarii. Next base: position 404,053 of record VWYH01009010.1, read on the forward strand.
TCCCACAGAATATTGTACACATTTTGTAATTGGTATGCTGCCTCTACGTGTGATGTCTGAAATATCCTAGGAACTGATTAGTCTGTCTTTGCGTTTACCTGATGTACTGAATGATAAAGTCCTCATATTCTTTTTTTTATCTGATGAAATGTAATTCAAGTATATTGGGATTCTACAGTAAAATTCTTAAATTGGTGCAAGGATGGGCAAAATTTAATGAGCTTTTAAACTGACTACCATTGTCTTTTGTAGTTGGCACTTCTAGTAGATTCTAAATTCCCCATGTACTGAGGGTGTGTAATGCAGAACTTGTAGCAATATGGTCATGTAGCTTTTTCTAGGCGAACGCGACAAAACCTCCAAGACTTCTACAGATTAAAATGAATTCCTTGCAAGATCAGTGCCTGAAGCCCTCATTAATTTTAACACCACTTCTAATTCATTCTGGGAAGTAACAGATGTTATTTATATTTTATAATCTTCAGTTTAAGACAACAGTATCTATATGAAGTCTGCCCGTTTTCAGGACACATTACTGAAACTGGATAAAACCTAAACTGGTGTTTTCTCTTGATGATCGATTGGTTGTTAGACTACACCATAGCTGGTCTGATTTATGAAGAAATCATTTGATGTTATTGATCTGTTAGCTGAGATTAGTTATTCTGCTCTGTTGTGGGAAGCATTTAGTCAAGAAATGAGAATAATTCAGTTTGCTCTTGTGCTTAAAGCCCTACTGAACTTTAGATCTTCACTCGCATCTTGCCTTAAGTACTCTCATAAAAATATTAAAATATTGTGTAGGGTTTTATGTCTTCCCAGTGTTTACTTCAATATTGAACTTTTCTACATTTTTAAATAGAAAGGCCATCTCCTTTCGTCTAATGCTGAACACTTTTCACACTCAGTCTGATGTTCTATGTACATTGCACTGTACGTGAAATATTTAAAAACATCTTAATAGAGTAAAGTGAGAAGTTATTTTTTTGGTTAATACTTCTGATATATAATCTGTTCATGTTACAGACCTAAGAAAATAGGATTCTATTTTAATAGATTTCCAGAACTGAGCATGTGTGCATAGCTGACGTTGTTAATAGTGGTCCTGCGAAAGAGTAGAATTGCGATTTCTCTACTTTTTTCTAATGTAACTACTATGGTCTATTCAATGAGCAACAGAAGTTTGTTGTAAAATATTTTGAATTTTCTCCTCTTTAAAGTCCAAAATATAAGCAATATAAACTGTATCTCTGCTAGAGGACTGCTGGAATTTAGAGATTTGTCTTGTTCTTCTGCTACTTTGAGAGTGAAGAATCTTAGGTCGTTTAGTGTATTTTCCTTTTGCAAACTTAATTATGTATTAATATTCAGCCTAAGTAAAGGTATTATACCAAACACTTCGATGTTTTTTGGGGTTTTTTTGACTTTTTTTTAATGGATAAGATTTATTATCAACTTATATACAAAACACCTTAATGAAGGTCCAGTAGCCCCATCTTTTTCTGTGAAGACAGGAGGCAGATGTCACCATTCTAGCTGAAGTCTTGGAGAGTTTCAATGTAGGAATTACAAACAAAATAACTTTTTTCTTTTTTGTTAAATAGTTTTCTCATTGAACCAGCAGAAATCATGAGCAGATGACTAGCATGTGTTTATCTGTGGGACAAAGTAGGGAGGCTTCCTAGGAATATGTAAAGCTACACCTGTGAGACATTTCTCATCTCCAAAAATATATATATTGTCTTTAGAGTGTACTTAATGCTCTGTTGTGTAGAGGGCTTTTCTTTTTATTTAAAGGATTGCTGAGCAAAATTTTTTCCCTTGCATAGGATCTTCAATATGGATTCAGCTGATCTGTTTTCCAGTACAATATGCAATTTCATTGATTTATTTACAAAAGCATGTTTACTATTACTAATAAAAAACCCCAACAAATCAGCATTTCAAAAGACTTTTTAGATTATCAAAGTAAATATGTTGAAACAAGCATTCCTAAATTCCTTTTGTTTGGGTCAACAACTGTGCTGAACTGCCTCTGAAGTTCTGGTAGTCATTTTAAAAAAGATAAGTAAATTCAGATGTGTTGCTGTCAGGTCAAATTAAAATAATTTAGTCAATGTAATTATAAATCTAAAGTTTGGTTTGTGTTTCAGAAACCCTTGAAGAGTTTTGTATGGTGCTAAATGCTTTCCACATGCAGTAATGGAAGTATTAATTTGATGTACAGACTAACTGAAGTGAGTTCCAGTGCCCATGTGGTCACATTGTTCAAAGATCTGTCCACATATTTACTGTTGTTCGGTTATCTCTGCTTTCAGATGATGTCAAGTTCAGCTGGTGCGTGGAAAGGAATCATAAGGTGTGGGCTCAGGCAAAATATATTGCATATATACTGCTGAGTAGAACTACTAACATTTTTATAAAACCACAAAAGATATGATTTAGTGCTCTTATCAATAGCACTTCACAGTTAAAAAATTAACTAAAATTGGAGCAAAGATTCTTTTTTATTACTTTTTTTGGTGTAAATCTATGAGTGTCTTGATTTCATAATATGTAAAGACTTAATGGTAGCACATTACAGATCTAAGCTTGAATTTTCTTTTTGAGTTTCAATAACCATAAATATGTAAAAATCAGGATCATTTACTTTAGTTTTGAAGTAAAAAAATTAGTATGGCATAACAAATGAAATAATTTTGTAGCATAAGAAAAACACCATTATCTGAAATACTTTCATCTTCTATGTTTATTTGCCTCATTAAGCAACTTAAGGAAAGGAATATTTCATTTTAACTACACCTATTTGTAAACCCAGAAGTCAGATTGGCATGTTAGCTGATTTTGGTTTAATTCTATTTCCTTTAAGGTAAATTTGTATTTCAGTAGGCAAATTACTGACTCAGCTTTGGTGTCTGCTTTTTCACAGAGACTGAGTGCAGGTAGATCTCTATCCATTCACTTTAAAATTTTAAATTGTTACTGTTTAATGTGAATTTTTTTTATAGCTTCCTTGAAATTGTTTTTAGTCTAGTCTGGAAAAACTGTAGGCAAGTTCATAATTACAGTTGTCAACTCAATCTATAGGTAGGAAATGTATGTTATCATGCAGTTTTAAGTACTCTATCAAATATATGGGGTTTTTTCCCAAGGAATCTCAGCAGAAGGTAAGAAGATAAACTATGCTTGTTTACTTATATGTTAGCAATGCTCTTCCAAACAATATTCTTGCAATAGGAGATTTTAGTGGAACTTGCTATTAGATCATATTATTGCTCTCCTTAGAGTTCTAAAAGCAGAGCTTTGTTCTTTGAACTGCTCGTCTTTTTCCTAAAAGAACTCAATGGGGTGCTCTGGTGCTTTTTCATCTTCTAATACTCGATGATTTTGTAGTAAAGCCTTGTGGGACTTCTTGTATTAAAGGTCACTTGTCGCATCAAAAGGGAATTTTGTTAAAACATTATTAATAATATGGCTGAGTTTACTCTCATGTGATCAGAAAGTTTCGCTTAATTCGCCCTCAAACTGATGTGAAGCTAACAGTAAAGTTTTACAATACCTTTGTATTGAGGAGCTGAATTCTTGTTTCTGCTTGTTAATCTCTAGCATGTATTTAGGTGGAACTTATTTATTTGAAACTCATGAAGAAACTGGGACAGAGGCTCCTACCGTCTGTTGGATACTGGTGATTTTTAGAGATTCAGCTCAAAAAAACCCCCAACATTGGGAGAGAGGAAATAAAATATGAAACAAAATGTTGAATTAACTTTTCCTGCAAAATGGTTGGAAAGTACTGAGAACAGCTGAAATCATGCACATACTTTACAATATTCTGTTTTCCATACAAGCAATTTCACTTGCCTCAGAAGCAAGTAAGAACAACTGAGGGCAAAGTGCACAATTACAGATGAGAAGAGGAGGCTCACCGGCAATCTGCTAACATGTGGTCTGTGTTATGGAAAGAAGTTGATGAAATCTTGACTAGAATGTGGCCTGTGTCTTGATTTACATTCCTTTCCAGAAACAGTTTCTAATATAGAAAGGTCAAGTTCTGCTGTCAGATGTCTCTATGCAGTGCCCATGAGACTCAAGAGAAACGTGCTAAATATCTGAGGCGATAAATGTATAATATAAGGTCTTCTTAAGCCATAGTAGCTACTTGTCCAAAGTCCGTACAGTTACCATTATTTAATCCCTGTAATTCATAAAACACTTTAAGATTCCTCAAATACAAAGGAATACTACTGTAACTGAGTTTAACCCTACAAAAAGCCACCTTCCCCTTGCAAAATTCCTCCTCTTCTTTCTCTTTCCTTTTTTTTTTTTAAGGAAAAAAGAAAAAAAGTATTTACTAGTCAGGGATAGTAGTGGAATGATGGAGAGTAATGCTTAAAGTGTATGAGGAAACATTGAAACAATGTTAGTCACCCTAATAGGTACCAGTGGGCTAATGGTATAATCTTTTATAGGCTTATGCTAGATTTGAAGGAGAATGATGATTGATGTAGAATTATTTTAATTAAGTTTTAATGATTTTAATGTCATTTGGCAAATACAGAAAGGTGGATTTGGGAATTTGTTTTCTCATATGTATTTTTTAAAACATCTTTCAGAAGTTTTTCTTTTCAAATGTCTCTCACTGGGCAGGAAAAAGGTATTTACACTACTGCCCACAGAAAACTGTAGAGGTCTTAGTCTGTTTGTACGCTCCTTTGAAACAAAAGGCACGTGCTTGTTTCAAGATTTCAGACTGTGTAGATTTATAAAAGTTTGCATCACACCTCCTTTGCCATGAATTACCAGTGACCTTGCATGGTCTTTCTTCACTGATACATAGTGCAGTGCATGGAGCATTTAAACCAGGAGACTTTGCATATTGTAAAGTCTTAATCTTTCTAAACAAATGACGTTAATAAGAAATTATATATTTCAGTAGAGACAGAGCCTTACGGGGAAGATTAACGTTAGCTTTTTGCTTTACTTTATTCGTTACGGTGTTAGTCCAAAGCTTGATGTGTCTCCATTCCAAAGCAGCCAAGGATTCTGAAGTGGTGATATCATCGGTGAGAGAAGATAAAAATCCCCTGAACTCGTGTGCTGAGGCTAATAACAATGTGGCAGAAGTTAAAATTTAAACAGCTTTCATTCTTCTTTGTTTGATTTTCACACTGCAAACTAAATTATTTCCTTATCTGATTGAAAAAGTTACGCATGGTGGTGGTGTCTGCTTCATTTTTTGCATCTTGAAAGAATATTAAATGCTAAATCTTTCTACATCAAAGGAAACTAATTACATCTATCTTGAAATTGATCTATTATGTGTTTGGATCTTGATAGCTGAATTCAGCTGGAAAAGTGTCCTTTATCTTTAAAGGCTGCAAAATGAGTGTCTAAGGTGTAGTGGTCACCAGCAAGACACAGAAGCGAAAAGTAAATGGAGACTTGTCTTAAATCTCCGACTCCTTTTGAAAATTTCAGTCATGATGTTCTTATCTATTTTTACAATTTAGTTTCTGTCATGTGGTAAAAACACTGGTGATGCAAGTAAATATATACTTGATTTAGTATTCTTATCTTCTAGGGCAAGCCATGGAAAGGGCTCCACAAAAGCAGGACCTTTGTAAATCTCATGTTTCTTCATCGGTGTAGTCGTTCTCTCTGATGTACACCATAATTTGGTGTACTTTTAAACAGCAAACAACCAAATTCAGGTAGCCTTTCATAACGTTATCTCACAGGCTGTTAATAAATTCCTTATCTGTTAAGAGGAAGTCTTATTTTCAACCCACAGATTGATAATTACTGTTGGAATAACTTTAATACTTTGAAATTATTGTTGGTCACTGTGAATGATTTGTCAGAGTGATCTGAATAGTCTATGTAAAAAGTAAGCAACTNGGAAAAAAGAAAAAAAGTATTTACTAGTCAGGGATAGTAGTGGAATGATGGAGAGTAATGCTTAAAGTGTATGAGGAAACATTGAAACAATGTTAGTCACCCTAATAGGTACCAGTGGGCTAATGGTATAATCTTTTATAGGCTTATGCTAGATTTGAAGGAGAATGATGATTGATGTAGAATTATTTTAATTAAGTTTTAATGATTTTAATGTCATTTGGCAAATACAGAAAGGTGGATTTGGGAATTTGTTTTCTCATATGTATTTTTTAAAACATCTTTCAGAAGTTTTTCTTTTCAAATGTCTCTCACTGGGCAGGAAAAAGGTATTTACACTACTGCCCACAGAAAACTGTAGAGGTCTTAGTCTGTTTGTACGCTCCTTTGAAACAAAAGGCACGTGCTTGTTTCAAGATTTCAGACTGTGTAGATTTATAAAAGTTTGCATCACACCTCCTTTGCCATGAATTACCAGTGACCTTGCATGGTCTTTCTTCACTGATACATAGTGCAGTGCATGGAGCATTTAAACCAGGAGACTTTGCATATTGTAAAGTCTTAATCTTTCTAAACAAATGACGTTAATAAGAAATTATATATTTCAGTAGAGACAGAGCCTTACGGGGAAGATTAACGTTAGCTTTTTGCTTTACTTTATTCGTTACGGTGTTAGTCCAAAGCTTGATGTGTCTCCATTCCAAAGCAGCCAAGGATTCTGAAGTGGTGATATCATCGGTGAGAGAAGATAAAAATCCCCTGAACTCGTGTGCTGAGGCTAATAACAATGTGGCAGAAGTTAAAATTTAAACAGCTTTCATTCTTCTTTGTTTGATTTTCACACTGCAAACTAAATTATTTCCTTATCTGATTGAAAAAGTTACGCATGGTGGTGGTGTCTGCTTCATTTTTTGCATCTTGAAAGAATATTAAATGCTAAATCTTTCTACATCAAAGGAAACTAATTACATCTATCTTGAAATTGATCTATTATGTGTTTGGATCTTGATAGCTGAATTCAGCTGGAAAAGTGTCCTTTATCTTTAAAGGCTGCAAAATGAGTGTCTAAGGTGTAGTGGTCACCAGCAAGACACAGAAGCGAAAAGTAAATGGAGACTTGTCTTAAATCTCCGACTCCTTTTGAAAATTTCAGTCATGATGTTCTTATCTATTTTTACAATTTAGTTTCTGTCATGTGGTAAAAACACTGGTGATGCAAGTAAATATATACTTGATTTAGTATTCTTATCTTCTAGGGCAAGCCATGGAAAGGGCTCCACAAAAGCAGGACCTTTGTAAATCTCATGTTTCTTCATCGGTGTAGTCGTTCTCTCTGATGTACACCATAATTTGGTGTACTTTTAAACAGCAAACAACCAAATTCAGGTAGCCTTTCATAACGTTATCTCACAGGCTGTTAATAAATTCCTTATCTGTTAAGAGGAAGTCTTATTTTCAACCCACAGATTGATAATTACTGTTGGAATAACTTTAATACTTTGAAATTATTGTTGGTCACTGTGAATGATTTGTCAGAGTGATCTGAATAGTCTATGTAAAAAGTAAGCAACTGGTTACCTTTCTATACTGTGTTTCTTTATTGACCAGTAGAAATGCTTTGTCAGAACAAAAATATTATTCTGCAGTAGGAGCAAAGCATGTAGATGACAATTTAAGTAAAAATAACTTGTCTCGTACTTACTGTCAAATCTCATGTGATATCCCTTGGTAGGCTTGACTTTTCAGCATGGGCAGCCTCCTCTGCAGCTCTCTACACTGTAATCTCCTTAATCTCAACAGGACTATGCACAAGAAAAACAGATACTTATAGTAGTAACTGTTTAGTAGATATGGCTCTTTGCCTTACATTAGAAAATCTGTAAAGGTCATTTGACTCCTGACTGGGAAGAACTGAGTACAATTGTACTGAGTACAATACTAAAAGTAGTGTTACACAGTTTATAGCAAAGTATGTGATATTTCTAATAACGAGTCTTCAATAAACTCTTGTGTCTTTAAGGTTTACACACTCCCCGGAACAGTCAGAATTCAGCATTTTCTTTTGTGTAGAAATAAGGTGACACCCTGCAGGCAGACTTAAGAAAAGGAGGCGGCTTCTTGATCAAGTTAAAATGTTTCAAAATTCCTATAGACATTTTTAACTCCAGCTTCTCTTACAAATAAATAAAATAAATATAATAAATAAAAGCAACATACAGCAGACTGCCTACCGGTGCACATATTTGTGTGACAGACTGCGTCCTTTGTAGACCAGGTTGTTCTTTGAGAGATGACTGTTCCAAAATAACTGCTATGCTTTTTACTATTTCATTTTTTAAGCTAATGTAAAACAAAAGAGCAGTAGTTTCTCTCACTTACCTTGCTTACACAGTTCTTTCCTAGCTTTTGGCTTTCTTTTTGAAAGTTACTGTACTACAAAAAGAAATGTGAAGTAAAATGTCTGTGTTATGACGATGTCTTTCACCAAAGGCTGAACAGGACAAAACCAATCTTAAAATGGGAGGCATGTTTTTAAGCTTAATTTTGGAGTGGCTTTTCTAAGTCCATTCAAGTAATTAACAAGTAGCACGTGTAAATTTTAGTGGGATGAACAATAAGTAAATTTAGGATTGATGTATCAGCATATTTAACAGAATCCTTCAGCTGACATGTCATGTGGTACTTTGGAATTCGTTGTGTTACATCTTGGTCTAATATTATGCAGAAAATACATTAGCAGTTACTCATAATCATATTATGAAAAAAGTGTCCAAGAACCTTTATGGATTTTTTTTTTTGGTCAACGTTCATTACTAAGAATTTGTAAATTAGATTCATGAGGGCTGGGCACTGCTCTGTGCTGGCTCACACAGTTAAGCGATTAAAAAGCTCAGGGCATAAACCTGATTTTCATGAAAAATGACAGATTTTTTTATTTTTAGTGTATGATTGTTGCCAGACACTAGTATAATTGATGTACTTTTACCTTCAAATGGGAAATAAAAGAACAGAGAGCTTTAAGTTTTCTTTATGGTAATAAGAATACTGTATTGTGTGTCAAGAAAAGAATGAGTCTATCTGAAGTAAGATTTGGTAACTTGATTTTTCTGGTTCACATTACACTGTGAAAAGAAGCTGTTCACCTCCCACTCTAAATCATTTTCCTTTTACCAGCTGGAGGAGATCAGAATAAAATAGACCCATCCCTTTTCTCAGTCCCTGGTGGTGATGATGATCCAGCATTTGTTTTTCATTCAAACCACATGTTGAATAAGTGAAAAAGAGGAAATACATGCTGGTCATAGGTCAGGTGCAACACAGAGTTTATACAGATTTATTTTCTTTGTAGCATCTGCTATCCTGCATTTAAAGCCATTGAATGCTCTTCTGCTTCTTTTTATTTTAAGGCAGGTTTTCTTAAATAGTGACATTTTGGGGTTTGGCATATCCTACTGACCAGACATTCAGCCTTCAGAGCTGTAGAAACAGCTTGATTGTGCAGATGAGAACTCTGCAGCAGATTGGCTCTTCCAAATTTAAACTCCCTCATGATCTCATAGGGTGGAAGCTGATCCGCTTTGTTTCTGGCCTCGAATAAAGACTAAGCCAAAAAAGAACCTGGAAAAGTATTAAGGTGATAATGGGGAGCTGGGGTTAAGAGCTTCTCTGCTTATCACTGCTCAGGCACGTAGGGGAGAATGGGGAGAAAGGAGCACAAATATACTGCAATCTACAAATGCAAATTTAATTTTTAAGCACGTATAGATTATGAGCCGAAGATTTCACTTTTCTCATTATAAGTTACATGTGCATTTAATTTCTGCTCCATTAGAAGTAGTGCAGTACTCATTGCTTACAATTCAAGGATAATCAGGAAAAGTGACTGTATATATCCATATCAGCTTTATTTGTTGTCTTTATTACTCAAACACTTCTGGTAGTGTTTTTATAGCTCTGGCTAAATTATGAATGATGTCCTGTTGGTTAGAAATTTGAAGGCAATAATTTCAAATTGTTTTAAATGTGCCAGCCAGCCAGACAAGACTAAATATGTATTTACAGCAGCTATTTTGCAGATTTATAGCGAATATATTTTTCTGTATTTTTTTCTTATCACTACAATTTAAGCTCAGTTTTCTCCAACTTGGCAGCATTTAAAAATGTAGTAGGATTAGAATTAATAGCTTACTATGTGATAAATTAAATTTTACAAGATTCATATTGCAGAAAAGGGAAATCCCAAATGGGCATGTGGGGGGTGGGAAGAAAAAAATAAAGCATTCTTCAAAATGAGATTAATTAAGCACTCGGAGGAGCTTGTCAGCAGAGACTGTGCAGTCTCCATCATTAAAGGATTTTAAAACTCAACGGGGGAAGGCCCTGAGCAGCTTGATCTAACTTTGAAATTAACCCTGCTTTGGGCTACAGGTTGGACTAGATGACCTTTGGAGGGCTCTTGCAATCTAAATTTATCTAAATTTAAAGCACGAAAAATAAATCTGAGCTGTACAAAGGATCGGACATATTAGAAGGGAAGAAAAATGTCCTCATGTCCCTTTGGTTCTTCAGAGCTATAAACATGCCTTTGTAAAATACAGAGGGAATGCAATGGGAAATGCGAGACTGAATAGCAAATGGCACACCAGAGACTTCAATACTGAGATTATGCACAAATATTTTAACGGATACTTTATATGAAGAGTGAGAAATTTTGAATCTGTGTTTTGTAATGAGAATAATTTCAGCTTTTTTGTAGCTTTGCCAACATGTTCATAGTCTCATGTAGTATGACAGTGGGTGATTTTTTTGTTGTTTTACTTTTCTTTTTCCAATTTCCATTAGGAATAGGAGGTCTGCAAGATTTTGTGCTAAAGTCTGCAACGCTGTCAACATCGCCAGCTTGCCCACCGTTTACACCTCTCAACTTTGAAGCGACACCGATTGTGCGAGTGGCTGTTGAACCCAAACATCCAAGTAAGTTAAAAGAGAACGGGGATGGGAAGGCAAATTCAATGTGGTAGCAGTGCAGCTTCCCACCCTTAGCAGTTTGGCCAGTTAATGATCTATCCACTGAATCAGAGACTGACCCAGTATAAAATGAATGTATTTGTTGTCTAGAGGGCCATACTTTATTGTCCTTGTGAATTCTTCTAGCTGGCCAGCTCATGCCTCAGAAGGTGCGGAGATAACAGACGACCTTGTGCCCTTTATGGGCAGACTTAGCTGTTCCACAAGTAAAACACTATGTGACTATAAAGGTTCACTGTTCCTTTACTGTGAGGGTATCTGTATCTTTGCATTTTTCACTTCTGCTGGTATTCTTTTCTACTATATCACTAAGTTCATGGTACAGATCTGCAGTACTGCTTCAAATTTATTCCCCACTCCCCTTTTCCTGCCCCCCAACCAGAGAGTAGTGTATCTCTGGCTATATTTGAATTTCAGACCAATTTCTATTTGTTATTGTAGTGTTAGTAGAATCAAAATAACTGCCTTTCTGTTCAGTTACAAAATACTCTTAACAATAAGATTACATGTTTTTCAGAACGTGATTGGACAGTTAGCAGCTGTTTGTCCTGTGTATTTGAAGAACAAATAATCATATATTGTACATCTTGCATTTGTTAAAGCAGTTTTTAAAATCTTGGAAATTACTGGTTCTACTGAGTGTAGTATTAAGCTGAAAATGTTAAAGAAACATAAATCTAGAACTTACGGAAACGAAGCTGTATCATTCTTATACCATTGCTTAATTTCTTCTCCCTAGTAACTTCAGAATCTATGGCTTGAACTAAATTTGTTAGAGGGACAGAAGCCTCAAAGGTAGCTCCAAGTACAAAAGTTTCCTGAAAATCAGCTGCGGCTTGCACTAACAGAAAGCCATGCTAATTTGGCCATTGCAGGCTCAGCTTGGAAGCAATCAGTTGTCCGCTGAGCTGCAGATAGTCTTGAGGTGGCTCTGGCACATTGGCACATACAAGTGCCTTGGATTGGCACAGCAAACCTCCTTCAAAACTGCATCTGCTTATTTGGGAAAATGACTCAAATAAATACTAATTATTTCCTTATGTATATTTTGTAAAATGACTGCATACCTTCGTATCCATGTCAAAATCTTCCCGTGTGGTCACCGTAAGCTCTAAAAGAAAAAAAAAAATCTACTTATCCCTCTCAGTGGGCTTAAGTGAAAATCTTTGTTCAACTGTGTCGGCCATGTGAACTAACAATGTGTTTTTTCCACTTTTTGTTTATTTTTATGTCCGGTTTTCAAGGATACTTTTCTATTATACCCTTACAAGCTTAGAATTGAATATGCAATATCATATTTCTTTTAATAGTCTCCAAGAGAATGACAAGTTTAATGTCACTCTTCCTTCTGAATATGAATATGCATTCCTAGAAAGCCTATGGGTATTCTTTACCCCATAAGTAAAATAAAAAGAGGAATCATAATTAATTTTTTAAAAATTGTATTAATTAGGAAAGGCTGCTGATGTGAGGTGTTTATGCATAGCTTTGATGTAATCTAGCCAAATTTGACTCAGCTGTGGTTGTTCATTCTCCATTAACTTTAAGGCAACTCTTTTTAAACACCTTCATTTTAGGGGCAGCTTTGTCTTGTTTCACTGGAAAGGTCTCACATTCTATTTATGCTGTAGTAGCATTGAAGCTTTTTGGTGGCTTCCAGCTAGTTTAAATCCTTCTTGTGCTTCATTTGTTCTTATGCCTTGTAATTAATTCATATGGAATTATTTTTGCTTTTATTTTAGTAAAGTTAGCATGTTACTGTTTATGTCTTTGGAGCATTTTAAGCATTAGCAGTTTACTGGTTGCTACACTTAGCCATGAAAGATTGTGAAGAAATACAATTACTTACTGAAAGATGACTTTAAACTGTTGTAATAAATAAGGAAGGTTATATGTTTTCATAATTTGTGAAAATGAGGAGTGAAATCCTGAAATTTTTAATCACTTCATATCAATAACGTTTAATTTTATTATGAGCTGTATCTGTAGTGGATTGTATATAGGAAGGAAGATAACGTAGCTTGGTATACTAAACCTATTGTAAAACTATGTAAAACAAAAATGTGCAATCTATTCAAGTGTATCATGGGTATGATTGTATAATGTGAATTTTATCATCCGTATGTAAATTCTTGGTGACAAATTATGAGTATAGGTTATAACTTCAGTTGCTGCTCCTAAACCATACCACTCCTTGTGATTCGTAAGCAGAAATTTGCCCACAGAAAGATCTCCAAACCTAGCTGAAAGTTTTTGAGTATTCCTAAAATGTGTATTTGTTTTCAGACTTCTATTAAAAAGTGTTACTATTTATCTTTTTAAGTATAACCTACTTCAAGTATTCCTTCTTTGGTATTTCTTTGTTAATAATACCTTATTTTGCCAGGTGATATGCCTCAGTTGGTCAGAGGAATGAAGCTTTTAAACCAAGCTGATCCATGTGTTGAAGTTTTAATCCAGGAGACAGGAGAGCATGTGCTAGTGACAGCAGGAGAAGTTCATCTTCAGCGTTGCTTGGATGACCTGAAAGAAAGGTTAGAGGGGCAAGGAGGAAGAAATATATTTAGTTCAGTCGGTGTCTGTTGTATTTCTTTGTCAGATGCGTATCTTTGATTTATATTCTGGTAAAATAGAAGCTTCATCCACCAATGGATTTTTACCATTGGATCATAAACGTACCTTTTTGTAGCTATAACATTACCTGGAGTTGGTTAAAAGGCACTAGCTACTCACTTTTATACACCTTCGGGGCATTTTCTAGAAATTATAAATTGTGATAGGTTCAGGAGTCCAATTAAGAATTAAATATACCGTTTGTACAAATTAAAAACTGAGGGGAATCATGTCTGACAAATGAACTCTCAAAAATTAGAAAGCAGCAAGATGAAAATGGTATGTGCACACTCCTTCCTGTTCCTCTGCTCTTCACGTTGATTTTTTTTTTTAATGTTATCTGGTCTCTTACTCATGAACAGTATTTTCCGAAAGTATAAATGCAGACATCTAGTATCGTCTAGTGTTTCTTCAAATGGTAGAGCAGTTGTCTGAAACTGCCCTTTCCTATAACTTCATTTACTAAAAAACTCTGATACTTCTGTCCACATGCATTTAATGTCATTTTCTTTCTAAACTGAAAAGCAAACCTGATCACTGATTGTTTATTAAATATGTGAAAGAGCTAACAAATCTGGCACTTCCTAGCTGGGTGGTAAAGTAACGCATTGGCATAGTCAAAGATGTGAAGTTTTCCTGCAGAGTGCTCACTTCAGGACAAATAATTAATAAATACAAACTACTCTGAAAAAAAATTACAGTTGTTTGATAGCATTGCAGTGAACAATATATCAATTACTTAATCACACTTTATGAGTCATTTAAATGCCAACACTACAATATTGTCGAAACTTCTGTCATTCTGTCTTATTGTGGTCTGCTGTACTTGTTTTTTTCTAAATGTTTTTATTTCCAACATAGGTTTTCTTCACTATGTAGGGTATTTCTCAACTTAGTTGAAGAGAAAAAAAGAAGCTTTTTAGGATTTCTCTTTCAACTATTAATGCAAAATAATTGCTTTAAAAACTGCTAGTACTCTTGCAAAGCGGACTGTGTGAATTAGTTATAGTAGTTATAGTTGAACAGGATGCACTGCATTGGTAAGATTTTTTTTTTTTTCCATTCTTTCAGCATGAAAAAAGACCAAAATCTCTACCTGCTGTCTCTAACCCCATTTTAACTTGTGCTTTCTGTGGTTCTTTAAAGGCAAAGATCGAATTTACCTTTTCTTAATTAGCCCAAAAATACGATTAATCCACAACATAACAAATGTGTTTGTTTCCTTCCATTAGGAAATTTATTGTCTTTGAGAATCTTCCAATATAAACTCTTCTAACAAACTGAAAAGTGTTTAATGGCCTGAAATAATAGGGTTTTCTGGTATGGAATTGATGGTGAAATTTTTATCTGTAGTTAATGGTCAGTTCATTTTAATTATCTCCCATAGTTTCTTTCGTTTATGTTTTAGTTTTGTATAAGGCTGTACTCACATAAGTACCTTTATTTAAAAAATTATAACTTAATTTTAATTGGAGCAACTGTACAATATAAAGCTGCTTGGGTTGTATGAGGGAGTGGGATTGGGTTTTGCTTTATAACAGGGAAAAGGCTGCTACTAATGACAGGTCTACACATGAACTAAGCATCTGGCATCATTCTGTAACGAATGCTGTTACCAGATCACAATTCAGAATGATCTTTTAGGTTTGGAAGGAGAACAGTGTGTAAGGCTTCCACCAGCTAATCACAATATGAATCACCAAGAGTTTTTTTCCCCTACATCAGTCCTCCTCCTGCTCCTGTGCTGCCGTGTGAAGTTTCACGCACGTGGGCAGCTCAGCGTTGTGCAGATTTGAATCTGATGTAACAGAAGTGTGGGGAAAATAGGAGTATCAGATCTCCAAGCACTCCTAGCTGCAGAGGGAGTATTTGATCTGAAAATAGGAGATTATAGCATCTGGTGGCTCTGCACACCTTTACTAAAGCCTGTTCAGCTTACCCAGTGCTTCATCGTTCCAGAGCATCTCACTGTAAGAGCAGCTGTGTTCTGGTTCAAATAGGGTGTCCATCTTGCTCAGCATCATGTCACCAGCAGTGTGGCGGGTGGCTGCGGAGAAGTAAAAACAAAGTGACCGTAATGCTTTCCTGGGCCTTAATCGGTTTAAGTTCAGAGTCTGTTGTGGTTTGGTTATCGGTTAATTCTGATCAGTCTTCCCCATGCCCCTCATGGTTTTGTAGGCCTCTGCTGTATCCTTGAAACATCTGAAGGCTACTTTCAGTTTCATTCCTTTGATCATCCTTATTCTCATTTTCTTGTAGTTCTATCGTACCTTGTTCGATGGGAGAGAACAACAGCACATAGTTGCAAAGATGTGGGTGAACAAGGGATTTATACAGGGGCACAGCAATGCCATTGCTTTTAGTTTTTTCAGTTCCTTTCCAAATCTTTCTGAAGATGTGAGGAAATGCTTCTTTATTGAAGTACATAACTCTTTCAAGCGTTTGAGTTTGACGTGCATTATCTAGTAAACTGTGTTGCAATCAAATTTATTCGTGAACATGTTTTGTGTTAAGGCCATTGCCCTACCTTCCCTCCTCCCCCTCCCAAGTTTAAAAGTATTTTTTAAAATTTTAAACTAATTTTTAAACTTTACTTTATAGGTTTGCAAAGGTACAGATTAGTGTATCAGCGCCTATTATACCATTCCGAGAGACAATAACAAGACCTCCAAAAGTGGATATGGTGAATGAAGAAATAGGAAAACAGCAGAAAGTTGCTGTCATACACCAAACGAAAGAGGACCAAAATAAAATTCCTGAAGGAATTCAGGTCGATTCTGATGGGCTTGTTACAATATCTACTCCAAATAAACAAGCTACTCTCAGTGTAAGAGCACTGCCGCTTCCTGAGGAGGTAACTCGACTTCTTGAAGAAAACAGTGACTTAATTCGAACTATGGAGCAACTCAACACATCTCTGAATGAAGATAAAAAAACGCATGAGATAAATCAGAAGACTCTTGATAGGATCAAGGAATTTAAACAAAAGTTGGAGCAAAATCTGACGGGAAGAAAATGGAGAAATGCTGTTGATCAAATCTGGTCATTTGGACCACGGAAGTGTGGGCCTAATATTTTGCTGTATAATTTTGAGGGCTATAAAAGGTCCGTGTGGCAGTGCCTTGGGAACGCTGTGAAAGAAGTAAATAAATACAGAGACTTTGACAACAGCATAGTAAGTGGATTTCAGCTGGCTACACTTTCAGGGCCCATGTGTGAAGAACCCCTCATGGGTGTTTGTTTTACAGTGGAAAAATGGGAAATGAATAAAGCTGGAGAAATGCTGTCAAGTAGTAGTCAGGATTCAGTGGAATGTGATGCCACAGAACAGAAAGAAGATACTACTCTGACAAGCAGTTGCACTGATGAAGCTTGCAGTGCGAATGAACACCAGGACAGCAGTCAAAGCGTTTCAAAATCACCTGAGAAAATTAGTAAACACAAGGGAGAAGTTTTACTTGCAGATTGTTACGGTCCCTTCTCTGGACAACTGATTGCCACCATGAAGGAAGCGTGTCGTTATGCTTTGCAAGCAAAACCACAGAGGCTTATGGCAGCAATGTACACATGTGAAATTATGGCTACTGCAGAAGTTTTAGGTAAGACAGACAAAAGAAACCTTTGTCAAGAATTTGCTGAGTTCCAAGGCGAGATTTTATAAATGAGACTGAATCAGAAAGTGTAACTTGATTAAAACTTTTGTCAGAAGATTTTTATAGTTCTCCAGTAGATTTCTACAATGACTCTCTGATGCCTGTGAATGGACATTTAGCATTCTTCTTGCTTATCTGAAGCATATGCATAAATAACAATGCTACTCATTTTTTGAAGTGCAAGATACAAAATGTTGCCCTTTAATGAAATTTTTGTAATATCAGCTTCAGTAAATGTGAATAACAATATCGTGCCTCATAATTAAGGATTAGTTCCATGAAGAGATGAGGAAATCTATCCTGTTTGTAAAAGGAGTGCAGAATCTTAGTTAATGCCATTTCAAGATGCTTTGAGTTAATGTAATAATCAATACAGAAACAAAATCAAGGAAAAGAGAGAATCTTAAATTATTGTGACAGTCCAGCTGGGTAGATCTTTAATATATTTTTTAGTAGTATCTGTATCCTTCTGGTATGCAAGTTGCTCATTTTGCAAACCCAGTGCATACCGAATTTGTGTCACTTATATTACCTTACCACTTACACCTACTTAAACTTGTTTTTATGACCTACTTACAACACTTCTGAACTTACCCTAGCATTTGTTCTTGGAGTTTTCCATGGGAGTTGCTTGCACAGTTCATCTGATCCAATGCACCAAGATTTTCTTTAAAACTGTCTTCCACTGCATTTAAGCTATCAGCAAATTTCCTTTGACTATACTACTTACGACAGAAATTATAGCATATCCCACATACAATAATTAAATATTTAGTTATTTGTTGTAAAAATCTCAGCTGTTGTGCACGCAAGCATGATGATAGCAGTTATAAAAGTCAAATTGGTCTGAGGGGCGAAATTTACAATTGTGTCTAGTGAAAAGAAATGGTTTTGTATGAGCAATTTTTTTGTACAGGTGCTTGATCCTTTTCTTTTTTGGAGCTTCTCTTTTGCCTGGTAAATGGTGTCCTGTAGTAACCTTATTAGCACCTTCCCTTAACCTACAACTTACTTTGACATAGAACTTCTGCATCTTAAACTGTCTTTAAGTATTTTTTAACATGTAAGAATGCCTATCACAATTAGACTTCGTAGCATTACACATCACTGTTCCAGGAGCACGTAAGCACAATACTTCTGAATTTCTACATCAAGTTATAAGCAAGATGTCCATATTCAGACCACAAAACCACTGTATAAATTGCTGTTTTTGAAAATGCCCTCTACCAGAAAAGCATGATTGTTTATAGTGATGTAATTAGCATGCATCAGCTCATCAGTTGTACCATAAAACCAAGTGGAAACATGGCTTTCTAATGCATATATGTATATTTTTTTAATGAGTGTAGTTTGACTCAGACATGTAAGCAAATTAGTCAGTCTAATGAATGTCAGTTTTATAATAACCACATATATGCACTTAGTTCATTACAGAGTTAAGGGTTTAATTTTTATTATGGAAGTTTAAGCTAATAAATTGCATCCTCATTGGGAGAAGTGAGGAGTCTGCCTTCCATCCAGTAAGACTTGGCAGCTGACATGTGATAAACTGGCTTCTCTAACTTTAATCGTTTTAGTTGCTTTTCCATCTATTGATACCCAGTTGAGTTTAATATATCTTGATATTATCTGCTGGTTTCTAAGATTTTAGCTTCTGAGGAAGCTAGATTTTTTCATGTTCTTTGTCTCAATATATAAAGCTTTTTCCATCAGACTTTTCTGACAGTGAAAATAAACTGAACTGGAGCAGAGGAGACAAGCAAGGAAAGAAGAACAAAGAAATGTGTTCCAAGCTTACACGTGCCCAGTGTAATGGGACTTGGGTCCTGCATATGCCCAATATTTCCCAGTAGGTTGTGCTTTGAGTATCTCGTTCCTACAGTTAGTTAACTAGAAAAAATCCATTTTTACACACCTGCTTTATGGAAGTTCTTTGTAAACTCCCAAAAGCTGAAGAATGTTCTGGACTAGTATCACATGTTTAATTATTATTTGCTTTTGCTTGTTGATGTTCATCCTTTGGGGCTCTTCTTCCTTTTTCTCTTCTGTGTTCTGGAGACTGAAAATTAGACTGTATTTTCATTTGCTGGTGTGAAACTTAGTTGGGAAAGGACTTTACCAGGCTCTGTTGTAGCTTTTGGTTTTGGATTTTGATAGCAATTCTTATGCTTGTCTTTTTTTTAAATAAAGTTATTAAAATTTTGGATCACAGCATATTAGGAGGCAATTCACATCTATTCATAGTATTATCTCTAGTTCATTTGTGTAAGTGAAAACATGCAGAATCTAAACCCAGAGAGCAGCTCCTCCTTCCCTGTTTGCTGAATTTATGGTGACACCAAGGCTCTTGCAAGTGGTGAGCATGTTATTCCATGGTATTTCTTTCCAGTATGAAGCTTTGTTTTGTTTAGTGTGCAGGGAATACTGAAATTATTTAGCATTTTCACTTAATGTACTGAAGTATGCTTCAGTAGTGAACAGGGCTTAAATATTTCAAGGAGCCTGACTTAATACATCTTTGAATTGAAGTGAGTCTATTATGCACAGACTTATTCTGTATGTTGCAGCATCTTGAAGCTCTTTTTGAAGTAGCATCATATTTTCAAAATAAGTGTTTGAACTATTTTGAATAGGAAGATGTTGGTGATTGATGTTGCTAAACCCATTCAACTAATTAGTGTAGAGGTAGAGCCAGTATTTTTTCAGTATACTGCAGTTTGCCTATAGTGGTAAAAGTGAAGACCACCTATTACTACTTTGTGATGCTATTAACTGAGGCAATACTCCTGACTGCTCGGATGAAGTACATGTAGCTAGGAACCATTTAGTAAGCTATAAATTGTCTTCTGGCTTTTATGTTTTCAAAGAATAATCTTCAGTGAATTATGGCCATAAAATATGTACATCTAAAGTGCTTTGTGATAAATGTTACCTTATTTATCTCATTAATTTGTGTGCAAAACTTTCTAAGTCTACTTAAAACAATCAGTAGAATAAATATTTTGGAGTATAATATGAATAACCTATAAAGTGGTTTTGAACTTACTTGCTTTAGCAAATGGCTTTAATATATACTGTGTGGTACATACGCAGTATATTTACAGTGACCATGACGTGATGCTCTTTTGCAGCGTATATGTTTAAGCTTGCATTTTAAAGCAGTTACTGAGTTGTGAGCTGTGCTGAAATACAACCCTTTGATATCTGAGAATTTTCTGGACTCACTGAAATTTCCGTAGACTTGAAATTGCTTAGTGATGTTAACAAAGGCTATACATGCATGGCAAAGTCAGTGACTTATCTTCAGAATGCCTTAATCTCTTTGTGATTTTAAATATAGAATCTTAAGTATTTCCTCAATTGCCTCATGAGCAATAAGATGACTGTTGTGCGTAGTAAAGGTGAAGCTCAGTCAGAGGAGCAGATCCTGGTAAGGGCATGAGGAAATAAAATGATCAGTGATGATCACTTCAACCCACATTTTATTAGAGAACTATAAACCCTGATTAGTGCTGAACTGATGCTTTGTTACCTGCATCCGACAGGAAGATTTAGCTGTACTGTATTTGAACCTCTTAGCAATTGATATAAACTTGTTCTTCACTACAAGGTACTTTTAAAGTTTATTTGTACATCTCATACTTACTAACTATTCACATTTGTAAATGAAGGTATTCCTAAAACATTTCTCAGTGCAGAGGTTTTCTTGTGTTTTTATTATCTTGATCAACACATGTATTTGCCAGGTTTTGTCTGTAGAATACTTAGCCCATAAGTTTGCAAAAGACATTTTAAAAAATTAATGCCTACTGTAATGTTGAACACGGGCATTTTCACAGCTACTTTCATGATACATACACTGTGTTTCAATGGACTGAACATGAATTTGGGAAAGAAAAATAAAAATTATCCATTGCTAACTCAAGGCTGAATTAATTAAAAAGCTATTTGAACACATTAAATGCAATAAATACGTAGTGTTTCAGATAAACTGTGGTTAGAATAGCACTGTAGTATCTGGGACAAGTACCATATAGGGATACGGTGATCCAAACAAACTTCTAAAGGTAGCTAAGATATGGTTCCTGAAACACAGTAGTATTTCTTAGTAATGTTTCTCAAATATTTGGTTGTCATAAATAAAGCAAGGTAGGCACATAATCTGGCAAACTGCCCTTAAAAATAGCCATACAATTGCATAAAGTGCACCTAGTGCGAGTATGGTCTAGATCCATACAGTAGTAACAATTAAAGGTTACTCATATGATTCTGCACATTGTACTGGCAGAATATGTTGTTTGTTTTAATTTAACGGGTCCTCTTAATTGATCCACTTACAGGGAAGAATTTTAGCCAAAGAAATTGTGTTTTACTTAATGCTGAAGTTTCCTAAATAGATACGTATGTATTTCTCTTCATGATGCAGAATATAGATATATCGGTAAGCTCATCAAAATTATGTCTTTGCAGGTCGTGTCTATGCTGTGCTGTCCAAAAGAGAAGGCAGAGTGTTACAAGAAGAGATGAAAGAGGGGACGGATGTGTTTATTATTAAGGCAGTCCTGCCAGTAGCAGAAAGCTTTGGTTTTGCTGATGAAATCAGGAAGAGAACTAGTGGCCTGGCCAGTCCGCAGCTGGTGTTCAGCCACTGGGAGGTAAAAATATCTATTCACTCCATCTGTTTTGGTGATCTATTTCCTGTAGATGTGGCAGACTGGAATAATAAACGGAAAAGGTTAAGTTTTGGTCAAGACAATTGATTAATTCCTCTTTGAAATGAAGGGGGAAAAAGTAGCTTTATGTTAGTCTGATTTGCTTTCATATATATGCTCTTCAGAAATGTATTTATATATTTAGATGGGATGCTTTTTTGTTTCGATAGAAAGTAAGTCCGTCACAAATGAAACTGATTCTTCATAAATGTGTTTTCCTCACTTTTATGTGCCTTTTTAAATGAGTTGTCTGGTAAACTTATTTGGGAAATGGAAAAAAAAAACACAAAAACCCCCTATCTCCCACTAATAGAAAATGTAACAACAAATCCAGTGCATATGAAAGTTAACCTTTTAGGGGTTAGCAGACACCTAGGTATTTTTTCTGTCCTTATGTATTCCAAGTCATATATATTTTCATATTTAAAGGCAAAGTGAATAGATTTAATTATTTCAGAATGAAATCTGGTGATATTAAGTGGAGGTGTCCTCAAAATTATTTAATTTGGTCATCTTTGTCACTTGTAGAAATGAAGAGGTGAAAGTGGAGGTGTAAAGGAAATATGGAAATGGGAAAGCTGATGAGTGTCATCAGCTGAGAGCGCACTGTATTTTGTTCCTGTGATGTAGATAGTAGATCTTCAAGGAGAAATACAAAAAGCTGTTAATCAGAGTTCCTTGTTCCAGACAAACCTGCATTGTAGAGCTCCTCAGAAGATTCCACTGAAGAAGCTAAAAATGGGTTCAAGGGCAAGAGTCAGTGGCTATAAACTTTTCACATGAAATTTTTAAAATAACCAAAGTCTTAAGTGTTTCTGTTTGTTAGCTTTTTTTTTTTTTTTTTTAGTCAAGTGTTCCTTCATTTGGTGTTAGGACCATAGACACTTTTGTAAATGGATTAGGTCTGTTTGTGTTTGTTTCATCTTCTGATTTATTTTTTGACCTCAAATGTCAAGTCTCTGAGCACAAACAACTGAAGATTTTTGAGGTCAATAATACTCCATGCAGTTGCCAGTTATGGTCTGTTTACCACTGTTTCTCTCTGAAGTGTGTGCCGATTTTTTCATGTGGTGTAGATTCTTCCTCATTTCCTGTAGCTAAATTGTCCTGATAGGTAGTGTCTGTTAAATATTTCACTAGCACTATTTCTTTGTTAGTAATGGTTGTAACCGCCTCAGGAATTTTATGCGGATGCTAATGGAAAAGGAGGATTTCTGCAAACCAGCTGAGTCATGTGCTGTCAAAAGAGCTGAGAATCCTTGAAACAGTACTCTTAGAAAAGTACATTATGTCTTTCTTGGCAGTGGTACCTTACTGGAGTTAGAAAATGCAGCAGACCGGGACTTACCTCCCCTCCCTCAGTACTGATTCATTTAATCATCTTGTAACTAAGCCTGGCTTCACAGAGAACCATGAAAGGGATAAACAGAGCTAAACTAAATGAAAAAGAAGAGAATAATAATAATAAAAAAGGACACCCTCCCTAGATGGTGTATGCATCGGCTTTGTGAGTCCAGGGATGTAGGAGGAAGGCAGTAACAGCTGAGGTACCTCAAACCAGGAGTGCTGGCAGTATTACACACAGCATCTTGTCGGTTTGGGATGTTCTCATCTGATGAGCAGCTGGTGAGGTTTTGTGATTTAACTGGGCTTTTGTCTGAACGGCCTCTGATATCAGTGCCCTGAAGGAATATCAGTCAGAAGGATGTTAATTCCAGCTACCCATTGTTCTGTGCCAGTTTATTTAGGATTTGTAGCTACTGTGCTCCAATACTAAGCACAAACATAAACCCCTTGCCTCTCTGACCTTCCCTTCTATCCCCAGACCTTGTGTATATGTTCACTCTGTCAGATGTTAGGAATTTTACGTAAGAAAATGTTCACACATAATTACAGATATAGAGAGGAGAGGGAGATTTGAACAACTGGCAACATTTTCTAAAACTCTCTCTCTGGAGAGAGTATAATTACAGTTAGTATGTTAAAATGTATTGATGGCAGGAAAAATGATTGTGTAAGCCAGTCACCTTTCCATCTGGCAAATCTGTTGGTGGGGAGGGTTGGGGTTTTTTTTTTGTCACATTGAAAGACATGCTCACATATTTTTGTGACAAAATAAGCCTTTTACTAAGCTACAAGCAATGCTGGCTCTGTGCAGTGATGGCAGAGGGAGTGCATGCTACCCTCACATCAGCAGAATTGCTAAATAAATACGATTTTCAGTATGGTGGTATGACAGAGAAGCCAGAAAAACTGGGTTCGTGTCTCAGATCACATGAGAAATTTGTAGAGCTTTTCTCTGCTTCTTTTTCTTTCTGTGTTCTGGTAAAAACAAAACAAAAACCCCAAATAAATTAAAAACCGTATCAGGTTTCGTCAGGTATTAGGCATGACTTTGACACTGGTGCACTACTGATGAATTATGGTGGTTTATGTATACACACGATAAACATCAACATTTTATTTGAATCTCAATTATTCAATGTATCATTGTGTAAGATAACATCATGTGAACTCTGGGTAATCTTATACTATTTTTCCATAGTGCTAAAAAAGGAAAGGGAGTGCAGTAGTTACTTGGTTTTATTTTCGCATTTCCTATGTTACCAAGTGTCTA
Source organism: Pampusana beccarii (assembly GCA_013399365.1). Lineage (NCBI taxonomy): Eukaryota > Metazoa > Chordata > Aves > Columbiformes > Columbidae > Pampusana > Pampusana beccarii. The sequence continues at coordinate 428,571 of VWYH01009010.1, forward strand.
GTTGCTGCTTTAATTGCCATAATTACCTTCTTTTTTTTTTTTCTTCAATAAATGAATGTGTTTGTATAGTTCAGGTTGCTCCAGCCCCAGGGGCTGAAACAATACACATATTGAGGTCTGTCTTGTCAGATACACCTTTTTTATTAATTTCTTCTGTCATGCATATACAATTTATTCCTGCCTGTAGAGGATGGCAGCACCCAACCATTCATGGGGGCTTTAAGTTTGATCCCAGTTTAAAGAAATTAATTTTAAAAGTTAGTCAAGTATTTTCCTTTATAATATCCCTAGGCAAATATTAAGTGTATTTGGTTTACTTGGCCATATTTTCTTAGATTTCTCTACAAACTTTCTTCTGAATTCTTAGTTTGAAATATATAACTTTGGGATAATTATGAACTCCTTGTATTCTTTTTAATCCTTGAATTAATAACACACCTTCAAATATTGTATGTTTTTGCTTGAATCTTTCTTTTGTTCCCTCTTGATTCTTTGCAGTTACATCTTTCACTCAGTCATGTCATTTTATCTTAATCATAAGGTTCTTTGAACAAGAAGATATTTGTGATTGCACAATGCTTAGAATAATGGAGCTCTAATCCCATTTGGGAAATCTAGTTAAAAGAAAAATGCATGTGGCTCTATTCAGATGCTGATTGAATTCTCAGCAAGTGCGGAAATTGTCAAAGACGTCTACTGGTTGTAAAGTTGCGGAATATATAATATTCCTGTTAACTCACGTATTTTAAATTGCATAATGATTGGCTATTAGACATGCTTCTTTTCTTGGGGGTGGGTGGGGCACGGGCACACTGTAAACACATGTTTAATCTGCATTCTTTTTCAGTGTCCCTTGTAAGTAGAATAACGTCTAGAACGTGCTGTACCCTGGGCCCCACCTGCAGTGCTGCGTCCAGCCCTGCAGCCCCCAGCGTAAGAGGGACATGGGCCTGTTGGAGTGAGCCCAGAGGAGGCCGCAGAGACGATCAGAGGGCTGGAGCATCTCTCCTGTGAGGACAGGCTGAGAGAGCTGGGGTTGTTCAGCCTGGAGAAGGCTCCAGGTAGACCCTGTATCAGCCTTCCAGTACCTAAAGGGGACCTACAGGAGAGCTGGAGAGGGACTTTCTACAAGGGCATGTAGTGATAGGACAAGGGGTAACTGTTTTAATCTGAAAGAGGGCAGATGTAGATTAGATATAAGGAAGAAATTCTTCCCCATGAGGGTGGTGAGGCCCTGGAACAGGCTGCCCAGAGCAGCTGTGGATGCCCCATCCCTGCAGTGTTCAAGGCCAGGCTGGACGGGGCTTGGAGCGACCTGGTCTGGTGGAAGGTGTCCCTGCCCACGGCAGGGGGTTGAACTGGGTGATCGTTCTATCACTGTCATTCTTAAGGGCTCTTGAGAAAGGTAAGAGGAGGACTGCATGCATTAAGTCATAAGAATATGAGGCATTCTGATTCTGGAAGTTTTATATTCTGAATTTTAATTCATTCCTGTCAAAATGTAAGTCATTTTGCAACTCAGATGAGGGCTTAATATAGAAGCTGCTGGATGAGATCGTTAGGCCTGCATTGAAGAGGAAGCAGACGAAGGTAATGAGAGAGACTCTAGGAATCTGTGAATTTCTGCTAGGTTTTAACTCTAACTTTACATACATCACTGTGCCAGTAACAGTTTAAGCAGATAAACGAATGCTAGGAGCAACCTGGAACCTTTCAGATATGAAAAGCTCATTGTATTGGCCAGGACATCTGGAGCTAATTAAAACAGTAAATAGAAGTGGTAGTGGCGTGGCTTTAATTTTCCCTCTGAATACATTTCTTAAGTAATAGGGGAAAATGCAACAGTAGAGCCACACGTCTCCTCTTTCCAATTCCCAGATTCCTGTTTGTAGCTACTGACTGAAGTCAAGGCGAAGGCTCAGCTGTCACTGATTGAAACAAACAAGGATTATGCTCTTAAGACAAAATAAACTTGTATCGGTTTACTTTATAACGAGTCATGTAAATCTTCCTTATTACAATATTTACTGGAGGAGGAGTTCTCATATCTGACTTCAGGCATTTTAAGGCCTTGGCCATTCCCTTTATATAGTGTGAATGGGATCTCCGAATTATGAAATACTTGTGGATACTCATTTTCCTTGTAGGGAATCTACGCTCCTAATGCATCTCTGTAGGTTAAACATCTAAAGTTAAACATCCCCTTAAACCTCCTGCCTCGGAAACAAAGTAAAAAGTTATGAACCTGATATTTTGGGGGATTTTTGAAGCTTTTGCAGGATGGCTGTAGATACAAAATAAGTGAACTTTTCTGTTGGGTTTATAACTTCCATCTGTCTTGCTTGCTCTCTCTATTTCTTTTTATTCTAATTGTATTTTTGCCAGACCTTGTAATTTACAATGAAGGGCTGTTGAGATAAAATACTTCTAAGGAAAACAGAGAGAAATAATGGGAGGTTTTTTCCAAGTTAGTTATGAAGAAAGAAGTCTGTTTTCAGGCTTTCTTTTAAATGCCTGTATAAAAGTACATATAATCTCGAGAAGAAGATATATTGTGTTTATTTGTTTGATGCATCAGTTGTTCTGTAGTGATGCAAAGTGGCAGCGTGCTAGGAAACCAAGATTTGACTACAAGCTAGTCAAACAATTGGTGGAGAGGGAGGCTGAAAATTGGCTGTTGGTTTTTTTCCTTTCAGGATGTGGTATAGAGATTAGCTATATATAAAATAGGCAAGCTGGTACACCAAGTATTCGGTACAATGTGAAAGTTCGCGTTTTAACAAAATAAGTATGACTTGTTTTTGTTTTGAGAACATTCATGTGTAGGTGCTTCTGTAAAATTCTTCAGCATATTGTAGATAGTTCTCCTCCCACCCTCTGCCACTTAATCCTCATGCCCAGCATGATGTTTTGTGGAAGTGTTTCAGGTGCTCAGCACCTCCCACAGCCGCTCTGCTCCTGAGTGGGAAAGGAGGTGCTATCTGCTTCCCCTGTGATGGAACCAGTGCAGCAAATTGGAGAAGCTGGATCTGCAGAGAGAATATTCTCTTCCTTTCTGAATAGGAAGCATTTGGGTCTGTAAAGGCTTACAGAGGAATGAGATGGCTGTGATGAAAGTGGTTTTCACTGAAGAAAGCCAGTAAGACCCCATAGTTTCTTAAACAACCACCAAGAAAAGACACAAACTTGTAGAATCTTTCCTCGAGATTTTAAAAATTGTGGTTCCTTTCAAGGACAGGCTGAGATCCTGGCTGCTTTGAAAGCAGAATGGCAAAATTAATAATAATTTTTACCTATTCTTCAATTGTATATTGCTGAGCAGCAGTATTTCAACACTGTAGAACAGAAATCACTTTAAAAATGGTGTTCAGACTTCCCTACATTTACAGGCTGTGGCAGCCCCCAGTTACATGGAGCACCATGCGGTTTTACCTGCGGCTGATGGAGAGCAGCTGTTGATGTGGAGATTGCTTTGGAAGTTGCCAAATGTCACCTTGCAACACCACTCTAGGATCTATATTTTCTTTCACATGGAAGTAAGGAATGACTTGGGAAACTACCTGTCCATACAAGCACTAGCGTGTACTGCCAGCGATGCTTTCCTGGCTCGGTAACTGCTTGGTTAAATCCAGGGATTAGCCCATCACTTGGGTACCTCTACATTACACTGGGTGTGATATTCCAGGAAAGGCTTACTAAGTACTGAGATCATGGGTCTTTCTGGATCTGAGGTCACAGGAGCAGTGTAGTCAATAAATTAGCCTCTGTCCACTTTGGAGATTGTCATATCCTCCGTGCCGCTGCTCCGCATCCCAAAAATGTACAAGGCACTGCTAGAGCCTGCCCCTGCCCTCAGTCCTGCTGGGTGCCCTGCCTGGTGTTCCCTGCTGTGGCAGCACAACAAAAGGACCTCGCACCATTTGGTTATGCTCAGTGCAGAAGCTCTTCTACAGCATTACCCAGCGTATTACCAAAAACCCAGCAGGTAACAGTTTTTCAGGGTCACGTTTCACATACACCTCTGCAAAGTTCTGTCGTTTTATCTGAAAGGTAGAGGTAGTTTCCATTTGACAGGGCTGCTTCAGACATCTAAGACATGCATATCAGCTGTACCCTCTAAGTTGCATAGACTGTCATCGCTAAGTGATGGACACCATTTGAACTGCGAACGTTCTTGAAATATCTTTCTAGCATCAATTTTTCTAAGGTAGAAATGAAGCCTGTATCATCTTTGAAATTGTGCATAATAGATCTTTTGAATTTATTTTTTTTTTTAAAACAGCTTCTGGCATAATGTTTTTCCTGCCATGTTAAGGGCTCCTTGTGGTAGCGCCCAATCACACTGAATTTAGTGGTTCTTGGCATTTCTTAATAAGCAGTTCACAAAGGCCAAAATGTTGCTTGCTGGTCTCAAAATCTTCACTGGGCAGTATAAAACTGCTCTTTCAATTTATGGTGCAACTAAAGCGTTTTCCACACTGATGATATTTGTCTCAGAAGAAATTTTCTGTCCTCATCAGGCAGTAAGGACCAGTCGGGGAAATGCTACCAGGAACATGGCTGTGTTCCCGGAGCTGCCTGACCTTTTGGGTGAACTAGGCAGATCCCTTCTGTTTGCTTTTGATGCTTCTCTCAACCTTATTTTGTATAATTAGGCTGCCTTAGGCAGGGACTGTTTCATACCATCATTTTGTGAAATACACTAGACAATGGGTCCCAGATCACTGTTGGAGCCATCTGGGTGCCACTGAAATACAAATAATAAATCATCCTCAAATTAAGGCTTAAAATTCCAAGTCCTCTTGAATTGGAAGTGATCTGTTCTAACTCAAATCTTATTAAAAATTTTGATTAGCTTACATAATAATTTGCAGAATTTAGTACACACTGCATTGTGTTTGAGTATTAACATTGTACTCTCATAGTATTTGTATTTTTACGGATTAATTGTTACAGGTATTCGGATTATGTCTCTGATAAAGGTACAGGGATTTATTGTTTGAATAATTAATGTGTAGGTTGTTAGGCTAAAAGAAAACGACAGCTGTTTTGCCTATGCTATTCTGCATGCTGTTACTAAACAAGTCTTAGGAGACTTCATTGTTTGGGTGTGTTGGTTTGAATAGTTGTGATATTTAATGAAATATCTTGCTTTGGAATGGTTTCTTTTTCTCAATACCCTTACATTTACAGTATTTGAAGTAATCTTTTCACTTCTTTTGAAATACCGAATCCCAACTGACTTCATTATAAACAATGGTTTATTTATACCTAGAGTGGGCTCGTAGTTCTGCAGTGAGCTGTGGAACACACTCTTCAGCACATATTTTAACTGTTTGGTTGTTTTTAAGCATAATGGAATTCTAGTGATTTGCTTATAGTCATACTTTAAAAAGGTTATATCACCCAAGACTTTTATAAAGTAGATCAATGAAGATATTGTTAAACAATACTATTAAGGAACATTTCCATCACCTAAGAATTACATTTGCAATAATAGATTTAAGAATTCTATGAGCTGCTGTGCACTAACTCATTTTACTGCATTGCATTCTATATGGGCTGCATTTAGAGAAAATACTTGTTCTTTAGTAGAGCAAATGTTAGCCCAGTGATCCGCTACACAAACCTTGATTTATAATTCGCTTTCCAGAACAGCCTTGCAGATGTAGTGTAGAAATACTCAGTTTTGTTAACCAGGAAGCAGGAGCTGTCTTGCTGCCCTGCCGCGCTCACTTTGGAGGAGTATCGTGTGTTGTTTCTGGGCAGTTTGCAGTTAAGGCCACCGTTGTCCCCATCACATTGTTCTGGTGTTGAATAACGAATAAGCGTAGGCCAGTGGCTGCTTTGTGCTGTTATTAAGAAAAATTCCCAAATCCTAGCAAAACTTCCTGAAGTAAAGATCTAGTTATCAAAACAGCCATGGCGTGTTTGATAAGTATGGTGGTATTTAAAAATATATTCCACCATCGTGCTAATAATACCATCACAGCATTTGTTTTATGGTGTCTTTCTTCTAATACTGGTTCTTCTTGACATCTTTTACCTGTTATACTTGGCATATAAACAGTCTGGCTGTGATAATTTGCTTGTTGCCCCGACTCAGTGGTTCCCAGTGAAGGCATGTTATTTTGAATTTCCAGTGCTGTTTTGCTTGAAATTTTTGTTTAGGAGTGAAACTTTTTCTGTTAAGATGCTATCACATTTCTTTTTCACATTTTATCACATTTCACTTTTTTTAAATGAATCTTAAGCTATATGTTTTAGTTTTGTACTGAAAAATTAGTATGCGGAAACATCTAAATAATTTTAAATAAGAAGTGACACGCAACGTAGATTAAATAACTTTTGTGTCTTTTCTGCTTTGATACTGTGGATCTTCCAGGATCCACAGTAAGTGCCTTCTGTTAAACGGCTACATCATATTCCAGAAGGATTGATCAATTTAGAATCTAATTAATTATTTAGGACTTTGTCCAGACAAAAACTCCATTTCTGTCCCAGATTCCAGAGTCATCCCTATGCAGCTCCCATGAATACAAACAATAGCTCTGGCCCTAAAAAGCTTCTCAGCTCTGATTCCAGGAAACCCAGACTCACCATTCTGACAACTACTATTGTAAGCAAATTGATGACAGAGCTTTTGAGCATTGTACGGAAAAGATTTTTTCCTTTTGCTTGCTTTCACTGTATTAACAGAGTATGGGGAATGATGGATGCCACCTGCTATATGCATTTGCTTTGATCCATTGATATGATGTGAACAGAAGAGGGGCAGTCTAGTCCCTGCCCTCACCTTCACTTACAGAATCAGAACTTTTAAAAACTTCTTAAAGGAGATGCACGGCTGATGCCCCAGGTTCCAACTGACTCCACTTAATTTACCAGGACTATGTATATACTTAACTGTAACGAAGTAGAACTGTTTTTGTTGGTTTAGGGGCTTAACAGTCCCGTTTTGCAGGATTGAACCTAAAATGTTACCTAAGACAAAATAACCATCTTCTGCCATAGTCTTTTTCCTACCTCATAAAGTGTAATTTTTTTATTGTGTTAGGTGTTATTTAAGATGAGGTATTAAATTAGGATTCTACAATTGTTGGTGTTTCTAGGGAAAAGTGTCCGTCTTAAACCATCGTTTTTTAATTCCTGTTCTTGTTAGTTTGTGTAACTTAGATAAGCTTTAAGAACTTCTGCTTAGTTTGAAATATCACATGGTAATGAAAAGTGTTTGTCAGAAATAAAAGTTTGTAACCCTAGAAAAGGTTTATAACACTAAAGTGGACAGTTTAGGGAAGTTTGTTCCCTCTTGTCAGTTAATATTATGTATTTCAGAAATTATTATAGAGTGATGTCCTCAATTATTGCCTTAACTATCATATCATGATTCTTATAGTAACCTATACTTGTCTGCACTCCTTTTTTTTGAGGATTTTGTTTAAGAAATGGATACAGTATTACCTTTGAGGGTTTTTAGTAAAAATATATTACCTGTAACTGCATCTTGTGAAGAAATCTACAATCACTGAAGTGAAAGAAGTATTTTTTTTAATTTGCAATGGAACCTGAGTAATGTAGTATGGTCAATTTTATCCCCTTTTAATGCTCATGTTTAGCATTCTTGGAAGATGATCTTGTTATTTTTCATTAAGTTCCTTAATGTTCATTAAATACAGTATTTTTTACTCTGTTTTATGGTTAACTGGCCACTAATGGGAAGGAAAACTAAATCTCAGGACTATAACCCTATACAATTTGGATTGGTCAACTAGACATCTGTTCAGTAGGGAGCATTTCCCAGATTTGATTACACGTACGTGTTATATGAGCTTAAAACTTGATGATCTTAATGACTTAGGAGTAATTTCTGGTGCCTGCAAGAGTTTAACATATGAGTAGAACTGAGGTGGATTCTTGGGATCTTAGAATTGCAGGAGGGGGACCTCCTTTTTCTTAAGGTCTTAAAACACTTATCTGGAAAACTAAAACTTCTTAATGTGAGCGTCACTAACAGTAATGGAATAAATTGTCATTTTGGGCAGCTATTTCAGCTTTAAGCCTAGAATTTGTGTGAAAGCTGCTTAGCCCAAAGGTTGAGGTAGATATCTCTTCAGACTTTCTTGGAGAATGGTATAGCTTTGTTGTGTGGGGTGAAATGAGGAAAGCTTTTAAAGACTTTGTAAGATAACTAGATCTTTGGCACACTATGGTAGTCTGAGAAGGGTGAGGTCTATAGGATGAACTGGGGATAAATACACGTCCAGTTATTCTCTGATCATGTTAGATCTGAAACCTCTTCTAGAGGCGGCCCCTGAAATATTAAGCCGCAAGAACAGCTCCACTAAATATGTCAGCACCAGAAACAATGATTTTTAAACCATCTGTCCAACTCATAGGGCTTGGAGAACATAGTGCACAGAAATGAGCAAAAACTTTCAGTTCTTCTAAATTCTAATAAAATCATAGTGAGATAATATTCTAAATAAGGAAATCTTTATTTAAAACTGCGAATTTTCTGAACGTTGTTTGGCATTGTTTCCTGATTGGCAATTAAATTTGCTAAAAAAAAAAAAATTGCAGATAAAAGCAACTGAATTTAAAAAGCTGTTGTGGGATTCTTATGGCAAGTGCTACATAGTTTATTTTAACTCTTGTTTTCTGTTGACTTAGCTAATTGCAGCCTTTCCAGAAAACTCTTATCTGCACAATTTTCGTATTCTTCTACTTCAGAGATTGATTACCTGAAATGTACTAATAAGCCTTCATATTACTTTTTTTTTTCTTTTTATAGATCATTTCAAGTGACCCATTCTGGGTCCCAACCACTGAGGAAGAATATTTGCACTTCGGGGAAAAGGCAGACTCAGAGAACCAGGCCCGCAAGTACATGAATGCAGTAAGAAAGAGAAAGGGACTTTATGTAGAAGAAAAAATTGTGGAGCATGCTGAAAAGCAAAGAACTCTCAGTAGAAATAAGTAGCTGTGTTGTTTCCTTTCTCGCCTGACTCAGCTAAGTGTGAGTGGATTATTTTCTATGCAGCAGATTCAGATTTTCATCTGGACTTTTTTCTTTGACATGACTTTCTTACATGCCGTGATGTCTGTGGCTTATGTTTCAATAAACTTAAGCCTTTCCAACTTTTATACAGAGAAAATAGTTTGTTTATTTAAATAAAATAGGGGCATATTCATTGAAGTTGGTCTGAATTTTTAAAATTGACTGCCATATTGAACCTTCTGTCACAGGGTTAGGATCTCCTAATTTCATTTGTTTCTTTCTGATTTATCAGGTGTAATTACAGTTAGAGTTAGTTAGCTAGTTTGTTACAAATAAACTATGCACTGAATTTAGCTCCTTAATGTTTTTGACTCTGTCTTTTAAATTTATTTCAATTTCTGTAATGTATTCATTACCACTATATGCAAATAAATGTAAGCCTATTAGGAGTTTCTAAACTAATTGTTTTACCCCATTTCTCATGTAAGCAGTCATGTACAGCAGCAACATACCTTATTTAAATCAGAGAGCAAAAATAGCACATTTGGAAGACTAAGCACTGCAAACCAAGCAAGTTTTGTCTCTGTTCCCTCCTTAGAACACACCGTATTACAAAGTTCAGAAGATTATCCTAAGCTGGGAGCTGCCATCTCTGAACTAGGCACACAGCTACGTCTGCCAATCCTGCGTGTTTAAGGACTAGTGCAGAAATTTCTGCCCATTCAGCTCGTCTTGAATTCAGTAAAGGAAACACTTGTAAAAACACACAAAATGTCTTGCTGTTTACAGGTGTCTAGGATGCAGAATGTTCCAGAATGATACAGACCAAGACTAACAGGAAATACAGTCCTCACAGGGCGTAAGTTTTAGTTAAGATAAACGGAAACCTTGAGTAGAAGAGAAACGTGATGCATGAATTATCTTCTCACTTAGATTTGTAAAAAGAAAGGCTAAGAATTCTCAAAGGTTAAGACTAAATAGATAGGTGTCCTTGAAGAGTTTCTGATATTTCTTTAAATGAATGGGAAATAAGTCTTAGAATCTGACTTCCTGCTGCCTCTTGTCTTTGCTAATTGGAAAGAGTTCTGTTTCAGATAACGATGCATATAGGTTGTCCTTTTCTTTACAAAATATAGCTATTTCTTTAATTCGTGATTGCTTTGTACTCCTTTGGTACTTCATCTTTCTGAATAAATATTCTGTGTGTGTCAATTAATGCAGCAGGCAGAACTTGCTCATATCAGTTTTGCTTCTTATAGGAAACTGTTACTTGTTTCACAAGTAGACTGATTTTGAATGCTTAACTTTTATTTTAAATAGCAGCCTTTTCTTTTCCAGCTTGTTTGCTTTCATTATGGAAATGTTTCCTTTTAAGATTGTATTTATGAATTATTCAAGCAAATGAAATATTTGCCTTCCTTAGGAGGTTGTTCTGTAAATTGCCGTTGCTTTTCAAGGAGTATCTGCACAGCAGCCCTATTAGAGCTAAAACCAACATACTTGGAGAGTTTGGGCACTGCCAGCTGCTATAGCCGTGGAAGGCATGGTAACTTAGTGCAGCCTGCAAAAAACAGTCGAGACACAAATGTTTGTAATGAGATCTTGGCTAATATCGCTACCCTGCCAGCCAGATGCGAGACAGAATTAGGGTCTGGCCTTCAGTCACAAAGGTGCTTGAATAGGTGATGTAGAGATGGTTGGTCGCTGTTATGGCTGCATAATTGTCAAGTGTAATCTACTATACTTAAGTAAAAAGAGCATTAACATAGATTTTTAAAAGATTTAACAATAGCATTCATATATCATTATGCCATATTTTCGGATTGCATCTCGAACAGCGTGACGATGATAATTAATTCAGGATGTGGCAACACTCTTATTTGTAGAGACTCTACTAACTAGCAGAAGAAAATCAACCTGCAAGAAGTTCTAGTGGCAATATTTGAGATGTTTTCTTTAGTAACAGCTACTAGTGAGAAGATAATCTAATTGCTAATGTACCATGAATCTCTAACCATTTTTCTCTGGATTATTGCAAAAGTAACTTGATGTAGCTGTTTTACCCCAGCTTTCTTACACATACTTAACAATATGACATAATTTTGGAAAATCTCTGTAAAGCAGGATAAATAACTTGCTGATGGAGCAAGCCATGGAAAGATTTAATTGAGAGCTAGCCATTCTATAATTTCATTTTCCATTACAAGCTTTATTGCTAAGTATATTACATATCTAAAATAAGCCTACACAGCTTTTAAAATATTTTATATGTGTAAATGTTTAGCACGCTTTCAACTTTCTAAAAAGTACGCACTCAATGTGATTGGGCTCTACTGGCTTTAGTAGACTCAAGTCTCCTTACAACTGGTAATGTATGAAAGCAACAGTCAGCTTCTATGTGGTAACATTTGTTAGAGAATGGTAACTGTTCACTGCGCAAGCCAGATGATAATCTAAATGATTCCACTTTGTAGAAAGAAAAACAAGCAAAAAAACAAAAAAATTGGAGCTGGATTTCCCTAGAGAAGAATAAAGACCAAGTAGTGGCCAGCAAGCTGCTTTCTCTTGTCTCTGGCCACTCTTCTTGCTTTAAAAATCTTTCATTTTCTCTAGCACTAATAATCTTAGGTGATTCACATTTTTTTCCACAGATTTCTTTCTTTCTTTCAACAAACTTCACTTTTAAAGCAGGAGTCCAAAAGAGAAATAAAAGCATAACTGGAATCTGTGCTGTGTTTTCTTTCCTCCCTCTCTTCCCATGTTAATTTAGGACTTCAGCTGCAGCCTCAATATTACAATTGGTGAGGCCAGAGACAGCAGAGAAGCACAGTATTTCTGTATCAAAACATGTGGTTCCCAAATTAGGTCTGAATACAATCTCTTGACTCCCTACTAACCTTAGGAACTAACTCTTCATATTTGATACACTAATATTTGGAAACTTATTCTGTGAGAAACAGAGAGTGTCACTCCTTCATAAAGTCAGATGCCACACTAAGAAGGTGAGAGAAAAATGCAACATTTGAACTGTACACTACTTCTGATAAATTTACAGCATGGAAGGGCAACTTTGGCTGTGATTTTGGAACACTTTATTAGACAGAGTGCTTACTCTGATAGCAGAGGGGTCCTGGCACAGCTCTTGGACTCCAAATGGCCATTGTTTTGAGTGGAAACTCATCTTTAACAATTTGGGGTCGGTTAAGCAATCACAATTATAAATGTCCTTTACATTTCTCACAGTGCACGGTAGAACCCTCTGCTTTTCTCTGTGTGGTGCTGGGTTATAAATACATGGAGCAAGCTATAGTAAGTCCATAGGAAGGATGTGAGCAGCACAGTTCAAGTACCTTGCAATCTTCTGGAGTAGCCCTCCTGATAGCGTAAGAGAGGAGAGGTGGGTCAAGTCAGGCTTTGCAATAGATTACAATGAAAGATTCCTCTCATGAAAAGCTGTGGGCAGGAAAATTCTTTAATGCTACTTGAGGAATCTTTAGTTGATCTTTGAGACCGACAGATTAAAAGGGAACCTTAAACTAATGAGTTTGGTATGGCCAGGCCTGGCATATTGCCATGCCTGAGAAAAATTATGGGTTTGTGTGTGCAAGGAGTGACCTGGTCATGCAGCTACCTGAGAGCCAAGAAGATGAAAGAACCTCAGCTTTTGCCAAGTGTTTGCTTGTCCTTTGTTTCCACAGACTGGGTGAGGGGAATAAATGTCTCCAGTATAAATGAGAAAGTTGACATCGGTTTCCTTCTCTTACTTTACACAGAAGGTAAATAGACCATACTTGGCAATTCTGGGAGTAAACCAGCGTTCTTGATTTGAGGCTGTTCCTCAAATATATCTGTCCGATTTTTTTTTCATTTATAAACCTAGTGCCAGACAAGTACTTTTACAGATGAGGCAACTTGAAGAACAGAAGCTTGCAGGTCTGTATAAAACCTTGACTGCAGAACCCGAACTGGGAAATTCAGGTGATTCTTCTCCCATCTCTGATCATATCAGCCTGAATTCTTTGGGCACAGTATCTAGAGGTTTTTCTTCTTCTATTAAGGTTTCTCCTTTCTAACTTTAGTTTGGTTCAGAATGCTGTGTAGACTTTTCTGTGCTTCTTCCTAGCTTCAATTGGAAGTAGAAGTACAAGAGCATGTGGGAGAGGGGATATGAATGAGCTGGATTATTTTGTCAGCATCATTTTTTTTGCATGCTTGGTTTGAATTCTCACATATCTTCTGATTCATTTTGGTTCTTGTTTATACCAGACTGCCTGTGAAAACTCAAGAGTTGAAACTAGGCAAGGGAGCATAGTTTTCTTTGCATTATGTCTAGGAAAAGGACAGTCAGGAAAACAATGAGGTCTTTTTAGTACCTGTTGTAATGTTGACACGTACTCCTTTGGTATTCAAAAAATGTTCTGAAATCCTTCCTTGGGGGGTGTTAAATGGTAATTTTTAATTAATTTATTTATTTACTACATGCTGCTATTATAGATCCCTACTTGCAGGATGATTATAAGAAATTTCTATCAACTGACATTACTTCTGATATGTAAAATCCATGGAAGTGAAACCAATTCTGAAACATGATTTTTCAAGAGCCAATACTTACATAAAATTTTCAAGTGGTAGATGTTCTCCTAACACTGTCATTTGAGGGGTTTTGTGTTGTTATTATTCTCTTATTTTGACTATAGCTAAGCTTTTCTATGGTTATGAAAGCCTTTTCGTTGAATTTGTGTATAATATATGTTATCACTGACAGGAAAAGTTACATGAAAACAAATGTTTTAAGCTAAGAAGTATTTTAAAAAGCATGGATGAACCAAAGCTTTCCATTTCAGACAGGAATATTTTCTTCCTGTGTTTCCTTCCTACCCCGCTACTCCAACAGATACAGATCTTATTAGAATATGCAGAAAGCCAAGTAAATACATGTTCCTGTCTGAACCAGTGTTTTAATTTCTAACTATAATTTTTTGAACTTCAAGCTTACCGTTGAATTATTTTGATTCACTTATGGCATCTCAGCTGTGACTGAGGGGTGTAAGACACAAACATCCACGTTGGTAGTGTTACCAGGAATAAGGTGTTTTTAAGAAAAGCTGATGTCATTTCCACAGCCGTAACTTGAGCCTCTTGGGATCCAATGAAGTTGGGGAAAGGCTGGCAGAATGTGGAGTAGAATCTCTTATTTTAAACCATGCACAGACATGTCTGTAAAATGATAAAAAGTGCAGACACTTACTTTTTATTGTGCTATTCTTCACCAGTTTGCAGTTTCACTCCTCAAATTTGCAGTATCTGTGATTTGCTTCTTCAGTACAGCCCTGAGAAGGAAAATACTTTGTGTTAACATGAGTAGTCACTGTAGGCCTGGTGCTTAGACAAATAGTTAACATGAAATATAAAACATTTACATGTAAATGCTATTTTGATTTAGCGATGTTTCTGAATTTTGGTCTCTTTTCTACTTGATCTGGCTTAATTATATTCTCTATTGTGAGTGTGTGCTTTTTGACTTGTTTTGTGCTAGTTTGGATCTACTGAACAGTAGATAAGATAAAAATTAATACTTTTTTTTTATAGTTTCTATTAATAAGCTGAACTGAAAGATTTGGGGGGCACTGGTCTTTGACAGCTGTATCATTGCACGCTTATAAAACTCCTGCAAACCATGACTAACGGTAGGAGAAAACAGATACCATGAAGTAGTGTGGTTTGGGCTGTTTGGCAGATACATTTCTGTTTCAACAGATGTTGTTTTCCTACAGGAGCTTTACTTATTTATTTATTGTTAATTAATCCTTCCTCCCCCCTACTCATTTCTGCTCCTTCATTTCCTATTTCACCAAGGATCTAACTCCATAACCCCCCACTGATTCTTTAGAGGAATATTTTTATTATAAGCAAGTGGCGGGGGAAGCAGAATTCAGTAGTGTTTTCCTGTTAGCATTTTTGATGGCCATATAAAAGGCTTGTGTTCATCCTTACAACAGTGCCGTGTCTCACCGCTCTCCAGTGAGATATCTGGATGCATTTTTTTCCCCAAAAAAAGCTGCTGATGTAAAAGGCTCACAATATATAATAATCTGCACGGATAGCAGAAATAAAACTTTCGTCAAAAGAATCTATAGCCTTTTTAAACCCTGCATTTCCTACATGCTCACAAACACGTTTGCTGCCCCCCGAGAGGGAGGGAAATTCAGTAATGTTGTGCAGCTTTTTTGTGAAGTGGCTACAAAGCACAGCTAAAATATGCATCTTCTCAAGTGGAATTACAAATGGGAGGCAGATTGATCATCATCACCAATTCAGTGCTGGCTTCTTCCCATCTGTGGAGAGCTCTTTCCAGAATTTTTCATATGGTTCTTTTACGCTGTAATAATTTAAGTCAGGTAACGAATAAACCATGCTTGTTTAGTTGCTTTCTGAATGATTTGTGCCAGTGTGAACTTCTATCCTGGAATATTCTGTCATTTGCTTTGCTGTAGCAAAGGCCTCAGATGTAGAGACGGGGCTTAAGAAACTTTTGGGCTTTAGTGGTCACTCTATGACAGTTATGTGTATCCATATTGTCCTGAAAACAACAATTCTGGATTAGAACTTGCTTAAAAAATAAGGAAAAGCCCACAATCTTAATGTAAAAAGAAGGAGTAACCAACAAGCTTTTTAGAGGGGGTTAGTGCAGAATGATCCCTGGCCTTCTAACTCGGTGAGCCTTACAAAAGCTGGTTTTTTTTTTGCTATAGTGATGATTTCATAGCATTTGAAAAAAGGAATATTCAGCTGTCCTGTTATTGTAGGATTCAAGAAAGGGGTTTGGAGTGGCCCCCATGCAATGCAAGCCCAAATGTCCTTAGTGGAGCTGTAAGAAAGGTGCTCATGATGAAAAGGCAGACTTAATCAGACTTAAAGTCCATGGCACCTTCAGGAATCGCACTCCTTTGCTGCATTGGAGGGGAGTATAACTTTTTGGCTAGACTTACTGCCTGAGTACTCGGAGATTCTACTCGTGCTTTGTTCGAAGGAGAGGATGCCAACTCAAAGTCACTCATGTAGGAGTAGGGACTGAGACGACAAAAAAACCCCCAAGAATTTTCATGGCAGGAATGATACAACTATTAAGCAGTGGTTTCTCATTGCCTCTAATATACGTGTTTGACCTTAAGTCCTTAATTTTTCTAACGCTCCTTTAAATGATGTTTTTATAATAATCGACCCAATTGCAAAGGCTGATTTATTTTCTCTGTGATACAGGCTCATCCAGAGCCAACTGGTGCTGAAATACAGTCGCAGGCATGCTATGTGGCATACCTGCAGCTAGCTGTTTTCTGCGTTTTCATCTCTTGTCATGGTAGCATTTACTTTTAGGAGGTCAAGAAAATGGCTCTTTAGAAGAAAAAGCTGGCATTGCTTCATGGAGTGAGTGACAGAAGGAGCTGTGGAAGTGGCAGCTGAAGCTGCGCTTCCCCTGGAGATGAGGCACAGTGTGTTCGCGACAAGTGCTGCTATCACTGGTCTGGGGATTGAAAACCGATCTTATTTATGAATCCCTGTCTTCTCCTTGTAACGGTGCTGTCATGCAGTATGAACAGCTTAGGAAGGTTATTTTAAATTAACCTTCCCGTGTTAAAACAATGTCTGGTCTGTTCCTATCACATCCAACATTGTAAGCATCAAGGCTAGTGAGTAATTCGACTGCAGCTGGTGTGAAAGGGAAAGACTAGAGAAGAAATGTGAAAATGCAGTGGAAAAAAATAACACCGCATTTGTATGGATGCATTACAGTAACTGTTCTAATTGCATAATGAGACTGCTTTGCTGCTGCAGAAGCGTTCAATAACAGATAGCGTGCAAGTGTGCTAAACGGCAGCTAGGCTGCCCTGGCAGGCCCAGCGCCATTCCCAGTCAGAGCCTGGCTTCTGGGCGGCCTTGGCTCTGCGAAGGGAAGCGTGAAGAAGCAAACCTCTGGAGCTCGTGTCTGTGTCTCCATCACTGTCCTGTAGACTTCACAGAAACTCCTTGACCGTGGCAAGCTCATCATTTCGGGGAGCGTGGTGGAAGGGAGCTGCACATTCCCAGCAGCAGCAATTCCCCGGGTACCGGTTTACTGACTGTATAGAAAGCAGCTCTAAATAACGTTTTAAATCCCTTTCTGCCAGGACCCAGCAGTGAGTCGTGGCTTCTATTGAGTCTTGCTGCTGGGACAGATGGGGCCTGAAGAACTGCATGGGAAGATATTTGAAGGGATATTTTTCTGAGGACCCACAGGCTGCATGAAGGTGGGGGCCCAGGGTCATGAAATTACAGAGTTTACTGTCCCCTCTTGTAAGAGAACGCTAGAAGGGAAACTCCTTAATTATTTTTTTGTTCTTGTGGTTCTCTCTCAGTTGAGCACCCAAAGCCTTTTCCAACCTGGGCCACAAGAGTTTGGGCTAAAGGAAGTGGAGGTAGAGTAACTGTCCTGCTTTCTGATAGCTGTCACCTGTGTTTGAGCTTCTTGACATCTGTTCTTTCAAGCCAAAGAGAAGATTGATGAAGGAAGATACCTAACTGTGTAGAGAAGAGTCGGTGGCTGACAAGCTGGGCTTTGCTTTTGCGCTAGAGGTTGCAGGTAACATTTCTCTGGCCAGAAACAACGAAGCGACATATTTCCTTAGAGCTGGCTAAAAAAATGTCAAACCGTCGCATCTTTTAAACATGTCTGCAAGTTGAAGTGGGTTTAAGGTTCTCTTGCTTTTGTTGTATGAACAGAGTTAGTACTGAAGATAGGAGTTGATGTTTGGACTTGAGCAATGTCGTTGTCATATGATGGGTGATTCAGTCTTAGACAATCAAAAGGGACAGGTATCTGTGATGGTGCTAGCTGGGCCTTTTTTTCTTCATAGGTTTATTACTGGAGAGCAGAAATATGTCTGCAGACTTGTGAGCACTCCTATAAATAGCAAGCTACTGTGCATAAGGAGTCTGTTACTGTTGCCAGCTCCATATTTTTATGACAAATCTTGTGATATTTTGTTTTTCCTAAAAACCTCAGGTCTTGTATTTCATCAGAAGCTCTGTTTTCATTAATTTGGGGGAAAAAAAAAAAAAAAGCTTCCAGCTTCATGTTGGCATCAAATTAGAGAAAGACATGGAAATTTTGCAGCTTCACTATGATGGCAGAAAAAACCAAATGCATATGAGAACCCCCAAATATAGTATTTTACTTTTAAAGCAACAAACAAAAAATCCCAAACCACCAAGTAAATGAAAGGCCTGTGGTTTTGAAGGACAGAATCTTAATGTCTGTGTTGTGGTCTTTTACTGTAACTGTAAAAGTGACTTTTGTAATACTTTTTATAAAGTGGTGGTGGTTTGTTTTGTTGGTTTTGGTTTGTTTTTCATTGCAGATAAGCTTCTTGCAAAAATCCTGATTTAAAAAGAGAAGATGTTGAATCCTTTGGAAAACTTGGTCACTTTATAAAACAAAGAGCTGCTAATAGTCCCTGAACAGATGCCTTTTTCTCTAGATTTGATTCTTGATCTGAGTCTGCATGATCCAAAGCAAAAGGGCTGGAGGCTGACGGTAAATCTGCTGAAATACTGAGCTGCTGTGGGGGGAAATGCTCATCCGGATTCTTCCCTCCTTGCTGGAAGTATGCTGAGTTACCCCTGCTTTTTGTCGGGGTAAATGCTTAAAGAATAGTTCATTCTATTTAATTTTTAGACTTTGGATTTAGTTTTATAAAGATTTTCTCAAAATACAACGCTCCTTACCTCAGAGCAAACAAGTGTGTTTGTACTGTGCTTTTACTAGAGAAGTTCAGGTCATCACTTCTGTGAATCAAAGTGCTTTGGTTAAATCTTCGGGGGACTGTGCAAGAGATACCAAAAGAGACTAAAAACTGAACTCGAGTTTTCCTTCTCTCTGCAGTTCTTAGGAATTGCCTTTCCTTTTTTGCTTAATGAGAGAAAGACAGACTTAATGTTTAAGTCTTGCACAACATTATTATCCAGCACTTCAACAACAGGGAGAGAAATGACAAGTTGTTATTTGATATTTCAGTTGTAAAAATCAATTTGGAAGTGTTTTCAGATCAGCTTTAGTCATCCTGACTGAGTAATGAAAGGGCAAAAAGTCACAACGTAAGCTTTTCACTCTGCTTTTGTTGACAATAAACGCTGTTGTAGATGAAGCAATAATCAGGGCCAGAAGAGAGAAAGATAATTACTGGGGAAATGGACAAACTTCACTTTCAGAAGTTGTGCAACCAGAGGTAACGTTACAGAAGAGAAAATAAGAATTTGGTAGGTTCAAAGGCCTTTTGGCTGCAACAAATATTAATTTGGAAAGGTTGGTGGAGTTGTTCCAGAGGAGGTTTGCAGAAATAATGATTTCCTGATACTTATAAAATTCTGCAGCTTTTGTTAATTTCCAAATCAAAGGATATTTTCCATAACTTTGAGCTATGTTGGTTTTATGTTGTTATCCTCTGAAAAGCTTTTTTTAGACTTACAGCAAAGGGAGTTTGTTTATTTTGCATCCCTTTTACTCTGTGGATTTAAACAAGTCTTTTGAGTCATAGGTATATTTTCAGAGTTTCAAGGCAAAGAGAGGGACTTCCCCTATTATGCCATATTTCTTTTTCTGATGCTGCTATATCAAACCTCTTGGTGATGATATTCATGGCTGACTTACAACGATGCTCCCAAAGAGTGTGCTGCTTTTCTTTTGAGATGTCAAAATAGGGGAGAACCTCCCAGGAACTCATCAAGTTCCCCAAAAATGTGTTTTCTCTTTTCCTTCAGGCCTGGCAAATGTGTTTTTGAACACTCCATAATTTGCTGTAAAATGTTTTCAAAAAAGCTAAATGCATACTTGCGGAAAGTGAAACAACATTCTATGATTCTGTGTGTGATTTGTGGATTGTGTAGCCAAGGAGGAACTGGTGGCAAAATCTGGGGTGGTTTTTTTCTGTGCTGATTGCTCAGGGATGTATTGTAATATCTAATCAGAAGTCATTACCGGTCTGTGCAGCGTTAATTGGCACAGCCTTCCATACATACACACAGGCTGCTGGGTCCCTCAGGGCAGGATGGTGCTCTAATGGGCCACATTCCCCAGATCAGCTGATGGGGCTGCATCATTCACCTGCACCCACACAGATCAGCTGCAAAGTGAGCAAACATTTCACTACCTCATGAAATAAGTCTGTCCGAAACTGAGTTTCTACTCTCAGCACTTCCTGCTAAAGGAACAGCCTTTGCTTTTGTTCCGCCCCCCCCTTTTTTTAAAATAAAATATTATCCTAACCTTCTAGAGAGACTATTCAGAGAGAACGTATTTCACAGAGATCTCTCTTTCCTCATGATTGTCAGCCTTCCAGCACACCCATATTAATCAGTAATGGAAAAACCTGATTTTAGAAACTCGGTAGGCTGTGCTGGGGTATTGTGATAGCGTGAGGTGGGATAGCTGTGCAGCACGTCTACCACCTGTAGGAGCACTCACTGGAAACCTAGAATGTGCCACAAATGTTTGTCAGGCAAAAGTGTTAGAGTTCTTGTACAGGGGAAACGGAAGGAGGATGAGGGTTGCTGCTAAGAGAATAGGGGGGTTCAGACATGGGTCTCATTTTATTGATGTATGTGAAATAATAAGTTAATAACTCCTTAAGAAGGGTGTTTTGAATACTGAGAAAATCCTTCTCAGCTGTAACATGCATTCAAATCACCCAGCGGAAGCAACAATCTATATTCATGTAAATGTGTTTTGATGTCCTCTTAGAAGTTTAAATGAAACACCCACATCCAGGAAGCTGGTTAGCTCATGTGGGAGCACAATCGCAATTCTTCATTAAATGTACTGTGTAGGACTTCTTTTTCACTTCAGAAGCACTGAACTTTGGCAATTTATATTTATTTGATATTAAAAAGGCAAGCTAACAATTCAATGCTTATCACTTCTAAATAAGAGACTTCGTGTTACAAATTAATTCCTAATAGTTAAAAACTTTCTTAATTTTTGATGACTTGCTAATTCCTATGGCAGATGATTAGCATCACTCCCTGTTCTGTGGGCACAGCTTTTCCTTTTACCACAACACAGCAGCCTCCACCCCATATATCCATAGGAGAATGTTGCAGGAGGTGATGGAGATACAACCGGTAAGATCGTGTAAAAATTACTGAAGGAATAACAAAAATGTGGATGGTTTCTCAGACAGTGTAAACTTGTGTAATTCTCTTGTTTTAGTGGCTAACGTTAGCTAGTGTTGTAACTCTTCTATATCGAATAAGTTAATCTGATTTATTCTGGCTGAAAATCTATGGGAGATTTTATTCTTTATGCAGATTTGGATCTTAACCAGCCTGTAGAATTTTAGTTCAGGTAAAAGCTGTATATTAAAACTTACACGAAAGTTCAAAGGCAAGCTCTCCTTCCTAAATGAGCCCCATTATTTAGTTCCATGTAGGTATCAATGCTTCTATTTGAAACGAAACCAGATCTTCTGTTCAAGCGTACGTATGCTTTAACATTCTCTTTGTAATGTTTGAGCAAAAATGAATGGGATTGGGACCCTTGCAGAGCAGGCTTTTTCATGAGTGAAGCTCAGAGCAAAACCTACAGCACCCTACTGTATGACATTAGAAAAAGTGCTGCCTCTGAAGCTTTTTATCTAATGCTCGGCACAGGCTTTACATGTAGGTCTGTTTGATTATTGCCCCTTGGAGCAGATAAGTATATGGAATGATCTCACTCTATTGTTAAGATAATTTGTCTTTGGGGATTCTGACCTTCACATTTCAATTACATCATCCTTTTTACAGACTGTAAATCACTAATGTGGACTCCTGGCCTTGCTAATAAAACCTGCAGAAATATATAGTATGGAACGACCACTTTCTTATATTAATATTGTTGGATGTGTAACTGATTTTAGCTGCTCAAAACTACTTTTTAAAGCTGGTAAATTCAGATACTCATAGCCTCATTTAATGTTCTTAACAGGTCCATTATATGCCAACCTGTATAATATGTACATCTAGCTGAGCTGTAACTTAACCTTCTTTTAATTCTGTCATCCAAACAGCTTTATTAATTAGCCTGAAACATAAGAGCAAGGAGAGACTCTTCTCCACAATCACCAACTTTTAAATTGCAGGAACACTGCAAAAAATCAAAATGTACCAGTTTACCTACAGCAAGTGGCCTTAATTTATAGAAAAAGCCATATTTGCATGCACCAACAGAGACCATTTTCTTATTTAACGACGTTTTCTGTGGAGCTTCTTGAAAATGTTGGGTTTTTTTTTTTCAAAATACATCTGAATGGTGCCTGTCAGTTTCTCTGGTAAATACCTTCATGTTGTCAATCCAGGGTATTGCAAGGGGTGATAAACTGTGATTTTTCTGAGTCTGAAGTACTTCATATTAGTGCTACAACCTCTTACTGGGTTGAAGCAAGGAAAGCGTCTTTCTGTTGTTGGTCCTTCCATACGTTGAATTGTATGCATCTTACCTTTTGGGTGATATGGGTCTTCTCAGTTATTGGTATTAATTTCTAACGCCTAATTAATGCCTCATAATGGCACTAAAATCCTGTGTCTGAGAGCAATTTGTGTACAGACACTTTCAGTCTTTCTCCTGCATGTTCAGAGTTACATTTCTATGGCTTTTCACAGGCAAGAGGAAGAGAAAACAGTGCCTAAGAATACATGATTGCAAGGTACACACACTGGACAGTTTGAGAACTAGTTGGAAGAATGTAGAAATTATTTTTGACCATTTTTTATTTTTATTTCAGGCTGGAATGCATTCTTTTTGGCTCACTAATGTGATCTGTAGCTTATCATAAACTAAAGGGAAAAGGGACAAAGAACAAAGCTGCTTGGCAGTAGCTGATGAATGTGTACAGTGATGTGCAAATACAGTATCTGTGAAGCTCCTCTCTCTGGGATTTGTTTGCACAGGAAAAGCATAATTTCACAAGTCCCGCACTTGTGATTGCTAATCACGATTTTAATAACCACAGCTCCACTTTGAGTCATGTATCAGTTCCAGGTCCCCAGTGGTGCCACAAATGTTTTTAAAAACTTGGCTGGACTGTAGTGAAAGTGTAGGAAACATCAGCTGTGTCTCCCTTTTCCTCTCCTTCCTTCCAGCTTGCTGCTTCCTCTCTTTGCCCATTTTCCATTATTCCTTGTTTTCTTGGGAAGCTCCATAGCTGTAACATGCAAGATTGCATGTTCTTCGCAAGCAGCCAGTGTGCCATGCGTTGTTCATTTGTTTATTTTGTAGTACTATGTCCAAGCTAAAACTAAACTGAAATAATCATCTTACCCTTTTCGTTTTAATGTCATTCTTTCAGTTTCTTGTTTGGAGTATTGTTTTCTCCATAAGAGTCCATGGGACATATTTGCCATTTTAAAAATGTTTTTAAGGAAATGTTGATAACAGCCTAACTTTTCCTAAAAAGATGGAAAAGAAAAAACAGTGATTTTTCTTTTTTTTTCCTCTGAGGTTGAGCCATTTCCATTCAGAATTACATTTCACCTCACAGATGCATTTAAAACGATCGGTGCAGTTTGTGTTTTGTTTGTGTACAGAATTACATGCTGTAGACAGTGACTTCTGGGCCTTTTAGAGCTGCTGATCAGAACACAAATAGGAGATAAATATTCTGAAAAAAAGAACCAGACTGTAGTCTGTGTTGTGCTCTTTATGTATTTTTCAGCTGGTTTTGCTTCTAACCTTCAGCATTCCTCATGGGACACTGATGCAAATCTGCGTTTACCTTTTTTTTTTTTCCCCTCTTCTCTTTGTATACAACACACAGGACCCGAAGTAAAGCTGTAATTTGCAATATTAGGAAATGTGGCTCGGTGTCCCCGTCCCCAGTGTGAACATGCACATTTGAATGTGAATGAAAAGTGGGCCAGAACCCCCTTGAAGCTGAGTTGATGCACAGACTGCCTGTTCTTTCCGGTTTAAGTACTGTACTCTTTTTTTTCCCTTTGCCAAACAACAGCTACCATATGGGCTGAGCTTCAGCCAGTCAACTACTAAATTACAAGCACTCTTTTGACTGTAAATTGAATGGAAGAGGATGTCAGTTATCGCTTTCCTCCTGTGGCCGCACCACAAGAGCACCTGCAATAAAAAACTGGCATTCATGCTCTGAAAGGCACCACATGCTTCTATTGTTAGCCGAACAGTATCTAACCTTGGCTTTGCTTACCCCACTCCTATCGCAGTGAGAAGATTGCAAAGATAAGAGCCTCGCTTTTGAATACGAGTTCGCTTCGAGACACGTCTCAGCACTTATCCACAGTATTTTGTTTCCACTAAAGGAAGTGAAAATCTGTTTAGGAAGATGGCTATCTGTGGTATCCTTCAAAGAGGAGTCTTTCACTTAGGCACATGTTTTCTATATTTATTTTGAAGTGTGTTATGAAACTATAACTGCTTTCTCTGAAAGCTTCACACTGTGACTAGTTCAGCTCACTTACAGGATTATCTGGTTTCCAGCCTGAACGCCAGAACAAAACAATTCAGTTTCTCGCCTGTGCAAAGGTAGCCTGGAATTTGACCATTCCCTTGTCCCCA
Source organism: Pampusana beccarii (assembly GCA_013399365.1). Taxonomy (NCBI): domain Eukaryota; kingdom Metazoa; phylum Chordata; class Aves; order Columbiformes; family Columbidae; genus Pampusana; species Pampusana beccarii. The sequence goes on from VWYH01009010.1 coordinate 453,164, forward strand.
GGGCAGGTTCGAACTAGAATCTACACAGAAGTGTGCAAAGAGGATTTGAGCAAGGAGAACCTGATGGTGTCTGGAAGCAGTGAACGGGGAAATCCATTACAGGAGACAGCTGTTCGGCCAAGAGCGGTTCCTTGTGTCCCCACGCAAGGTGACAGCTGGGCTGGGAGCAGCTGCTGCCGCCACGGGCCTACCAGCCCTGTGCTGAGGGAAGGCTGGTGGAACTCCCCCTCATCTGCCATGTCCATTAACTCTTCCTTTCCTAGAGAGATACAGACCTTGTTATTGAGCTAGCTAAAATATTTATTCAATCTGTGAATTAAATTATTGGGAAGAATGGGCAGTTTAATAATTAGGGTATTTTGTTTTGTCTTATGAAGCCTAAAGCTACACGGCTGGCTAAAGTACTAATGTTTTTGTTGAGTTCCCCAGTGGATTGTCAGATGCGTTACATATCTGCCTTGTGGCTTTTGTTCAAAGGCTCCTTAAAGTTCAGTGCCTACAAACATAAACTCGGCTCTTGGATCACTAGAGGGTAGTCATTAGGTCAAGGCTCAGTGCACTGAAAAAGTATTGCAGTGCTAAGGAATTTATGGGGTGACCAAATCACATTCAGAATGTTAATTTACAGTTACTGCTTATGACTTAAAATTGTACCGACTGGAGGCCTTGAGCGTTTCTGCCAATGTTAAAACCCACAATACTTAAACACAAACAAATAATTCAAACATTAAGCTGGCTGTGCAGTTCTGGTAATTATCTGGTAGCATATAACATCAAAGAGGTTATGTATTTTTATATATCCGTGTAGTTGCCCTTCTCCCCAGAAGTGAGCGGATGATAGAAGCTACTGCTGTTTGAATAATCTCAAACCAAAATGCTGATGTTCAGAAGCTGTTTTCAGAAAATGCTCTGTATCTTCAGAGCCTTTTAAAATCCTGGTAGGTGACACCTTACATAAACACCCTCAGACAGTTCATCCTTAGCTGCTCTCCCGGCCCTGAGTCTTCTTTTAGCATTCATCCATATTATGACTACCTTAAATAACATACCTGGTAAGTATTTCCACATGTTAATTAAGCTCAGAGTCAGAAAATTAAATGTCTTTTATGGTGGTTTTTTGGATATACACTTGTGCTCTGGTTTCCTACCATCTGTGCGGTGCTGAAAATGAATAGCCTGGGTTTCCATTCCCAGTACCATTTATGAATGTTTAACCTTCATTCTTCCTTTGGTTCTGATTCTAAATGTTTTGTAGCTAGAGAAGGCATATGTACAATATTTGTTACTTTTTAATAAAATCTGTAGGGTTTTTTATCATTTATGCCATTTAAAACAGGTTTGGAGAGATGCTCTGGCATAGCTGGCAACTAGAAGTCGTGTGGTTGCTCCACAGTTAAGGCTGCACCTTGGTGAGCTTGTTCTTCACATCTTTCCTAGATTGTTTAAAAATAATTTAAATACGAAACATCTTCTAGGGATGCAAGTCCAGGTTTGGGATAGAGATATGAACATGAGAGTGTGAAAAGTTTTCAGTGTGGATAAAATGTATGTCTCTATTGTCGCTTCTCTCCATCAACCACCACCCTGGGCTTGTACCCAGAGAATCACAGAATGGTTGAGACGGAAGGGACCTCTGGAGGGGGGCAGACTTCCTAAATAAACAGGAAAAACATGCATGTAGGGAGTAAAGCATGTATAAATGTGAACATCTGTTAGGCCTGATCTCACCTACAAATAAGTTTGTTCTGTTACAAGAATTCTCAAACCTTAGAACATCTCTGAAAGATGCAGGTGGATTCTGAAATTTGTATTTCTGCTGGAGTCAGAGGCTGGAAGTGTGAGATTTGTTTGTTAAATATATTCTATATATGATATTAAGAGAAGCAAATCCTATTCTGTCCAGTGTGTTTTGATAAGCTCAGTGTAAGTTTGCATTAAGATACCGTCATTCTGAATTTCCTTATGTTCAGAAGTATTTCGAAGTTACTGACATTTATTTTTTTTTACACATCAGACGTTGCCATCACTTACCCTATGTCAAGCAGGTGCTTTTATCCTGTTGTTCTGTCTCTTGCTACCACTGTGCCTGCCATGGGACTTCTTGCTGCAGTCGTTCTGCTTTGGACGTGTCAGTTGTGTAAAGAGAGAGCGAGGAGAGGTGTTGCTTCCTTTGGCCTGGGTGAAAGTGGTGTTGGCAGCGTGGAGAGAGCCCAGCTGAAGTAACTTTCTGCCATTAGAAGAATTAACATCTGAAAAGAATAGAAGTCTGCATTGCATCTTAGAGGTAAGATTTCTTTCAAGATCCAAAATATGGAACCTTGCTTCTCCCCTCCCCTGAATTCCAGGGAGTGTGAGTTGTCTTTGATTACGGATGGGTTGAGTTTGTTTAAAGCACTTGTTTTTGAATGGGTGGATTCTATGGTACGCTGAAAAAAAAATAAAATATAATCAAAAGGACTGAGAATTTAATCCCAGATAAGTGCAAAAAAAAAAAAAAAGCTAGACGAGTTCTTGTACTGATTCCATGAGCCCTTTGAGTGACAGATTCAGCACCATTTCCCCATTCGCTTAATGACACTTAGAGTCATCACAAAGTTCTTTAAGCTTTTGCCAGGGCTGGTCTGTGGAAAAGAGCTACACAAACAGAGTAGTGACAGGAGCTGGAAGAACAGTACAGATGCAGGCTCTGCTGCCATGGGAGGAGGGGGAAAAACCAAACCTCCAGCAAGTTGCACCCGCGCTGACAGTTCCCACAAGGCTTTGCTTTTACTTCTGCTTGCTCTCAAGGAGCCTTTTCCTGCCTTTCAGTCATCGGCCCCTGAACACTTTTCCTCTCTGGCCACCTCAAAACACCCCCAGCTGCCCCAGGGAATTAGAGCAAATAAGTAAGTAGCCCACAAGGGCCCCTGGCCTAGCAAACCCTCCAGCAGCACATCACCCAACTCATGACGACAAATATTTCCCTAATATTTTGTTACGGTGTAAAATACAGAACTGGCAGAAACATTCAAGTGGTTAATGAAATACTTTGTATTTAGGGTCTGCTTGGTACTGTGCAATGCAAGAGCTGTCCCTGATTTAATGCTTTACATAAGCTCGTGCAGCTTCTGTTACAAAACAGAGACCTGGCCTTGGAAAGAAAGGGGTGGTTTGAAGAGTGTGGCATGGGAGGCTCTAACCCTGCCTATTTCCTAGTGGGATGTCAGTGGCCCACCGATGACACCGTGCTTCCTCAAGTCTCTTCCCTTTGAGTTTACAACATTTCTCCCGACAGCTGAGAAAAGGAACAAGTTTCCAAGGGCCCAAGGTTTTTTTTTCAGCAGCACCCAGAAGCCTGATACCCTGACCTTGTAAGTCTGCAAAACCGGCCTGGAAATTAAATGGAAACAGACTCTGTCTTGAGAGTCCAGCTCCCTCCTCCTCCTGGTTGGGCCAGAAATACTGTGAGAACAGACAGGTTTCCTAGCAGTATCCTGGCACTTTCTTATCCGATCCCGGCCAAAACTAGAAAGTGTTAAAAAAAAGAAACAAAACCTATAGGAAGTGGGAGGAGAGGAGAGCACTGGATATTTTTAAACCACAAATCTTATCTGAGTTTTGAGAAGAGAATTTTGGGTCAGTTACTTTGTCTGACTGGTTCGTCTACCCTTCTCCTAATCCCTGTGTTTACTGCAGAGCTTTGTGGTTTCCTTCCTCCGGCCCCCTTGGTTATCTGGGTTGGCACGGAGCCTGGATTCTGCTTGCCTTCCCTCTCGTGCACCTTTGTGTCCCCAGCCACTAGATCCTACAAAGGCAAGTCTTAATTCTTCACATACTGGTTTTTTGTGATTAGCAGCTCTTAAAGGGTGCCCTTTGCAGGCTGTTGTGCTCAGCCTTCACTGCTTTGCCTTGAGCTTGGCCTGTGGTTTTTGGTTTCCTTCTTTTTCTTATTTTCTTTAGTTTTTTCTGACTTCCCTGAAGTGCTCAGGAAGCTGCTGACAGTCCATGGAAAACCCTGCAACATTCCACGCAGAGCACTTGCTTGCCTTCACCACTCTTTCCTGTGCCATGTTCATTTTTATTAGGGGTAGCTGAGAAAACAGGACCTTTGGGTTTTCCCTCATCTGCTTCTACTTTTTTGAGACACAACGTGCAGGTCTGTACCTACCCACAGTCTCCCCTGCATCCAGCCCAGCCTTTTGGCCCTATGACTATTTCCACTGGTTCCTCATCAGGAACTTGTTCTTCATTCAGCTGCACAAGCCAACTGCTTCCAGCTTTCCCGAGTCCTCACGTCTCCCCAAGTTACCCAGACAGTTAATCCTTCTTTCTAAGTTCAGCTCCTTCATTGTTATGGTTCCCACTAACTACTTGTTCCTTTTTCTCCCTTGTTTTGAAAGGTCTGGCAGCAGAGCCTCAGATGTTTCAATAATTGGTTGTTTCAGGATTTGTATTTGCCTGGTAGATAAGTAATGATTTTGGAGGGACTTAAGGATGCATCTTCTAAAGTCATCATGGCTCAGTACTTTCCCAGCTCATCGACTTGATCGGTACTGTACCAGCTCCCAGATACTGTTCAGCACTTCATTGTAAGCCATAAGGAAAGATATTTAGTAGTGCAGAGAAAGGTGATATGACAAGCTGAGCCCACCCTGTCTCAGGCTGCCTTACATGACAAGCCTGGAGAGGAGGCTTCTTTCCTAGTTAAGGAATTTCAGAAATCCGCTGGTCCATCTTTAATTAGGAAGGGATGTTTGCTAAGATTTCTTTAGAAATGCAACTGTCACAAGCAGATCAGTATGGCTGCAGGCAGAGACACCATGCGAACACCACAGCCCACCCCTTTTCAAATACTGCCAAACAATTGGTAGTACAACTGGCAATTTCCAAGAGCTCGCTCAGCATCTGCATAGATCTCCTCCCAGTAAGAGTGCAAATTTTGATGCTGAATAAGATGAAATCAGCAATCTCAAAGAGTTTTGAAAGTCTCGTCCACAATTTCTTGGAACCACACAGACTGCAGCTACGTGTGGATGCTCGTCTGTGCCACACAGCCAAGAGTCCCTTAGGTACCTTGCCTGAATGTGCAGAGATTTCCTTTTCTGTCACTTCCATGTTAACACAGAACCACACTGAGACGGGAGAGGCCAGATATAGGTATACTGGTGATGATTTTGGAAGTCGTTTTCAAAATGAAGAGCTCTCGCTTTGAAAACGAGTTGAGTGCCATGTGGCCCTGTCTGTATTTCTTTCTAGCTCACGATGTCTACTTCATGCACTGGAACTGGACTTTGCTTTCCAGATTTCTTTACTGCAATGGTAGAACCTCCTTTATTCCATCATCAATAACTATGTTGGATTTTATTTTGAAAATGTTTTCTCTGTGTGCTCCCATCTCTCAGATTTTATTCCAAACCAGTTTTTTAAGGATTGCAACTCCTGCAGGAGTCCCTACAAATCTTATGACTGGATCTCATGACAACAGCCTCTTCAAAGTTGTTGATTAATCTTTGTTCTCTTGAAGGTTAAGAAGTTTGCACAAATAAGAAATCCCTCTCTATTACTCAATAACCAGCCCAACTTACATCCTAACACTACAGTGGAAAATTTGACTATTGTGGGCCAGAAGAATCTAACCGTGTTACCAAAGGCATTATGCAAGACTAAATGAAGTTACATTTTCTTCAGACTATTCAACTCTCTGCATAATTTACTTAGTATTTTAATCATCTTTTTGAACAGTCCTTACTTTCTGAAAGGTCAAAAGTAGTCTAAAAATAGTTACTGTCATCTGATGGCTGCTTTGCTGGATATGAGATTTTTATTCCAAATAGACAAGATCTTCACATCATAAAACCGTAGTTATCCTGGCAATAATTAGCATCCTTACGGACAGTCTGAAAGAGAAATGCAAAGCTTGACCGTGTGCTCTTTGCTTTTAGAAAGCGCTATTTATATGGCAAGCTCTTTGGGGCAGGGACTGTCTCACGTTATGAATGCTTCATACAACTGAATCTTGAATTGGTTGAGGCCTGAAGGCACAAATCTAATTCCAAGAATAGTATGATTGAATGGACATGGAGACGAAGCAACTTTCTCAGTCCTAGACATGATGTCAGAACAAGACCGAAGTGGAAGTGGGAGAACTTGTGCTGTGCAGGCTATCTGCGGCTTGGATGGAAACAGCGCTTCATTCTCTAGGTTTACCAAAGGGTCACTGTTAGTGAGTACTCCCAGCTCAGTTAAGCTTTAAGATCTTTCTGAGTACAGGAATTGCTCTTAAAATCTTCAAATACTCTTATTTCCATTTTTAAAATACCAATGAGAGAAAAGTTTTACTTGCTCTGATTCTGCAGGGAATGCTGTGGTTGCTGCTGGTAGGTAGTAGTGAGGATATATGCAACAACAAGTGCCAAGCGTTAAGGTCACTGTAATCTTAGGATTAAGGCAGGAGAAGACACTAAGTGAGCCAGATCTATTCACGGGAAATGAAGAACTTTTTCTATACTTGTTTTGACTAAAAGAATACAATCCAATCTTATATAACTCTTTGCTGCTTGATGAAGACATGTAGGAGAAATGAAGGTAGACCTGGCAGGCAACCTTATAAACATTAATCTTAAAGAGTTGAATACCTAGACGTTAACTGGATCCAGGAAATTGATAAATATCTCTCTGCTTTAAAACTGAAGCATGGTTATTTCTATTAGCCAAGATCTTACTGTTCACCCATTGCTAAGCAGAATAGAGCATTAGTAATGAGGAGCTAAGGTGGCCCACAAACTAGCAAGGTCTGTTGGACTCCCACTGCCACCCCCTCAGTCTGCTGCAAAACTGCACCTCAGGATCTTGTTCTTTGAAGATCTTTGCTTATATCCTCACAGGCTGGAAGTTGTAATAATGTTTGTGATATTTACTACCTAACCCCATTCTTCTAAAGCTGCTATTTCTTTCCCTTCCTCTTCCTTTGCACTCAGCTTCAAGGATGGTAGGAGGAAATCAGGAAACCCACCTAACGTGTTTTTAATCCTGGCCAGATGGGAAAATTGAAGCCTGGCTCCAGAAGCCAACCTGTTTGGTTCAGAAACCCAGTCTGACAGTTCTGCTGCTACCACCCAGTGGGCAAGGCAACTTTGAGCAGGGAGAACACCTGTGGAGAGAGAAAAGCAGGGACTGAGGCTGCTCAGAGCCCACTGCTCCCTCAGCTCTTCTGCTGCACCAGCACAGCTGCACTGGGACAGGCTGCAGGTCTGCCTGGGCCAGTGTCCTGCTTCTGATGGAGGCCAAGAGTTTTCATATATATGCTATATATATTTTTTATATATCTCTATATATTCACACACACACATATATATAAAAGCTTCTGGAGCCAGGCAGATTTTTCCCATCTGGTCAGGATTTTTATATATATAAACATATATTTATATAAAAATAGAGTCTGTCTCCTAACTCTTGTGTCTCCTTTGTATCTTCTGAGCAGAAGGCAGAGAGGGAGATGATCTAGTCTCCTCCCGGTTCAACTAAATACTAAGTGAGGACATACAAACAGAATTAAGTTTTTAGACATAGATGAGTTGTTTATGCAATTTGAGTTGTTGCTGTTCAGTAGTTAATGTGGGGTGGCTGGGGGAACTGCTAGTGCTGGTAGTCACACAGCCCTACCAGAGGCATCACCAGCCAGCCGGAGTACCTGTACGAAGATAATTTGAGTATGTAGGGACAGATACTTGCTACTGAGAATGTGTCTCTAGTAGTGTGTGTATTCTTGAAATAGAAATGAATAAGCTTATGCCTTGATTTGGAAAAATAATGTGTACATGTGTGTTTTGTGTATGGCAGGAAGCTGGGCCTGTAGTGTTAGGCCAGGCTCCATCTCCTGCTCACCTACACATCCAGCTTCTTGTACCTGCAGCAGCACTGCACAATGTCCCTGGCTGCTCTCACAGGCATTATCAGAAAGACGGTGTGGACATCTGCTGTACCCTGACTCTGTAGAATGGGTCATGGTTCAAAATTCATTAGTACCTGTGCGTTAGTGAGCATACTCACTCCTTTCCAGCCAGGTTCTGCTTTGAAACTCTTGCGTTTTAGCACTTTTGAAAAATACCTGTCTACGCCTGTCTTTTGGCTCCCTTTGCTTCCACAGGGTGGACCACGATACTTAAACGGAGCTGAAAACAGTACATTGGGCATAAAATTGTGTTTAATGCTGCGTTTGCTTCTAGGTTTGGACGTGGCTTCTTTTAGTCCAGATGAGACCACAGTGAGAATGGAGTTTAATAATGAAGTGAATCTCAGAAATACAGAGAAGATGCCACTATAGGTCATTTTTGTGCTACATTTTCATCCAGGCAGGACTGAATTGATCTCTGACTTCTATTCCTGACAGGCTGTTTGACATTTCTGTCTTCTGCAGCAGTTAAAACTCCAGTTTTTACTTACATGCTGATGCAATAGCTTCTGCTCAGTTTAAAAGCAAAGAATCGAAAGGAGTCCTTGATACACATCTGAGCAATAACTTCCTCTTGCAACCAAACCTCACTGGCATAGGTCACTACATCAGCACTGAGAATCGAGTCCTGTAGATGAGGAGCGTTTAAAATTTATGCAGCTTTCAATATGCCAGGGGCCAGCCAGTTTTCAATTACATTCATGCCTGCACTTCTCTTTGATGTGCAATGGTTAACCCTTTTGATACGCTCTCCCAGCACTACCCATGCCAGTGATGCTGTGCAGTTGCCAGGAGCAGATCAGGATACGCCAACACACTTCCCAAGGCAGGGAGTCAGCTGTTTCCTTTTTTGTTGTCGTTATTGTTTTAAATGCCATTAGTGAGACATGAAAGTATTCTTTTTTCGAGGTCCTTTTCCACAGCATTTGTCATAGTCTAGGGCACAGCAAGATATTTTTTTTTCTCTGCTCTACTATAACACCATGTATGAGGGCATGTCCCCTTCCCCCTGGGAAACATCCAGCTGCAGGGAACTCTCAGCTTTCTCTGGGCACTGGCACCAACCGGTCATATATGGGCATATTCATCTTCATGTGATGCCCCTTTGTGCTATATTTTATTTTTCCTTATTAAAAAGAGCCATTCCATATTCTTCTAAGGTCTGCTGTTGTTGTTTGACAGTATAAATAGTTAGAAGAGTCTGCAGCAAAGGCTGTCAGATGGGTTAAGCTAATGATCCCTTAGTTATGATCCTTGGCAACCTTGACTTGATTTGACAGTGGGGGCAATTTAAGGAGAGAACTTCTTATTAAAATGACCCCTACTGCATATTTCTGTACTCAGTAATTGATACAGATTAGACAGGAGTCAGTGTAGCTTTTGGTAATGGATTAATCCTGGAAAACTGAACCTTTTTTTTGTTGGGAGCAGCTCAGAACAAGTCTATGGTTGCTGCAGGCTTCTGTGTTCTCTGTCCTCCACAACAACCCCTTAATGGATTAGTGCATACAAAAACCTCCTCTGAAAGAGACAGGCATTGTGCAATTATAATAGTACCTTTTAGCAGAAAAATTCCCTCAAAACAGAGGCATAAACCCAGCCTGACAGTTTTAAGGACAAAACAGCTGTGAGGTTTAGAATAAACGGGGCTCTTAATTTCATTTCATTCTATATTGCATGCAGACGCATGCTGAGGCAATCATGCACACATTGTCCAAGGAGCTTGCAACAACAGCTCTACGTGTAAGGCTGTCCAGTTCAGGAGCGTTGACGTTCTCGGGAGTGCAGGCATGTACCAGCAGAGGGCATGCGGGCTTCATTAAATGGGGACGTGCTAATTAATAAATCTCAGCAGTAGGTAGGAGTCTACCTGCATCCGCGTGGTTCCCAGACAAAGCGCTCATTCAGCCGTGCAGAAGCTGCCCCGTTCACCAGACCTGTGCTATCTGCAGTGGGCAGGGAGCGAGGGGGCACAAAGCACATGTCTGGAATTGCATAATCGGTAGTCGAACTGTGGTCATATTTCATGTTCAGGCTTAGTCAGACTGTGGCTGTGATTAGGGTTGACTAAACAGTTACTGTAGCTCCCATATTTTCCATTGTGCGGCATCTGCTAGCTCTGTTCATCATTACAGCGTCAATCTAGGCAAGTGACACATAGTGTGGATCAGCCCCATAATGAACTAGAGGAAATCAGGGAGAGACTCAGCAGTTTTTATAATACATTAGCACAGGATTATTGGGAAATGTGAACTTAAAAGGAAGGATATCTGCATTTTAGAAACTAAATCAAAGATAAACTGTACAGTACACTCTTCTGTTTTATCCTGCCCGATGCACTTGCAGTACATTCATAATCTTCATAAAGGAGAAAATGAATTGGTGAAATAGGCTGTTTTATGATAATATCCCATATGTTATCAGATTCACGCAGGCAGAATCACACTAATGAAGAGAAATTGCAGTTTCTGTAGGGCTTGCAGGCCTCGCTCAGGCAGATTAGCAGTGGCGAGGGTGAGAGGCAGCACACTGCCTTGGCAGGCTGCCCGAGAACTAATCAATGCAGATGGAGTCAACGGGACTGCGAGTCTGATTCCCAACCGTTTCATCTCGGAACAGGAATGGCTGCATCCATCAGTGCTCCTTGATAAGGCATCCTTTAAGCTTGTGGTAAGAATGAACCCATTTGGGGAGGCAGAGGCTGAGCAATACTAAAAGCGATGACTCCACATGTGGTGCAGGGGAGAGGTGGGTGTTTAATTTTAGCTGCTGACCTGATTTCATGCTGAATGACAAGTATCTATAGGAATCCTCAAGGGCCAATCAGTTGCTATGCTAGTGAGGCTTTTGGAGAAATGCATTTAATTTTATTCAAGTGATGCCTTTAAGGAAGCAATTATGATTGTAGCTGTCAGAAGTTCTGACTCCTTCAGGTTGATTTTGGCTAGCGCTAAGCCGAACTTATTTTGTGATTCGTGTTGCTGAAACTGAAGTCTAACCAACTGTGTATTTAATGTGGCACACAGTAATGTTCTGAAATACCCTGATTTGCTCTGCGCTGTTCAATTGTTTCACCAATGGGAAAGCGGATTTGGTGCGTAATCAAAATAATTTAAGTCCTTTTGTCATTTGCTTGCACCTCTTTAGGTTTAGAAAATGAAGTAACTGCAGAGCCTCCTGGTTGAGGAACTCCTTTGCAGAGGGCTCTCCTTTGCGGCTTTGTGCTTGAGGAAAGTGTACTTGTGGTGACCCAGCAGAGGGCTTTCATTTTTCAAAAGGAGGGCGGGCAAAGATCTCAGTCCACATATCAAGTCCCTTGTCGTAGAAGACACTCATGAAAAAAATATGAGAGTTGGGCCCACACATGGGGCAGATGCTTCACTTCTCACTGGTGATAGAAACCTGGCCACTCCGAACATTAGTCACTTGGACCAATTCCCTTGGCATAGTGTGTTTCCAATGAAAAAAAATGACGGCTGCTTTCAGCCAGGAACTAAGCCTCAAATTGTCCAGTATTATTGAATGTTTAAACGTAAAACAGTAGGGCTTTTACTGCTGCTAATAACATGTGGTAGCATGCTCAGTTGTTCTGTTCATACTCCACTCTGCTGCTCTTGCTAGCTTGCATAGGTAGGGTTTGGATCCAGGTTTGGTTCATGCCCATCTTTCCATAGTCGTATCGATTGATTTGAAAGTGTATGTTTGAAGATCACTTTGCATTATCCCCCCCCCACTTTGACTTCAGTGAAAAATGGCTGGACCCAAATGCCAGGCTTTGTGGACGGGATTTCTTTGCTTTCTGTGACTGGTTGCTGACTGGAACCTCATCTGCACGTTTGTATTAGCTTTTTATTGTCAGTTCTCTCTGAATCTGTCCAGTGATTAGTCTGTTGACAGATGGCTTTTCCCTTGAATAAGATACAGTGACTAGATGTTCTGAATGTCCCAGAAGGGCTCTGGCATTTGTACTCTGGACAATGAAAAACACCCTGGTATTTTCTGCCTTCTCTGAATCTGCCTTTCATTTGTGTATTGTATGGATTCCTCTAAGGATATGGAAAGAAAAGCATTAAAATGTGGTTATAGCAGGAAAAGTGACAGTTCAAAATAGCCTTTTACTCAGAATACCTGCAGTTTCTGTGCTTTGCAGTTCTCACTTACTTGTTTCAGTAAGTAAATATGTTTTTTTGCCACTGTTTGAAGCTAACACAGCAAAAAGAGAAGGCTAGATTTGATTCCACTTGCTTGTTTTGACTGAGTTCCCATCTCTTGCACCCATCTCTTGGTTTGAGGCTCTGGGGTTGCACAAACAATGCAGACAGTACAACAGAAAGACAACAGGGTTTTCACATGGGTATCGTGGGAGCTGTGGGACATTTTCTCAGTGGTGATGTGCAAGGAGAAAATAACTTAATCTGACTCTGTCTTCGATTTGAGTCTGCAGTGTTGGCACTTAAGGGAGAGGAGGATCCCTCTCCCTATTGTCGATACATTAACCAGTCTTGAAATGGAACTGCTGAAATGCAATTACTGAACCACGCTGAAACCAGGTGTCCTGTGATGCTGGTACTGGCCCCCTTTCCAAAGGGAAAAGAATCTCAAAATGATAATACTAGATATAATCTCATAATCACAGCTCTCATGAAACAAAAGACTCCTAAGAGCATCTTTCTTCAACAGTTACAGAAAAAAAGCCTCATCTAAGCAATGCACTTGCTGAACCCACTGTGCTGCTGCACCTGGGTACTAGGGACAAACTCACCCTTTTCCCCAGTGACAGTCGTGTGCACAAATCCACCCTCTGCCTTTTCTCCTCCTTCTTTTCTTTTTTTTTTTCCTCGCAGCACCAAATTCTTCAGTTTTGCAGCATGTGAGTCAACTTGTAAAAATGACTCACAAGCTCATTTCAGCTTTCTGAATTGGGAGCCCAATTAAAATACTACGTGTAATGCATATATTGAAGAGAACGCAAAGTGTCTGTTCCTGAGTGTCAGGCATTAGCATAGCATAGCTGAAGGCCTGTCTTGAGCTAGACTGACACTTGCCAGCAGGAAACCTTGTGTTTAATGAAGATACAAGTAACGGAAAAAATATTTTGAAAATTGACTTGGGTAAAAAAAAAAAATTAAACTATAAATTTGATTAATTATATCAAAGTGTATTATTTAAAAAAAAATTCTATTTATATACATACAATGCCATTGTTGGATAGAATGTTTTATTTATAAGGCACTGAAAAGGTTGTTTTCCTGTGGGGCTACAATACCTGGCAATCAGCTTCTACTGCTGCTGGTTTGACTTTTGAATAGACATTGTCCCCGGTTTAACTCAGTGTCATGTGGGCAGGTGCCCACACAGAACTGCAGAGGTAATTCTTCACAACCTCAGTCTTTGGCCTCCAGTGAGCCTTTGCATCACGACCAGTTGATCTTTCTGACATTGCCACCCACGTACCAAAGTCCTCTCTGAAAGGCGATCTCAGGGAAGATCGGCAGTAGCTGTACTGCAGCACCAGGACAGGTCGTGGCTGACTCACAAGTGTCAGTCCCAGCTCCCCGATGCTTTTCCTTTCACAGGTGAGGACTCGTGCTGCAGGTCCTGTTGATGTAGTCCTAGCACTAACTTGTATTTTGACTGGTGTAGGTCAAATATAGTCCAAAACTAGGCATCGTCCATGCCAGCACCACATCGGCCATCAGATTTTTGCCAGCAGGCAAAAGTCTCCAGAGAGAGCACGCAGGCTGAAAAACATGTCATCCAAGTTCAGCAAAGATTATGTTTGTGGTATTCACATGTGGCCCTCCAACTAACATTACTTTCTGCATATACCTCACAGCACTTTTAACCCCAAGATGTTTCTTTGGCATCACTGTGAAGCTTAGGGCAAGAAGGTGAGAGCTGCAGCAAAACGCAAGGAAACACTCCAGGAAAAGATGTTTCAAAGTGTGATCGCTCCCTGTTGTTATCTCCTCTATCCAGCCATGGCCCTCCTTTTCACAGGCTTCTGCGTGGTTGGTGCAGAAGAGGTGGATACCTAGGAGCAGTACTTGCCCAAATTCTCCTCCCTGGTCCCATGCCATCATTGTAATTTGTGCCCAGTTTCCAAAGCAGTAGGTATAAAACGGCAAAGTCTGTAAGCCTGGTGGTACCGTGTTACCAGCCTTCTATGGTTGAGCAAAAACCCCCAGTGTCACACGAGAGGGATTCACTGACAAAAGCAACAACCTTAAATGAGAAGTGTTTAAATAAACAGCTATTCTGGCTTAAGTTCTTGTCGAAAAGAAGAAAATGCACAGGAATATATTTTTCTTCAAATACAAGTCTAGTAAAGATGAAGCCCAATCTTTGTCCTAGCAAAGTTCGTGCAAATCAGATGTTCACATACTGTTACCACTTATCAGTATGTAAATATCATATATGAATAATTGCCAGTAGGTGGTAGTGTGTGTTTTTCAGATAAGTTTGTAAGTTCGTACTGCAAGTGTTTCATGTTTGAGGTGATTTAGAAAGATCCTGTCATCTTTAATGTATGATATCAAGCCATCATTGCTTTGAATTCAGTCCCTGGTCTCACTGATTTAGCAGTTCTGTTTCACAAACATCAGCCCATCTCAGAGAGACATATTTTGATTTTCTTTTTCAAGCTTATGGACAAATCTAACTGGAAACGTTTTGAAAAGTGCCAATTAGTATGAGGCCTGAGAATTCAAATACATGTATTCATTGGAATGACTGGATTGCTCTCTAGTGTTTCATTTTGAAAGGAGAGCTTTTGATAAATAAATGCATAATTTTAATGATTTATAAAAGCAGAACTGCTCTGTCACAGAAGCTGTTTTGAGAATTCCTGAAAGAGCTCACTGGAAAAGGAGCAATACAGTTACTGGACATCCAGTTCTTTTCAGTGCCTCTTCGTCCTTTGTAAAGAAAGAATCGACCATTCTGGAAGAGACAAGGGGTTTTGGTGGAAACCATCACTTCCTTGGCCCCTGTGTTATTCCTTGCTGAGAGTAACCTAAATCAATGCTGTTCCCCCAGTTCGTCAGAGAAGAAGAGATGCCCACTCTCCCTCCTGTGAGAGCAGTTAGTACATCTCTTATGAGCATGTCCCCGGCTGGACATTCGTCCTTCCTCAGGTAACGGTCAAACCGCTCACAGCCTGGCTGGACTCTCTAACTGCCTTTGTTGGACTGCCTTTGTTGTGCTTTTGGGAAGGGACTGAATTTTTGTTTGGCGGAAGAAGGGGATGCCAGTGGTAAAGATTCTTTCTGTGGTGTTGCCTGCCAGGAAACGAGGCAGAGGTCGGGAAAGGCTCTATAAATATTTCCGCAACAACTCAAAGGCAGCTAGCGTTTTGGTTGATTTGTTTTTCCTGGGGTGTATGAGACTGCTCTCCTCTGTGCAGGTGTCTGAGTCATGTGGGCCTTCCTTTTTCTTTCTTTTCCTCCTTGTTTCCTGCCTCTGCAATTGTTGCTTGCACTCGTGGCACTTCTACTCAGCCTGGCAATCCCACTGAATGCAATTAGGTTATTTGTGCAAATGCTTTCCATCATGAATACGCTCTGCAGAGTCAGACCTTTTGCTTCTTCCTTCTGCTTCTAACCTGTCCCTCCCAAGTTTCCTTTCTCATTGTTTTTCCTTTCACTTCTGTCTGCCTGCTGTTAGGGCAAGCTCACGGAGAAGGAAGTGGGGGAGGGCTGTTTCTGCAGGGGTTTCAGTGCAAATAGCTGCACGGCTTATAATTTCTTGAGCAGATCAGGGTCTTCTTGGCATACACTCCGACGGAGAGAATCACTCCTTGCCGGGTGAAGTTAATGCGTCTGCGCCACCAGCGTCCACAAGCTACACTTGGCAGGAATTGTAGTGAAAGTCAGGAAGGGAGTAATGGGGCCTTCCCAGGAGCAGAATTAGTGTAGCCCAGAGGAGTTATGCAGAGGAGATCTGTGTCTGAGTCGGGCTGAACAGATTGATTCCCATTGAGCTGAGGGAGCAGCAGTCCTCCTGCATGGGGAGGAAGGCTTAGGCATATTGATGAGCCAAACTGTCAAACCAGAAAGCTTCCATCTTCAGAGGTGAATGAGTCCTGGCTTCACTATATTGCAGCTGGACTGATATTTGCTGCTTTTTTTTTTTTTTGTCTCAAAGTAATGCTTATGGTCTCCATGAATGCAAGAAAATTCGGAGTGCTATAACTAGGTGTTGGAGGTGATCATGTGAGCTTGAAGCCTGCTCCCAGTCCCATGGAGCCATGTCCAACTGTTCTAGGATGGAGACGAAATCTTGTTAACCTTCCTGTTCGCCTTCCTGTATTATCTGTTGTTCGTAACCTGTTCACTTGGGATCTAAGTTGATTGTGTGGTAGAAGGTGGGATGGAATCCAATTTTGTGAAGAAATCATTCTTATTGACTGGAAATGGTATCAAGTTAGACATACAAAGTTAGAGTCCGTTTGGAAAATGCTGACCTTAATATTTCTGTTCCACTTTTTGTGTTTCAAATGGTAACTGCTAGAGGCAAACTCAAGTAAGAGACATCGATGCTGCCCTGATGTGTGTCCTCCCCAGTATATAAATGTATCTGTTAGTATATTGCTAAAAGAGAAAAAGATCAGTGAGAGTGGGTTTCATGCTTGGAGATTTTAATGAGAAATGTAGACTATTAAAAGGAGGGGTCTCAGGGTCAGAAGGTGGTTGTGTCATGTGGAAGGCAAGAAACCACACACTCAGTAGTAGTGTTGCAGAAATGAGAACAGGTATGTTAATTTAGCAATTGAAATCAGCCATGCTGAAGGCTTTTAAATTGTGTTTTGTTTGTATAGAAACAAATAGTCCATCCTGGAGCAACAGGATCTCTGCTGGATGTTTCTGTTTCTTCTAACTGGGTGCCCTGGTGACATCATGCTGTGTGGTGATGGGTCTCAAAACTCCTCTGAGTTTTCTATTCAGAATTAAGGAGGAGAGTAGGAGGCAGCTTTAACTAAGTGCACACAATATATAATCTGTGAATGAATACAAAATGTGAGCTAGCTGGGACACTGTTCCCGTAACAGGACCAACTCATCAACACTACAGCACACTAAAAAATGAGATACTCCTTCTCAAATTACATGGAGCATGGGTTTGTGCTTAGAAATGTACCTCATCTCATACCCACAAATTCCCTTGAATATGCCTGAGCTGCCTTTGTCCTTGCCTAGACAGTCCCAGAGTGGGCCACCATGCTGAAGTTTTTCATCTGAATCCCAACGTGCTTTTTCTCTGGATTCAATCCTCCTCCTTGAGTTAACATGGTCTGAAATACAAAAGCTAAGAACATCATAATTGTTATTTCCATCTTCCTTTCAACATTTTCTTTCTGCTAGGAAGCAGGAAAAGCATGAGGGTGACACATGTCAGTTCACACTCTCCTCTCGTCTGCCAGAGCTGTAGAAGCTGCGAGGTTTTGACACGGCAGATTTGGTGTGGCTGAACTGGGGCTTGTTCCATTACTCCTTCCCAGTATGGCTGTGGGGGAAGTCCTGACTGGGAGCCTTTAACACCGAGTGCGACACATAAGCCAGGAGCATGTAAACCAACCTCCAGCTGAAAGTAGGAGAAAGGGTTCTAGAAATCCCATCAAGTTTCACACAACACCTTTGCTTCCTGTTGGAGACAGCGGAAGTTAAAAGTACAACTGAGGGTTCGGGTTCTTTATCTAAAGTACAATTTTGACCGGGAGTTACTAAAAGGCAGTAAAAGTGGAAGCATATTATGCTTTTTTCAGAGTCCCTTCTTGATGATTGCCGTTTGAGGAATGACGGTGTCGAATTTGCCACGTTGCAAAAAGTTATGGCAGCTGTTCCATATTGCTAGATTGGAAATTAAAATGGAGATCTATTCAAATTGTCTGACACTTTCAGCAAGCTTGAAAGCAATGCTTTAAAATATAACAGAACTCTAATTTGGATCCTGAGGGATAGTCAGTAACGTTGAAAGCAAACGTCTTTTTCCAAATGGTCTTTAACTACTTTGTGTCTTTTTATTTTCTGTGCTAAATTCTGCTTTCTGTGGCAACCATGTGATCCAGCTGAAGTCAACAGGATTGCTGAGAATGTCAAAGACCAAATCCTAGGCAAGAACGTTTCAGTAGGTCTAGTCTGTTATGACAATAAATATTTTCAGGAATGTTTAAGCTATGTTAACCTTTAAAAAAGAATGGCTCACATTTCTATTTTCTTTCTTCATAAACGTGCGGTGCTTGAATCTTCTTAACAGTTTCTTCATCTACAGATAAGACTGGATGTATCTGTATCTGTAGAGGGTAAGGCAATCTCTTAGTTTAGGAATTTGTAGAGTTCAGCCTTTGCCTGCCAACACGCAATCAAATCTAACTTTTAATCCTAGTGCTGCTGCTTTAGTAACACTCATTTTATAAAGGCTAGGAAAACTCATAATCTAGGAAATGAAGTTCTTTGAAACATGTAATTGTAGACCTGTGCTTCAGAACTCAAGGTTTAGCCAGCTTGATTTGTTGTTGCCATGAAGTATTATTTAAAACCATTAATATTTTTATCTGGTAATTCTTATTCCACAGAAGGAATGCACTGTCGACATCTTTTAGCATTTTTTTGTTGTTGTCCTGAATATGCCAGTTCATCACTCATGCCGAGGATTAATCACTACGGTAAATGTAGCGTGATCTGTTCAGGAAATGTTTGACGAGGCTTTATAAAGGCACTCCATAAAAAAGACAGACAAAAGCAGTCTCTGTTTTTCCTTATGGGTGAAATTCACCTGCCCAAAGCTCAAATAAATACGTGACAGACCTCTGCTAACACAATTCCAATTCCGCTGCTATCTGTTCTGTTTTGCTTCCCACACATCCTGTAATGTCGAAGATACTCTCTTCCAAAATATCATTTGCTTTTTCAGGGTGGCGCTGGAACCCACAAAGGGCTTAACAGGCCCTGGAAAGAGCAACGTTGTTATTGATTAATCTGTCTTCTGAATGAACCCTGGTTAAAAGCTGTATTTCCAAAATTCTAGATGAAAGAATTTGTATACAAATAATGGCAGGAGGAGTGCTCTCTGGGATGATATGACTACATAAATAAGCAGTTCTTCAGAGCAGCATGTGGTTTTCTAATTTCCAGTAAAATGGAATGAGTCACACATGACAACACCATTGCCACTAACCAGTGTGGCATGGCATCTGAAAAAGATAGCACTGGAAGGGTGTGAACTGCAGAGCAGATGATGGGGCTTGAAACATCTTGTTTTCTTTGGCAGAGCGACCAAACTCTTGATGCTTTCCCACAATCTGCTCCAAGGATATAGGTTTTGCTGTGCTGTATCAGATTATTGCGCTGGGAATTTGAGTGTCCTGCCTTTGCCAATGGACAGCTCTTGATGCTTCAGATAAAGATAAATGCCCAGACTCCCCACAGGGGAATTCCAAAGTCAGATGGTGTTTCTTCAAGTAGGGTTTACATTACTGCAGAATTACCAGGGGACGTTTTTTCTCTCCAGTACCAAATCATAAAGCATACATCTACTCAGTCAGGCAAAGAAAGGCCTAAGACAGCTCTCAAGTCCAGGCTTACATACCACACATTTTACTTATATGTAAGTACATGCTCTGGTATGGACCTTAGGCTGAGTTCACTCCAGAGGGAAAGTCTAGCCATAGTCATGACTTAGCACAGGCCCAAGATTTTCTTCCTCATGTTTGCAAAGGTGCTGCTTGGCAGCGCAGCTGCACAGGAGCAAAACTCCCAGTGACTGCTGCTGTTCAACCCTTAATCTGAGAGGAGATGATATGGAGTCTCAAAAGATGAAGGCCCAAATTAAAGAGACTAAAACCACGTTCCTCCCCTTTATTTCTGCTTTCAGGCCTCTAGAACTGGGGATCAAATCTTCTGGTGTTAATAAACTGGAAACTCTGACACTTTTCACACAAAGCGCCTCCAGCAAAACTGGAGGCATCTGTTCAAAAGCAAGCTGTAGAGGACCTAGCTCACACGCTTGGTCCCTGCAGTAGGGGCCTGAGGTTGTCAGCTTGTGGTCATGAATGACTTGTGCTTTCTTGGATCTATTATATGAAAGTGACATCAGATGTTTTATGTTTCTCAGAATGAATACTTGTTGAAGGGAGAGGGGCACAAGCAATTCTTTTTCATCTCCTGACACATCCCCAAATACAGCTCTGCTAAGTGCCATATCTAGACAGTTAATGGTGATATTCTAGGTGCCCAGCATTATATTTTCATTGATTTATATTGTTTCATCCCTGGCAGTACTGTCCACACTAAGGGCTCAGGAAGAACAGTAGTTTAAGTCGCAATTTAATTCCCTGTAGATGGAGATGCGCTGTGACAGAAACGCCTGTCGTCCTGGCAATCTCTCACATCTGCTGGAGGCAGAAGAGTAAGTGAAACAATAACTCTGCCAGCAGATGTGGTTCTGTAGGGACAGTAGTGTCTGTGGTACGAAAATTCTCTCCCAAAATACAGATCTGTGGGGACAGTAAGCGTCTGTGTCAGCGACAACTTTGCAGCATCTGCTGGGACAGTAATGTCTCTGATTTGTAAATGCATCTCTGCATCTGCTGGGTCAATCAGAGAGAGAGGTATTGTATATATCCAGTTTTAGATATGAAAATCTCCTTCACTTTCCTGTAATTTGGGGGGATTTGACTCTTCTTCCCATGAGCTAATAAGAACCATCTTATGTAAGACGAGCTAAAGGTATTTGTGGGTCTTTTGCACGTAGGACAGATGTTGCCACATTTCAGCTGCCAAGAAATGCGGCTACATTTTCTCCTACCATAGTATTAATCATTAATGGCTTTGTTCTCAATGAACAGCCCAAGTATCTTCAATGACGCTCTTGTGAGTGCTAATGCTTTGTGGTTGCAGTGAGAGCATCACATGAGAAATGTGTTTGTTCAGGGCGGAGATGCAGCACAAACACAGCGTTCTGACCCAGACCAGATTTCAAACATTCCTAAGTACAGGTGTACGCACATAAAGCTTTTTAATTTGCCCCCATTTCTAGGTTAGGCAGCGGACCCAGGCTAAGAAGGATTGCACTGGAGACAGTCAGTTTTCCAGCAGCAGCAGCAACTCCATTCCGATGTGAGGGTATTTTGCTACAACAAAGGCTGATGTTGACATTTTTTCTTGGATAGAGACAGATGCAAGAGCTTCTGCCTCAAGGTTATCCATTATACAGTATATTAACTAGATGTTTTAACATCATGCTTCCCGCAGAGACTGAAATGAATGATGATTAATACTTATCAATTAAAATCTAATATTTTTCCCATGTGTATGTATATGCTGAACTTCAACCTACAAGGCAATTCTGTGACAGGAATTAGATATTCTTTTATTGGAGAGCACTGGGATTATGATCAGGGATACATTATTCACTCATTTATTATGAGTATTGCATTTGTGCCTAGATCTTGCCTAGACATTGTATACAAACATAGTCTCTGTACAAAGGAGGTTATAAACAATTAGCATTAAAGGGCCAATTATTTTCTTTTTCTTCTTGTAGCAGCACTCAGTAAGGAAGGAGGGCTGGAGGAGAGAAATAGCAAAGGTTGTACATGTTTTATGACCGTAATTATAATTAACTATTTCAGAGATTAAAATTAAATTAAAATTTAATTATAATTTACTATTTCAGAGATTAAAACTGATGAAAAAACACTCAAGGTTATGAGCTACCTCAGATATATGAGTTATCTAGCTCAGTCTAAGCAGGCAGATTTTTTTTTTTTTTAATCTAGCTCTCTCTAAGCAGGCAGATATCTATATAGATATATAGATATATATAATTTTTTTTTAATCTAGCTACTGTTTAATAGTGCCCACAAGTGTGATAGGTGCTTTACAGACTGAGATGCCAGCGCTGCATCACACAGTGGATACTGGCCCAAGGGCCATGGTAACAAAGAGCTCCAATCCGGCAGCCGCACAGAGCGGCGCTCCACTGAGAGGCTGCACACAGCAGCAGCCTGGAAGGCTGGGCTCCAACCACGGAATGGGAGAGCAAAGGAAAGGCGGAAGTGATTTTCATTTTCGAACTCTGGTCGGCATGGTTGTTAAATGTCATTTAATTCAGATATATGGTGCGATAACCCTTGTTCACAAGCGAGACAATAAATGAAGGAGGCCACTCGCAATCCAGGTGGAGAGTTTTGAAGTGGGCAGCTGATCCGGCTGGTTAGTTCTGATTTATTATAAAGGCATCTTTATGCTTTTTGAATTGCCTTCCATCAGTCATGTTAACCAAAATGGCATTCTTATAAAGCAGTTCATCCCCTACACACATGCACACACTAATCACTCATGTAAAACTAATAGCAAACGCATATGAAGGAAGTACTGTATGTGATGACTATTACAATTTTTGTTGTTGCTTTAGTGTACTGGAAACAAAAATTTTAGTTTAGTAAAGCCATTAGCAACTAGTGTATGTTTACAGTACTGTATCAACATTTTTCAGAGACCGATTGTGACTGTTAAAGGTCTGTGACTTTTTCTGGTTTGTGGCAAAATTGCTTCTTACAAGTTGTCCCAGAAGATCTTTGTTATTAAAAAAATATTTTGCACATGAGGTGTAGAATTACGCAGATGAAAGCGCATGTGGGGAAAATCATCAACATCATCTCCTCATTTGTATTTTTTGATGTGACACTCCTTATCATGAGGGAAAGAGGCACTTCTGCAGCTTCCGTACCCCTGAGCCTCCTTCCATCTCTGAGAAGTATCACAAAGCCACTCCCTACTCCATCTCCATTTTATTCCTTGTCATTTATTAACACAACCATACTGTTTTGAGAGCTCTGCCCATCCCTTAGCATAAAGCATCCAAAGTGGTTGGATCAACTGGTGGAAAAATAATAAACATTTTCAGCTGCAGTTGTGCAGATTCTGGATGAGTTGTTTATAAACATCTTGTCTAGAACTGTCAAGAGGTGGAGCTAACATCATTGAAAGATGATAAATTCTGACACGGTGCTCTGAGATTTCGCTGCCACTGAATGTAGGTTAATATGGGATTCAATAGGAAATCTGGCTTGTGTATTGCTACATATGACAGGAAACGAAGGAACTTGTCATTTGTCTGCAGATTGCTAATTGCAGTTTATTGCACATGCAGAAGGTTAATTTGAGTATGTTACCACAGTAATCACATGCACTGTCTCAGAATAAACTGTACTCCAAATCTTATTGATGATGTGGCCTGTGGGATTTGAGACATTATTTTGTAAGATTATGGCAAATAAGAATTTTACAGTAAATGCTGTAACAGAAGGCAGCAGTGTCCTTAAGCATAAGCAACTGGGATAGAGTGGAGTTGCAGGTCTCTCATACGAAATACTTTTTCTTGACCCTTAATTTAGTTATTCCCTGAGATGCATGTAATTTATTCTTTGTGATGATACATTGAAAACAGAGGTCTCATCTATTCTAGATGAAAATTATATCCTATTCTTATTATTGCTAATGCTTTATATTTAGAGTAGCATTTAAAGGCCTCAGGTTAATTCATGACCTCCCCATGCTAGGTGCTGTGTATATACACACAGTAAGCTCACTGCCCCAAAGACCTTACACTTTAATTAAATAAAGGTCGGAGGAAGGAAGTTTTATTACCTCTGTCACAAATGGGAAATGATAACAGAGAGAAACTAAAAGGACTGAGAATTACACTCCTCCTGCAATGAGTCCTGTAATATGGCCTGTAATATATCCTCCCTTCCTGCTTTTGTTAAGTTGCTGTAAATTGGTAGGTAGATGGTTGGTCTCTCCCTTAGAGGTGGAGTTTACTATAATTCTGCATATGTTTTAAGGTTTTATGGAACAAAAGCACTTAGGTAGACAGATAACACTTTCAGATCTGATTAAGTTATTTTGAAGAAATACTTCTTTGGATCATATGAATCTTGTGTGAATTGCTTGTTGCCACACGAGCACACTATTGCATGAATTCTGTGGTCCCGGGGGGCTGTGCTGTTGGTGCACGCGTGTTTTAAGGTACATCAGTAAAACTTTTTTATTGTTGTTATTACTATTCCCTGTACTTTGCTCTTAAATGTTTTCTAAAATAGTAAAAAAGCAATAGCCCTCAAGATGTTGGACCATTCCACAGGATTCATGGGAGGCTTGAAACACCAGTGCACACTTAGTCTCCCAGAAATGCATCTCTCTCTCCCCCTGCCCCCAGAAAGTACCATGCTTATTCTGAAATGCATTTTAAACATTTTTAATTATAGCTTCACATTAAAAAATAAACTCAGATCAGCATAGAATCTGGGTTTAAGAAGATTTTTTCCTATAGAGGAACATAATCCTGAAGATAACTTGTTTTCCTTTTTCTCCTTAGTACATGGGTGTTCAGTACAGTGCAGTGATCTTGGGTGGAAACACGAGCAGATGGGGTGGGAAGGGGGAGGGAGAAAAAAAGAGGATAATATGAATCAGGAGAATAAAGAAAACGACAAACAGGTAAAATCCAAGGATAATGCAACCATGCTCCTTACATCTCTGCATTTCAGTATTTGTGCCCCTCACTGCTGGACTTCAACAACAATAACCCTCTGTGTTGCCATGTCTTTCCCTCTGTCCTCTCTGCTCCTATCTGGTAAATGGGTACAGTTATTTTCCGTCTCACAGATTTTAGAGTCCTTGAGTTAAAAAGACAGCAAAGAAGCAGACATTTTATTTTTATTGTTGTCAAAGGTCCTGTCCATCTGCTTTTTCTCTGGTTTAAAAAAATGCTCAATATTGAAAATAGTTAAGAGCCTTCCAGATCCTTGAGCATTTATAAGTAATCTCTTATTTACCCCCTGTGGAAACCACCACTGTTGCCTATGGAAGTAAAGTGTCAATTTGTAAAATAAGTAATCTTTTAAGTATGAAACTACAGAATTTCCTTGGTTGATGGGGCAAGCTATGCACTTACAAAAGGACATCACCAGTGTATACCCTTGCTAGAAAACAATCCACTGGAGCTTTGTTATAAAACATGCAAACATCCTGAGGAAGTGACAGTAATTTGCAATAAACACTGCATGTAAACAATTACCTGTGACTTGTTACACTTGTTTGTACAGGCAGCTGGCTAAACAGATCTGTGTGCACTTGTAAACGCCTGTCCCCGTCAAACTCGATACTGGAAAACAATTACTTGGTATTTGATTCCTCTGAAGTAAGCAAAAGTCAGTCTTTTGTACCTGACAGCTGGCAAGGACTCAGTAAATGTGAATACTTATAGATACATGGAGAAAAGCTGGAGAATTAAGAGGTAGTGGTGGTGTTCATGAGAACAAGGACACTTTCACGTCTATTCACCAGATTGAAAGAACGTTTTTGTGGCAGGTTACTTGGTGAAAAAGCTGGTTTTATTGGTTGAGGGGTCCTGTGCTGGCAGAGGTGAAATGAAGTGATTTGGTCACGCAAAGCCTAAAGAAGAGGCAGGTGTGACTTATTTTCTAGTGGTTTAGCAAAATGGATCCAAGACGTTTGTGAAATTACGTTTCAGCTGTTATGTGTGATGCATTCTTCCATCTCAGACTCTTACAAAGCAGAAACGTTGAAGCTGCACGGTGAGGGAAGCCGGGGAGCACGGTATTTGTCTGCCACGCTGCAGACTGACAGGTGTCCCCGCTCCATCTCCACGCAGGCCGGCCTGGCAGGCGGAGGCCGGGACACGGTGGCACTCGAGTAACCGCCGTCACCTCCGTAGCGCTGGGATGCACCGACCCCGGGGCGCTGCCCCTCGCAGGGCTCTGCCCCTCGCAGGGCTCTGCCCGCGCCCGCCGGGGCCTCTCGGCTGTGAGGCCTCCAGGGAGGACCAGGAGGAGCCTCCGCAGCCCCCGGGCCCACAGGCGCTGCCTTCCCGCTCCTCAGGAGCCCGCGGGTGGGGGCAGCCGCCAGCCCCACACGGCTCTCCCCGCTCCTCCGAGGGGTCAGGCCCTTCCCGCTGAGGGAACCGGGCCGGGCCCCGCGGCTCCTCACGGCCGCGCGGGCGCAGTGCGCAGGGCGGGGAGGGAGGCGGTGCGCATGCGCAGGGCGGGGCTGCGCGGGAGCCGGGCCGCTCGGGGGCTGCGGCCGCCGGGTCCCGGAGGGGCGGCTGCTCCCGGAGCCCGCGGCTGGGAGCGTAGTCCCGGGGGCTTCGATCGCTGCTCGCCGCCTGGCAGGCGGGGTGTGGGGTCTCCGGTGCCGGCGAGAGGCAGGCGGCACACAAAGGACCGCGGTGGCCGCCCGTCTCGGAACAAACCCCCCGCAAAAAAAAAAAAAAAAAAGGCAAAAAGCCCAAGCGCTGCCCGGCTCCTCGCCCTCCCTGCGTTGTCCCCCCCGCCGGCCCCACCGGGGGGACAACGCAGGGAGGGCGAGGAGCCGGGCAGCCCGCGGACAATTGGCGCACGCCGGGCCGCGGGAATCGCCAACGAGGGCCGGTGTTGTTTCGCACCCGACAACAAAGAGCGGAGCCGGGCCGGGGAACGGGGGGAACGGGGAGGGCAGCGCCGGCCCCTCCGCGCCGCGCCCGGCCAATGGGAGCGCGCAGCGATGGCGGCGGCGGCGCGGGGCTGTCAGCGCTCGCCGCTTACGCTGCGGCGCCCGGCGCGGCCCCCCCCGTCCCTCCCTCTGCCCGCCTCTCCAGAGCCGTCTGGCTGCAGCAGTGCCTCAGACAGAGGAGGGGAGAGGAGGAAAAAAAAACGCTGAGTGAGTGGAGTGGAGCCTGGGAGGGGCTCCTTAAAGAAACGCTGCCGTCGCTTGGCATTGTGGCCGGCGAGGAACTCGAGGGGGGGAAGCCATCGGAGCTCCTCTCGCTATCCTCTTCCCACCCCCCCACCCCACCCCCAGCCGACCAAAA